>VZSE01000827.1:288160-399019 GCA_013398275.1 Promerops cafer | reverse complement strand
TGCCGCGCACACCCCGCAGCTCCCGCGGCAGCCGCGCAGCGCCCGCAGCCCCGGGGCCACCGCGCCCCGACCCCGCGGCCCCGGCAAGATGTGGCGGCGCTGGGAAGCGGGATGGGACGAGAAGAGGGAGCTGCAGGAGCTCAACTCCCGCCTGCGGGTCTTCGTGACCCGCGTGCGGGAGCTGGAGGAGGAGAACCGCTTTCTGGCGCGGGAGCTGGCGGAGCTGCGGGAGCAGGAGCTGATCGGGCTCCGGGTGCCCGAGCAGGAGCTGGCCTGGCTGCGGATGCAGCTGGAGGAGCTGAGCCGGGCGAAGCTGGAGGCGGAGCTGGAGCGGGACGGGCTGCGGCGGGAGCTGGAGGAGCTGCGGGCGCTGGGCGCGGAGGGGCTGGGGATGCGGCGGCGCCTGGAGCCCGAGCTAGCCGGGCAGCGGGCGCTGCTGGAGCGGCTGCGGGGCGAGTGCGTGGCCCTGGAGGAGCTGCTGCTGGAGCTGCAGGCCGAGCACGGGCACATGGCGGAGCGGCAGCAGCGGGAGGCGGTGGAGATGCGGGAGCTGCGGCTGAACCTGGCCGCCTTGCCGCCCCCCTTGGCCGGGCTGAGCCTGGAGGAGCTGGAGGAGACCTACGAGATGCTGCTCAACCAGAGCTGCCGGGAGACCCTGCTGCGCTACCAGGAGCAGATCCAGGTGCTGCAGGAGCAGGAGGCGCAGCGCAACCGGGAGAACCTGGAGCTGCTGCGGGAGGAGAGCCGGCAGTGCCGGCAGCACCTGGAGGATCTGCACCGCCAGGGCCAGGAGCTGTGCGCGCTGCGGGAGCGGCTGGAGCAGGAGATGCTGGCCCTGCAGGACCGCCACGGCGCCGAGCTGGAGGAGTACCAGGTGGGTGGCACATGGCCCCCGGTCCCGGGACTCTCCCGCTTCCTTCCCGGCCCCCGGTGCCTGTTTTGGGGCTCCCCTGACACTCCTCCTGCCGCTCGCCTTTTCCCTTCAGTTCTGGTCCGTCGCGCGATGTGAGCCCGAGTTTCCCATCCCTGCTCCTCGCTCTGCTCCGGGAGGTGCTAAACCCGCTCTGACTCGGTGTGGTCCAGGGCTTGCCCACCCCACTTTCTCTCCCGGCGGAGGGCTTTCCCCGGGCTGGAAGAGGAGGTGGCCCAGCAGAAGCCTTTTGCTGCTGAGCCCTTCTCTGTGCGGGGCGCGGAGTCCCCTGGAGCCCGCCGGGGGGTTGGGGAGAGCTGGGTGCGGAGGGTGTGAATCAGAAGGGAGACAGTGACCCTGAGGACATCATCCTGGTGACAGGTGCTCCCTTCCCAGCCTGCCCTCGGCAAGTGCCCAAGAGCACGGAGCAGGCACATGGGCTTGCCAGGGCTCCTGGCAGGGTTGGCAGGAGCGCTTGGGACACGGAGCCGTCCGTGGGAGCAGATGAACCGAGTCCCGGCGACGTGGGACACGGCCCTGAGGCTTGAGGGTGGCCTGTCCCAATCAGAGAAATAATCTGAAATTTCTTCCTGTTTTACACCCATTCCAGTGTGCCTTGAGCCTCGGGAAAAGCTTGTGGTCCCCAGCGTAGTTAGGAAAACTTTGTGTAAGGGCAGGAAGATGTTGGAGGGGGATGTTGGTGTTGTCAAACGGGGTTACAGCAACTGCAGCTGAGGATTTGTTTGCTGTCAGGATGATGTTTGGTGTAATGTGCAATCGGCCTGTGCGTGGGAAGGGATCAGCCCCTGCCGGAACAGCGGAGTATCCGCTCATCCAGCTCGGAGTGGAGAGCACGCATTAGATCATGCAGCCCATCGATCCATTTCCCGAGGGCAACATTCCTTTTGTTCACTGTTAGACCCTTTATTAACACCCTGCTGGAGCTCGGTGTGTGCCTGAACCCCGTGTGCTTTGTCCAGCTTTGTGTGCAGCAGCCCTGGTAGATTATGGAGATGTTGGCAACTGGGAGGGGACTGGGACCTGTTGCTGTGTGCGTGTCTGGTTTTTGTACTCTGCTAGATTGTTTGGAAGCTGCATAGTTTGCAGATGCTGTGAACTGAGACAGATTAGGTATGTAAGAAGTAATTGGAAAGGCTCTTAACTTTTAAATATTTTTTTCCGTTTTTGACAGGACAATTAATTCTCACAGTCACAAATATAAACATTTGCAAAGCAGTAGAAGATGACATATGTAAATCCCTCATTAATTAAATCTATCCAACAGGCAAAACCAGGTGAAAATGTAAAGAAGAAAGAAACCTCTTCATTTTTTCCATTTTATATTTGGAGTTTCTTAGATTTCCAAAACATGGCTTTCTTGTTGTCTGTATTTTCATTAGGGGTTTATAATAAAAGTCGTCATTTCTCAACCTGAAAACCTCTAAATATGGGGTAAAGAGAGCATTTTGTATAGCTCACTGTCCATGCCACAAGTTTTTCTTCTAAAGCCAGTGCTAATGGCTTTTATTTAACTTTGTCAGCTTAGCAAGGTGTTTTTAAACCAGTTATCTCTGTATCTGGTTGTATTTTTAAAGAATTTTCTTTGAAAGAGCAACTGGAGAAACCCATTGTAGATGACAGCAATCTGTTGCAGAAGTCAAATAATCAAAATCAATGGATGCCCTTGAATGGCCCTGATGCAATGCTCCAAAATGGATTGTTATTTTGACACCAACATTGCAGACTTCTCTGTTACTCCCATGAACATTTGGCATCTTTAGATTTTACAGGAAAAATAGTTTCAAATATTAGTAACACAAGAAGAAGAAAAAAGTGTGGGGAAAATATCTGACCATTTTCACCAGAAATTAAATAATATCTAGATGTATATTCAAATATGTCTTAAGGTTTATTAATTCTGAATGGTCTTATGTTTGGGTTTTAATGAGAAAGGCCTTTTTGCAGTTGCCTGTCTCCTGTACATGAGAAAGAAAATCTTTTGCTCACATCCAGGAAGAAAAATTATAGAATGCGTAGGAGCAGCTGTTTGAGGTTTCGTTCTTGGGATCAAAGCTTTTTTTTTTCCCCTCACTCATTTCTTTTACTGGTTGAAGTATGTTCAGCAAAGTACTCTTTAAAAAGCATCAATTCCATGCTTATTTATTGTAGACTGTCATGAAGAAATGATATGTATGTACAGATTAAAGTCAAGTTATTATTGTTCATTGCAGCTGCAATGGCAATTAGATTTATTCATATTTTCCATATATCATCCAGTTGCCTTATATGTTCATCTTTGCCTCCTGAACAGCCCTTATCCTCACTGAAGCTTTCAGCAGTGTTAAATAGAAAAAAGTATTTGGAGTTATAAAGTAGCTGAACCAGGCAGGCAGTAAATCATACATTGGAAAATTTTTACTGGTCCTGAGTGCTAAAGCAGAACTCAGTAGGTCTCTTACTTCCATAATTTTAGCTGTGTGCTATGAGAATATTGATGCAAAAACTCCTGGTGGTTTGAAAACTCTGAATTATTTGGATGTAAAACTGTCCATGGCCCATCCTGCTGCTCTGAAATGAGGCAGATACTTTTCACTGATAAGAGTGGGTTTAGGATCACTTCCTGTGTCAGTGTTGTGAGCTCGAGAGGAGCAGAAAACATCTTGTCAAATGCACATTTAATGTCGATATGTCATGTGCCTTTTTCTGTGTACCAGTTTCGAGCCAGGCAAGTGCAGTGTGAGTTCCTCCCCTGCTGAGGCACTGAATGAGCTATGGGATCAGTAAATAGTACCAGATGGAAAGGGCTGGGCCCTGGAATCCTCTATTCCCTCAGTAGGTACAGCTTGGACAACCCAAGTAAATTCTTTCCCCCCTACTGCCCTTCTAAAATTTCCCAGTGCTGCCTGGAAAGGAGCATATGAAGGGTGAGAAAACAGTTTCTATTCCTTTACTTAGTCCTAGCAGGACATCACTGGGATTTGGGGGCTGTGATTGATGTGGCTGGGAAACAGATCTTTCCAAGAGAGTCCTGCGTGAAGAAAACACAAGACCTGCCAAGTAGAGGTTACCTTTTGCAAAATGGGTTTGTTGGCTCGGAGTCTCCTGAACGCTGATGGATTGGTTTCTGTGCTTTTTGGCATGCTTGGAGACAGGACTTGAGACCAGTTGTCTTCTGCTTTATGTTTGAGCATCAGTGATGGAGGGCTGGGTGGCTGGCTGTCTGCCACCCAGTCTATAGCGTGTCTGCTCCTGCTGGAATTAATTCCTTTGGACCTACTGCACAGCTGGCTGAGTTATGTGGTCCCTTATGGTAATCATTAACTCCAGCTCTGGGGTCCCCAGTGCTCTCCAAAGCCATGGGTGGAATCCAGGTGGCTTTTCAAACCCAGACTAGAGAACTTGGGGGTGAGGGACTGAAGCTCCTGTGTTTTTAGATAGGTTTGAACAGCTCCTGTGTTTCAGAGTTCCCCACGCTCTCTAGTCCAGTGTAGAAATTTCCTGTATGGACTTTTCTGGGACTGCAGCATTTTAAAGCTCTTTTTAAGGAATGCATGTACAGGTTACTCTGTGTTTAATTGTGGAGGCAAGAAGTGTCTGAATCATTTAACGTTTGTATCAGAGCTCCTAGGAATTGGTTTTCTTCTGTGCCTTTTGTGACTCCTGGTTCTGTTGCACCCTGGCCATTCTTGCTGGGTAGCCTTTACCTTTTAAAAGCAGTACTTGTACTTGTCTTCCCTTCTCACCTCGGGATTTTCCATCGTGTCTGTGCTGTTCTTGAACAGGATTGTTACCTCAGAGCTGCTAAAGGTCTGCATGGCCATGGGATGGTGCCTCCACTGGGGTCTGCAGGAGGCTGTTGGGGGGGTTTGTGGTGCTCTTTCATATGCAGATGTATTTGTCTTCTGCCATAAAAAGGGAATTTTAAGTACACTGAAGACTGTAGGCAAGGGTTGTCATGTCAAGGGAAACATCAGTGTAATCATATAGCAAGAGCTGCAAAGGCAAATGAAGAAAGAGTAATGTGTTACAGAGAACTGTACATGTATAGGCAAATATAAGCAGCTTCCTTCATGGAGCTTTCTTTTTAGTTTTACTTTAAAAACCCCAAAACTATTAATGTTTGACATGCCAGCACTTTATACTCTTAGTTCTTACTTCTGCCTAGCACGTCGTGCTGGGATTAACAGCAGAGTCCCCTGCTGTATCTTCATTTTTATGCTATTGTTCATACTGTGATACTGGAGCACTTGCTGCCTCTAAGTGATTTATTTTGAATTTTTTAAAACTAAACCATCAGTGCCTTGATTTTCCAGTTTGATTGCAAAGCAGTTGTCAGGATGAAATCTAAAATATACTGTTGTGAATTCCTGTTCGGTGTGTATGAGGTTTTGCTCTGTAAATGTCATTTCAGAGTTCCTGCATAGTGCAGAGTGACGTGAACAAAACAGAACTGGGCCTTTGTTGATATTTAATCTCTGTCTTCCCAGCCCCCAGAACAAAGTGCAATCTATGGCATATTGTTTAGCGTGGTTAGATTTGGTACAAATATATATATAAATGACAATTCACCCGTCATGTGAGAGGTAACACCAGTGATTAAAGCACTTTCTACTGTTTTCTTTTCTTCCTGCTGCCATTTAGTGTAAATATATATAACCTTTTATATTTAGTTGTGTTGTGTAAGGTCATATATAGTTATTGAGATGAAAATGAGCAGTCTTTTATCTTCTGAGCAGCAGTTAGGGCAGAGCTGGGTGGACTTCAAAGCAGGTATCCAAATACTGTAGAAAACTTGAAGGAACCACTGGAGGTTCATCTTTTACCTTGTGGGCACTGTGAGTATCTTCAGATGCTCAAATTCCAAAACTGGTTTGAACCCACACATCTGTGGAACTGAAAATACTGATAAGGTTCTCATGGCAAAGCAATTGCTGAAATTTCTGGTCTCAAGTGTGATTTAAGCATGTCTTAAAATGACCAAAGGAGTCACATATAAGTCTTATAAAGAAGTGTGTTTTCCTTGCTATGTGTGCTTAATAACTTTTGTACAGGGCATCTGAATGGGTTTTACTGAAATAATTTAACCAGCTTAGTAAGGCATAAAATGAACTTAGCATAAAACTTGCTTCAGGAACAATGTATTTCAGCTTGTATATAGGGAGGTCATGGAGCTGATTTCTTCTGGTTTTTGAAGTGATAGAGCATTGATGTACTTTTGTATTTTTTTAATTTAATTAGTTTTTTTTTAATTAAAATTTTATGTTTTAAGGCATTCAAATGTACAGATTTTTATGTTCTTTCAAAACTAAAAATATTTTGTTTCTGTTCAGAGAATAATTGATGCTCTGGAAGAAGAAAAGCAGTTCCTGACCACATCGATCACGGATTACCTGAGGGACTACCAAGAACTCCTGCAGGTGAAAGCAGGCCTCATCCTTGAAATTGAAACCTACAGGTAAGATTTGTGCTCACACTCTATTGTCTAGACAGAGAATAATTTAAATCCCTTTTTACAGATACGGGAGCCCCATCCATCCTCTTTCCAGCATTTAAAATACAAACAGTGACTTTGGGAGTCTCAAGGCTCTAAAGCCAATATAATCCATAGGAATCCTATTAACTTGGTACAAATATAGTGGTATGTAAGAAACCTTCTTAGTCCTGGTCAAGTGGATATCAGATTGATGGGAATTTTTGGGGCAATACTTGGTTACAAGCTGAGGAGGCAATATCCCTAAACTGCAATCAATAAAACTTGAAGTTATGTAGTTGCCATCAAGTTACATGGCACATTTCATTGTTTAAATATGTTGATTAGTGACCACCTGCAGCACTGATGTAAGCAGTGAGCTCCCCATCCTTGTTGCAGTTGTAGGACAGTGGGAAGATAACAGAAAAGTCTGTTTGATTAAGTCCTGGCTTTCCAAACAAATCCTTGACTTGTTATGAAAACATGTTTAGATCAAGGGTGAGATAAGAGCAAACAACATCTCTGCTAATGAATCTTCAGAACTGTCCCTCTCTCTAGCCACTAAGTAGTTGGGGAGTTGAAAAGCCAGAGTAATTCTCTTGTCTGGCACAAAACTGATTTGGGATGAAAAAAAATCCTAAATAACCCAAAACTGGTGAACTGGAGGAAGATCCTTCCTTCTTGTAAAGATGATGTGTTTTTTCTACAAATAGCACAATATTTTCAAGGACTTTCATTGAGATACTGATCTTCAAATGCAGAGAGATGTGCAATTCTTATTGAGCAAAGGGATAATTTGCAAAAATGTAATGTCAGGCTACTTCTGTATTTTTTTAAGAAGACTGTGTCCGTCATTACCTTGTCTACATTGGGTGCATTATTAATATTCAACCTGTGGTAAATAGACAGGGTATTTCCAGTTAAATATGATCTATACTTCTGTGTCCTGAAGCATTAATGCTGTGTCCTGAGTGTGAGCCAGTAAGTCTGGATAAAGATAGCACCATCTGAATTATGGGTGAGGTGTGTTGCTTTAAATATGTGGACTATCAATCCATTGATGCATATGAAATTTAATTTCAGTTGCATAACTGAAAATATGAGAAACTTGAAATAACTTCTGAGTAGCTTGATAAAGAGTAGTGAGCAGAGAATGTCTCCATGAAAAAGCACCAACAGTCTGTTCAAGATGCCTTGAGAATGTCTGCGAGGAGGCACAGACCAAGGCTGGTTTCTGGATGAGATGAAATCACAAACAATGTGGGACAAGTAATCTGCAGTCACTTGATAAGCAACAGTATGTTGTTTGATGTTTGTTGGTGGAGTGGGATCCCTGTGATCCTTGGAAAGCCAATAGTGTCTGGAGCATTACTGTGGAAGTGGTAGCCAGCTGTTATCCTTATCTGTGTGTCTTAGTTCTGTTAACTTTGCTAAAAAACATGATTCTTCTGAATTTAATCCCAGCTCTGTTGTTGACTTTCACTGTTGTCATTAAACTTTCTCCCTTGGTTTATTCATCTGCAAAACAGGATTAGCACTGTCACAATAACAGAATTATCAGAGTTGTTTTGATGATTAGGATTCATCCAGAACTAGGAATGATAATGCCCAGATATTCAGTTGTTTGAAAACCTTGTAAGCCCATGAAATTCTGGAATTTCCCCAGAGTTGTATCACTGATTATCTGAGCATTATTGGTTTGCCTTAGGATTCCCTGCCCTGGTTAATGAAAGGAGAACAATTCAGCATCACCTGCAGTGTGCTTGTTGTCCAGTTAAGAAGCTCCTTAATCTGTAGGGTTTCTTCATCCCATGGATGTGAATGCAGCTTGTCACTGATGGCCTTGGCAAGGCAGATGTCAGTGGAAAAATGAGCATCTGCGCAGTAAAGATGATCTGTAGATGAAAACAAGATAATGAGCCTTGCTACAGATAAAAAACATGTGAATGCCAGCAAACAACATTCTTTTAAAATATCAGAAGCTGAAAAGTGATTGTTTTGTTTTTACATTTACGCAGTTTTACCTCTTCCTCTTTTCTTCCTTTTCTCCCTTTATTCAAGAAAATAGTTCCTTCCTTCTTGTGTGTCTCTATCAACCCTGCTGTGGGAGGGGACCCAATCAGTAAGGTCCAGTAAGAGAATTTTGGAGAGCTCACTCATGTACTTGTTCAAATCCTGTTCCTCTCCCAGATCTTTTTACCTGTGAAAAAAAGGGCACGTGAATGCAGCTTCAGTTGGTTTTCACAGAGGATGCTGGCATATACCCTTGCTTATGCATGCTGGAAACAAAAGGCACCTATTCACACTCAGTCCAACATCCTGAACTTTCCATGGAGACGTTCCCACGAAGGCCCTGGCATTTCCTTTCCTCCTGGCCTTATAGGTTAAGGGTGTGGTATCTGGTCTTGGAGCCTTCTTTTTACCTCCCACCCTGTTTTCTCTTTGTTTTACAACTCCTACAGTTCTGTTACAAGGTCAGTTCTTTCCATTAGTCACCATTGCTCCTGGAGTGGGAAGAAGGATCAGTGTTGCAAGGAACACCCTTCCTTAAGTTCCAAGTGTATTTCCTCTCTGACTTTGCTCACCCTTCCTGCTCAGGGAGCCGAGATTTACTCAGGAAGTGAAATATGTGTCTTATGTGGCTTTGTGAAGTTATACCTCATGGGAATCTTCATTCCTCAACCCTTTTCTCACTGTTGAAGTAAATATTTATCAAGTGGTTCACAGTTTTGTTCTGTCCCTGGAACCCTTCAAAACCGCAGCTACTCAACTATGCTTAGGTTTTATTTCCAGAAAGAAGTGGTGAATTAGTCACCCAGTAAAACTCTTGATTTTAAAAGGAGATAGAAAACCTGCCTAGAATCAGAATTACTCTCAGACCTTTTTCCTTAGCTAGCAGCAACTTCTCTTCACATAGCAGAGGCTGCCCAGAGCCTGTACCAATAGGTTCAGGAGGTTTTCTGTCCTCTCTAAAATATTTCACTTTGAAATTCTAGTGTCATACAAGTGTTCTGTTCAGGTTACCACCCTGTATTCTGAAGCCCCAAAGGCTACACAACTTTTTTCTTTTTTATTTCCATGGTTATTGTTAGGATCTCTGAACACCCTAACCAGGTGGACTTTCCACTTGTGTTCCTCCATCAACACTTCTGACCCCTTCCATGCCTTCTTCTCACAAAACCATCACCAGCATTAAGGTCCTCTGAGCTACTCACCACAGCTTTTTCAGTCAGTCTCATTACTTCCCCTTCATAACTTGTACCATCCAATAAGTTCTACTCCTATATGGGTTTTATTTTGAGATCACACTGAGTTTTCAACACCTGAGGAATTTAACATGCAGTTGCCTGCTGTTCTTCACACTCCTCATCCTCCCATCCTGGGAGGATGGAAAAAGGATGTGGAATGGCCTTGACCCCCCCTTCCTGGAGAGGTGGGATTTCTTGGAACCCTTAGATAGTACCCAGGATAGAGAGGATGAATTTCTAAAGCTTGCTGGCCAACTGCCCCATCTGAGATTTTGGGTTTCTGTAGTTGAAATGAAGTCATTACTGTCCTGAATGCCCATAATAAAATTTGCACTACATCCTTTTGTTCTCTCTCCCTATCACCACCACTTTATCTCCTCCTCGTGCTCTCATGGACTGGCTGTTTCTGTTGTCATCCAGCACAGCCTGACGAGCATGTCCCTGCTAACTTTAGATAAATGACATTAATAATGAGATGAGCTAACAGTGCAGTTGGATTATTTTCTGGTAACACTTAAATTAAGTGTTAACAAAATGGGAGTATATGTCATTTGGGACCTGACTTCCAGGAAGTAGCTGACATGGTTATTTTTTTAGAAGAGTGCTGCTTGGGGCAATGTTTTTATTTTTTTTTATTACTATGAGTGCTTAAAAGTTCATACAGTTGAAATTAATTCTTCAAGCAGTTTAAGTTTAAAAGCACACATTACCACCAAGAGGTTACTGTTAGGAAAGGGTGCAGAGGAACAGAGAAGCAAAATGACTTGCATCCACTCAAGCTATGGTCAAGCTGAGAAACACAGCCTGAGTTTGCTGGCTCAGTACAGTACACTGCCCTTTCTCCTGCCAGTTTAGTAAGCCAAGCTCAGTTTAACATTTTCTTGGTTTTCTGATAAGCGTGAGGCCATACCTATTATGAAGTGTTCAGTAAAATGCTAATTCTCTGTCCAGTTTTACAGAGGTTTCAGGAAGCTTTGCCTTTCAGTAGTAATACTTCAGATCCAGCTTTTCTGTGGGCTGCTGCCCTTTGCCATATACAGTTACCTCCTGGAACTTATTTTTAGTGACTTCATAGTTGCTGCAGCAACTGAACAACTGTTGTTTTAACAGCAGCCAGAAATCCTTAGTCAAGCTCCCCACATTCCTGCTTTCCTTCGTCATGGTTAACACTTTCACTGCCAGCTCCTGGATGTGTTTCTGCAGTGTCACCACCAGCTTCTCTGGCATGTCTGTCAGAGCAATTTGTTTGGCACTCACTGGCTTCATCAGATCAGAAGTTTGGTCTTGGGAACGTTGTATGTGTTGAAGGGATCTAATTCCTATGAAGCTTCTCTCAACATGGAGAAAGATAAATTGCTTTTACTGTGGGTTTTTTCAACTGACAAAATAGAAGGAAGGATGCCCATCTGAGCCTGTTTTAGGTAGTTCTAACCCTTTTCTTCTGGATCTAGACAAATCCATCAAGGCAAAGAAAACCTTGTTAATGATATTTTGTGATTTAAGTGTGAAATATACAGGTGATGCCTAAAACCACCTGCTTTGTTAGTTTTGACATAAATGTCCAGCAGAGGTGTTTGTACCCCAGTCTTAAATGGCTTTCAGCTCCTGCCCCAGGGAGTCAGAAGCCTTGGCTATCACAGTCCTCCAGCCTTACTCTTGCCAGCTTTGATGTGGCAGCTGTGTCTTATCAGTGCAGAACATCTGGCATTCCCAAACTCAGAAATGCTGTAACTGGCTGGTAGAAGCCACATAAAGCCACCCAAGTTACTGTGCTGACTGTCACATTCCCTGGCACAGGGAAAGAACCTGACGCAGCATTTCCAGGCGGCTGCGCCGGCACTTCCTGGAAGTACGGGAGCTGTTGGAGTGTCACTGCCAAAAAGGAGGAGGGCTGAGAACAGGGACAGACAGAGGTGTCATCAAAGGAGAGCAAGCAGTTTCTGTCACAGAGAATTTTCCTACTCCTTTTTTGTGAAATGTGTTGTGCTGCTTTCCAATGGAATAGGAGCTAAGAACAGTTAATTTAACACTGTGAATTGTTTCCTACAGCACTCTGTTTGACAGTAGAAGTTATACTTTCCTTCATTTTTCATTTGAAAATGATAGAACTTGCAAATCCTGCTGTAACAGTTCCCTCATATCACAACACCACCTTTACGGCTCTTTTACAAACAGGAAGGCTGCTGCAAATATTTTTTTTCATTTTTGCCTTTTCTTTATAAAACATCTTGCCCAGAGAAGCTGTGGCTGCCCCATCCCTGGAAGTGTTCCAGGCCAGGTTGGATGGGACTTGGAGCAACCTGGTCTAGTGGAATGTGTTAACTACAGGATAATTGTTGCAATTTCTAAGACTTATAAATGTAAAATATGCTTATTGTTCCCAGTATTTTAAAGAAATGCTGTTTGTGTTTTGCAGAGCTTTGTTGGAAGGGGAAAGCAAGCAGTGGATTATATGGAGAGAAGAGCATGCAGGAAAACTGCCTCAAGGTAAAATATGACCATTAAAAAATTAATTTTGAATTAAATGAAATATGACTGGAAATTATTATGTTATAGTGTTCCTGAAGTATATTTTTATGGTGTACTGCAAAGTGAATATTGAATTAGTTTTGAGTGTTAATATTTTAAATCAACATATTGCCCTTTGGTATGAAATACCTTACAAAATCATGGCTTGAGTGGAGAACATAGGGAGTGATGTTTCGTAGCTGTAAAGAACTTTTGGATGCCCATAGGTCTTAAGAGAGTTTTGAAGTATAAAGCAAGAGGTGTTTAACAGAACATGTAGTTAAAACCATGGAGTTCATCATCCTGAGGCATTATGAGTGTTAAAAAGTTCACGTGGGTTTAAAGAGATATTTTAGCAGAGTAATGAAAGACAAATCAAAGACTTACTAAACATGAAGATACCATTTCTATCTTAGGAGCTGCAAATCTGTGGAGGCTGTGAGAGTATATGAGGGAAGTATCACTATTTACTTGCCCTGTTCTCATACTCTTCCCTGTGTATCTACTCTAGTCCCTGCAAACAGGATTTTAGATAAGATGGACCTTCACTGTGACTGCTGTGGTCATTGTAATTAATAACAGAATTAATCTGGATAATGCTCATGAGTTTAATAATGTGGGGTCATTACTGTAGTCCCAGAAGACATTTGAAGGCTGTGTGTGTAGCAGGAAATTCAACAGGGTCAGGCCTAGGCTGAAATGCTCACAGAGATCTGCCTGTGGTGTTAAATTGTGAGCACTGTGCCTGGATCTGGACAGCACAGTTTGGATCTGGACTAGCCAGTGCTCCTGCACACAATGCTCAGGCATATTCATAGAACAGGGAAGGAATTACAGAAATAATACAGGAGACACTACCAAAGGTCAGAGGATGTGGTAGCTTTTCAGGAGTGAGAGATGTGAGTGGTGCAGTACTGGTTGGTCTTAACTGTCAGATATTCCTGGCACATTGTATTCATTTCTATAGATAGAGCCTAAAAGGTTCTTTATTTCTCTCCCTTGTTGTGCTTTATTGTGTGGCTGTGAAGGGCTCTATTTGTGTTTGCAGTTTCTAGTATGTGGTGGCAGGTGTGCCATTAAATGACAATAGGAACTAAGAAACTTCAGGCCACTTAGGCTAATGAAGCAAAAAACCCAGCCTATGATATTAGCATACATTATTTAATAAAAAAAATTGTAAATGAACATCGGTATAAATACAAAAAGTGTATTTCCTCAGTAAATGCCACAATACCCAGTAGTGCACAACAGGTAAAATTAGCAAGATCTTGCAACTTGAGAACTTGAGAAAAAGCTTTGCTTTCAGCTTTAATGTAGTTTATGCATAGACGTAATTAACAGGCAAAACCTACAGGAATGCCTTTACAAAGCTCCACTGAAAATGAAGACATTTCTTTCAAAAAACATAGTGCATGTGTTCTTAGTTCATGCCCTCTATTTGATAGTATTTTAGATACAAACCATTATTTTAATGCTTGTGCTCTCTTTGCAGATATTATAAACACTTCATATAACTACACTGATATTTACTCTACTTATCAAGAAAGAAATAGAAATAAAGCTTCACCAGCTGCCAGGATCACTGACACGAGACACAGAATGCCAGGGACACATATGAGCAGTTCTGCACATTACTCAGCTCACTCCACGCAGGCTGGATCACATGCAACATTGGGGGGAAGAACTTTTGGAAGGGACCTACTTGGTTCATCGTATCGCCCTTCAACGACTGTCACAAAGGATGAAAGGATTGTAACAGACCACAAAGAACTAAGAACATTTACTCCAGACTACAGTAGCTGGAGAAGCACTGAAATGCAGCAAAAGAGGATTCCAGAAAGAAAGAAAACAGAAGTTACGACTTCATCCACAGTATCTTTTTTGAAAGAATCAGCACATGCTGAAAGATCAGACAAGGACCACAAGCCTGATGCTGAATATGCAAGAACTAAACCAGGCTTCACTAGATTTCCAGCTTATGAGCTGATTACCAATGCAAAACCATCTAAATATGAAGAAACTATAATTGAAACACGGACCACACTAAAAGACAAAAGAGGAGGCAGCAAACTAACTGATGAGAAGACATCTCTGCTGGAAGAAAAAGATAAGCTGGAGAAACAAACAAAGGATGAGAAAAAGAAAACAGATGAGAAATCTTTCATAGGAAAAAGTGTCGATTTTGGGAGGAAGACTGAGCAGAAAAAATATATCCGTGAGGAAGTTAGCCAGAAGGTAACAGGGAGTGATATTTCTACTGCAAGATCTTTGAGAAGTGAAACAACCAAAAAAGATGCAACTGTGACCTCGGAATCAAGAAGCAAAGATGTCATTGAGGTACCAATCAGTATTGAAAGGCCTGCTCCTGACAAAGGACCTCAGAGAAATAAAGAAATAAGGGTACAAAGTGTTAAAACTTCCATAGGAAGAGAAACAGATGACTATGTAACTCAGTCTGCTGAAACTCGCCAAGTGAGGATTTCAGAAGCAGAGTCCAGTCTGGAAGGTCAAGAGCAAATTAGGGATGGAAGCCATAAAATGGGAACTCTGCCAACTGAAAACATAGCAGAGAATATTGTTGCTGACATTCTTAGAAGTTTCACACAGTCTTCTAGTTCACAGATGTCAACAGACACCAAAGTGACCTATTTTGATAAGAAAGAACAAGAAGATGAAGGGAAAATAAAGACTGAGTTCACAGTGCAGTCTCAAGTTCAAGAAGACATAGATATTTCTGATGAAGGTGACTTAGGACATCTATCAAACCAGGATGTTAGAAAAGTGATTCGAGAGGGCGTTGAGGGAACTCCTTCCAAAGAGGAGATAGAAGATATTGTCCATCACGGCCTGAAAGGAAGCGAGAGCGGAAAGAACGTGTCTGTGAATGTGGAGATTGTAGAGGAGCCACTGGATTACACCGCCGATGAAAGGACTGATTTTTCAACACCTTTCCAAGTAGAAGAAGTGGAGGATTCATTCCCTGAGAAGGAGAGGCGTTATGGTGAAGAGGAACAACACATCACCTTCACATATGAAGATGTCAAAAAGAAGAAACCGCGCCATGAGAGCTTCACTCGCGTGGAAGAAGTAACCGAGGAAGATGACTCACCTATTGAACAGAAATATTTTGTATCTGTTCCTGATGATCATCCTATTATTAATGAAAAATATGATGACTCAGTATATGGGCAAATTCATATTGAAGAAGAATCGACTATTAAATATTCGTGGCAAGATGAATTTTTGCAAGGCACACAAAGTAAGAGAGAGGAAGGTGTGAGCTCTCCAGAAGAAACCTATAAAGTGGTGGGGGAGGAAGCGAGTGCCCATATTTTAAAAGAGCATCCTGAAGGTGAAAGATCCCATGTTGAATCCATTGTTATTGAAAAAGAAATTAAAATTCCCCATGAATTTCAGACGTCGATAAAAGGGCTTTTATCCAAGGAAACGAAGGACCCTAAACATCAACTGAAGGAAGCTTTGGAGCAGTTGGAGGGCAGTCTCCCAGAAAGTGTGAAAGAGGAGCTCTCTGCATTAACAAAAGACAACAAAGTGGACGCTAGTAACTTGGCATTTGATATCAAAAAAGTTGATCAGAAGGAGGAGGGGGGCTCAGTGACAATTGTCGCTGAAGTCAATCTGTCCCAGACTCTTAATACTGATGAATTTGATGTAGATCAGCTTGGTGAAGTAATCACAAGTGAGAAGGAGAAGGCAACAATACACTCCCTGAAGAGAGAGAGCTCAGATAGGAGCAATGTAGATGTTTCTTCCCACAGTGACCAATACGCTCCTTTTGCTGACCAAGAGATCTACAGCTCATCCACGACGAGGCGGAGTGCTGGCACTGGCTATCACACCACTGAAAGGGTTGTTTACGACGGTTCGGTTTTGGAAACTGCAGATTATGGAGAGGCCTCTCACTCATCACAGTCAGCTGATGAGGCCAAGTCCCAAAGGCGTGTCAGGGTTGGCCCAGCAGAAGTCCAGCAGTTTGAGCGGGTCCTGTATGAAGGGCCTGGTTCTGAAACGCTGGAGCTCAGTGCTACAGAAGATCTTGTTCAGAGAGAGGGACTGTCAGAATTCAGCCAGTCTGTGAAGCACTTTAAACTGGGCCCCAAGGAAATCCAAACCACAGAACAAGTAATTTATACAGGCCCTATTACTACAATTGTAGAAGAGATGGATTCTGGAAATCTTTCTCAGAAGGTTTCAACAGACTTCAGCAGGGCCACAAGACGTGTCACAGTAGGATCAAGGCAAGTGACTGAAGAAGTCTCCTTTGAGGGGTCGGGTTCGGACTCTCTGGCACTCAATAGCTCAGATGGCCTTTCCCAGGCTGAAGGGGCCGTGGATGTCAGCAGATCAGTGAGGCACTTCAGGCTGGGCCCAAAAGAGGTCCATGCTGAGCACGTTACCTTTGAAGGACCCATCTCTGGTCAAGTGGAGGTCAGCAGCACGAGGGACTTCTCACAGGCAGAAAGTTCAGTCAGACAAATCCAGCTGGGTCCCCAGGGCTTTATGACAGCTGAAGAGATCATCTTCCAGGGGCCTGTCTCTGAGCACACAGAAATCACTGAACTGGAAGACGAGACCCTTTCAGGAGGCTCAAGAGCTTTCAGGCACGTTAAAATAAGTCCTGCAGGAACTCATGCTGAGGAAATAATCTTCTCAGGACCCATTGCTGGAGTGGTGGAAGATCTTTCACAAATAGCAGAGTCATCTGAGAGCAGCAGCTCTGTGAAGCATATTAAAGTAGGCTCCAGGGAAACAGCTTACACTTTCCAAATGGATGTTTCCAACCTGGGTGGAATATCTGCAGTGAAGAGTGGAGAACAGCAAGGGGCAGTGCTGGTGTCCAACAAGCAAGACCCTTCTGCTGGTCAGCCGCAGGTCATCGTTGAAAGCAACCAGCTTGCAGGAAATGAAAGCACAAGAAGTGGCTACGTTCTCTCCAGTTTTTCCCAAGATCAGGGTGAAAAGGTGGTGGAACAGTCATTTTTTGATCAAACTGTGCAGTTGCAAAGAACAGTCGACCAAAGGTCAGATACTTCTGAAGGGAAGAAAGTCGCTTTTGTCTACCTGGACCAGGAGGAGGAAGATGAGGATAATGATAATGATGGACACTGGTTCTGAAAGGACTCTGTGATGAAGCCTACATAGCAATTTGTTTATACATATTTTCTATTATCCTTTTTTTTTAAGAGAAAAAAAGGGATGGGGAAACACTCAAACTATTTAGATTATTAATGGTGGACTGAGAAGTATTGAATTGAAGCCTCTATTCAGCACATTTTATTTTATTGGAAATTTTATTTTTGAGAGAGATCATGCTATTAATATTTTTTCCTCAGACTTCTGTGTCTAATATTTTCAGATTTTTCCACCCATAGAAACAGGAATTTGCTAATGGGGAATTCAGAGGATTCTATTTTTTCTTGTTTGTTTTATAGCACATTAACTATTAAATGTGTGCTTGAATAGGACTTTTGAATTTTTTTCTTAATACTGTATTGTACTTGGTTACAACAATATTACTATGCAATTCTATTTGAATCTCAAGCTACTAACCACAAATTTGAGAGAATATGAGACTTATGAGTGGTAGTAGCTGATTTTCAGTTCCATTTCTGTGTACTTATATGCAATACCTAATGAATACATTATAAGAGACAGTTATTACAGCTATAAAATTAAATATGATCCTTTAGGATCAAACTAAGCATAGCAAGAATTGACAGAAGTGACATTATTGTATAGCTTGAATGCAGTGCAAAAAAGAAAGAGGTAACACTGAAGTAAGAATTTCTCACAGTATTCCAGGTGAGAAATAGTGAATTTTATGGTTAGACAGTAGTATATTTAGTATCTCTAAAAAGAAAACAAATTTAAAAACTAGACTGGATAGTGTTCCCACTGAGGTAAGGAGAACTCCTTACAGATTCAGTGGCTGTGTACATTAGTAACCTCAACTTATTTTGCAGTTTATGGGTTACCTGACACTAGGTATTGCTAAAGGCAAGTGTGAAGTGTCAAACATGATTACATAGTGCCTAATTTCCTAACACAGTGAAATTAGCTGATATGTGTCCTGTTAGAAGCAAACTTTTACAAATGACATTGATGACACTTATGATCATTGTATGTCAGCTCATTCCCTGATAATCCTTTGTTTACAAACAAGATGTCCTTTTCAATCACTTCCCCTGCAAACCCAACCTGAGATTTGAATTTATGTTTTTCTTCCTTTTTTTTTCCTCTGAATGTAACATGTGCCTCAGGCCAAAGTTGCCTTCTACTTAAATCATTTGCAAATAAGCTAATTTCACTTGGATTGCACATTGGTTGAATGAAGGACATAATTTCACTTTATAATTCAGTGACTTTATAAGTTCAGCTTGGAAGCCAGCACAGCACCACTGGCTGGCCTGACCTGGGCGGTGCTGGCAGCAGCAAAAATAGCAGCCAAAATATTGTCACTGGGGTAAGAAATACCATACTGGACACGTGTGGAAGTAACAAACAGGTGAGAAGCTGCTATTTCTGCACACACACACACTCACACAAGCACACACTCACTCACTGTGTCCCACCTCTGCAGAACAGACACACACCTGGCTCGGGGTGGCTGAGCAGCGCCAGCCCGGCCGGTGCTGACTCCCTGATTTTTCTCCTGTGGTTAAGTAAGCCTAGTTTTGTGTGTGCTGATGCATATTAGAATCCAGTTAGACTATCTTAGTCTGGCATGACTAGTCACTTCTCAGATGCCTTACTATTAACAGAAGTAGATTTCTCAAAGCTGACTGCTGCTTTATACTACGAATGTAAATGCAAAGCTGAGAAGCTCCGTGCTGACTGACGTATCCTGCTCTTTCAGATACAGGACAGTTTAACCTGTGTGTGCCTTAGTTACTAAGTTTAAAACTGTACAAAGCTATTAATGTTCCAAAGATTAACTCATGAGGTTTGTCTGCACTGCAAAATTTTCTGAATGTTTTCCTCATTTTGTCCAGAATCGTTTGTTGAAATTGGAAGTTCCACCAACAGCTGGAAAATGAATAGGAAACTGAGTTGTGTAGAAGCACTAAAGGCATGTAATCTAAGCTTATTTATACTGTTCACTGTGTAATAGATAATACTTTTTTCAAAATTATTCCTACATGCTCAGAAAAGATCTTGTGCTTCCATTCATAAATAGGATGTTAATTATTGTAATACTTCTAATCTCATCCTATACTTTTGTTTCCTTAGTTGACTGTATGATTTTAAAGGTGGCAACATATCTCTGTTTAATTATCATGTATAAGCCAGAATTTTCCAGCTAGATGCCATACTGCCAGTAATCAGATTCTGTGCTTCAAGTATCAAATAACTGCATGAAGGAAGAAGTCAGGTCTGTAGTAAGCAACAGAGGTAAAAATAATGAGTGTAAGTTTTCTTGAAATTTTATTCAAGACTTACCCTTCTCTGTAAAGCAGATACAAGAATATCTGCAGAAAATATATTTAGCAACCAGCAAAAAGCTATTTACAATGTCAAGCCTATTTGTTGATACATTGTGGAATCTTTGACTGAGGTGCTCCTTAGGAACAGTGATTCCAAAACTGTTCTGTTTATCTTCACCTGCTGGGAGGATTATAATGTAAGGTGAGGGAATAAACCTTGAGGAGCAAGTGATTCATAAAATGTAGGTAGCACTGAAGGATAAAAAAAAATTAAAAATCAGTATTGTTTCCACTGAGGCAACAACAGCTCTTCAGAAATTCCTTTGCACATCACTGTCAGATGCAGTAGGTTATGCCAAGATACATTTCTGTTTTGATAGTCTAGAGGAAAAATCTGTTCAGTGTACTTTATTTCTATTTAAGAGCAGGGTTTTAATCAATTATTGGGAAGCTGGGTTATTGTAGAGAACTGGAAATGTGCATTAGCATGACATTAAAAAGATTTTAACATTTCAGGCACAGTTCCTTTGCATGAAGAAAGGCCGTGAAAACGAAGTTGCCTCACATATAAAGGTTTAAATTTTAAAAAGGTTTTAATATAAGCAACCCATTTTCCACTTAGTTCTTATTAACCTGAGACATTTAGACATAATGATAACTTTTGGATAATTCTACCTTCAGACAACAAAGTGTATTTAGGTGGACAGTCATATCCAGCACGCCTCATGGCTGCATGTGCAGAATTGGGGCTGTAGGTACATGAATTACTAATGAGAGCAAACATAACCTACTCCCTGGTGTACTAACTCACCCAAGGTGATCACTTTCTGCATAAGAATTATATATATCCTGTGGCTGAGCAGATTGGTGACACACCCTCAGTCAGCATGCACTTCTGAAGCTTACTCATATTATGCTTTTCATTAAATAGAAATAAAAACTTTACCACTGTGTTTGGATTAAACAAAACGCTTTTCAAATGTAATTAGTATTTTGGGGCGGGTAAAAACTATGTATTTCTGTGCTGATACAGATCAGAAGTGGAGCACTGTTTTTTTTCAGATGTGTAAACCACTGGTCTAGGAAGCAAATAGAGCATAGAACATAAAGAAAGATGTGTGAGATAGCGAGAGCTCTGTGCTGGCTGATGTTTGTGAACAGCAGGTGTTTCAGAAGACGGTAAGAATGTTGAACCTGGGCTTGTTGATGTCAGCTGTGTGAAACTTTGCAGGCAGCTTGTGTTCTGGTCATTTGCAATGAAACTGCGTTTTTTGTGGTGGTATAAGCTTTGTGATTTTACACTTTTTCACTCTTGAGTATTAAACAATGAAAATCAATGCAGATGTTTCTCTTTCTTCCTGTCTGATGTTTTTAAGGCTGCACTGTCCAAGCAAAAGGACTTAATGTCTGTAAATACCTTGTTGTCAGGCTGGGCTAATTTTGGTTCAAACAATGAACCTAATTTTTGATTCCAGCAGAGATTCACCTCTTTCAGGCTGATAATAGAAATGATGGCAGAACGTGGCATATTCCTTATTCCAACCACACACAGCACGTGTTGACCAGCACTGGCTGTGGGGTGCCACAGGTAGTGAGAGAGGCAGAGGATAAAGCAACACAGAAGGTGGAATTCCCTGAGTTGTCAGCATCATAATTGTCCCTGGAGCCTGGCACTTGACCAAGGTACGTCTCAACTTTTACCCTTTTCTAGCAAAGAAAACTCTTTTATACCCCTCTAAATCTATAATGGAAAAGAATGTGCGTGTGTGTGTGTATACACACACACATATATTTATTTAAATGGTACCCCCTCAGTGTACTGTAAAGTTCATTTTTCTCCTTAACCACACACTTGATTTGTAATGAAAATATCATACCTTTAACCCAGTTTTCTCTTAATTAAAGAAATGGGTCAGAATGAGTTTTTTATGTGAAAGAGTGAGACTTTCTGAAGATATATTCCATTTTTAATACACTGATAAAAAAGCACACAGTTCTCCATATCTTGCAAAACAGAGAAGAAAGTATCTGAAAGTGCTGTCTAAATCACAGCATAATCTGAAGATGGTTAAGTGATCAGCAAAATAGTTTCCACTGAAAATGCCCTCTGTCAGAAAAAGTATGTTTTCAGGCTCTATTAAGTGAAGCAGTATTGCTGTTAAAACTCTCAGTGGTGAAGATCTGATTTCTTTGAAACTTGAAGCATTTCTCTGAGCAGTGAGGAATGGGACTCAAAATGGGTTGGTTTTCAATACATCAGAATTTCAGTTTCCTAGTTTTGACACACTTGTCAGTTGTGATAACTTTAAAGATGCACTGAGAATATGGGAGTGTCTCAATATTAAATTCTAAGAAGGAGAGTTTAAAATTAAATGGAAATAAAATGTTTGTTCATACTCCAAATTTAAATAGTTTAAAAGGTAAAACTCTTTTTCCTGATGTATCTCTGCAACCAACAAAATAGCAAGCAACCTGCCTAATGAACGAAGTTTTTCTTCAGCTAGGAAAAACTCTGGGTTTTGAAAGGTGTTATCTCCAGCTACTGGATTATCCCAAACCACTGGTGTTGGTTTTGATTTTCATTTCCAAATCATAATGTGAAGTTGGTGTGGCAGGAATTTACTGCTGGAATGAAACCTGCTTGTTAAAAGTTTTTCCAGATGAGAAAGTTAAGTGGTGCTGAACCCTAATACTAGGTAGAATTTGCTTTGTGTTCTATAAACCTGATAGGAAAAGCAATACACTGTAACCAAAATGCTTCTGACAGGCTGAAATTTCTTATATTTGTTGTGATGTGATTTGGGTCAGTAGTCAGAGGGAGACTGATTGTGGGTTGATGTTTCAGTGTATTGGTCTGTCTTATTTGCCCTTTGCTTTGTCAGCCTTTTTGTGGCCCTGCAAAACAGGCAGGGAGGTACAGGCTGTTGATTATTATCATTATTATTAGCTCAAGGTTGTTTGCCACTTTAGTTTTGTAGAGTGTAAGAGACTCAGCTACTTAATACAAATTTTTAAAAAGACAACTTCTCTGCATAATTGGAAACTGCTGCTTTAGATTGGTTGCATTTTCTCTTAATTTTGGCTTTACTTTCACTTAATGCCATTGCTTCATCCTGTGAAAACACAGAGATGCTCTATGACCAGCTCTGCCACTATTTGCTGTTATCACTTAAGCAGGGGAATTAACCAAGAAAATCAGTGATGGCAATTATGGCACAAATGAAATCTCTCCAGGCAGTGGCTGCTAAATCAGTGACACATCTGACATTTAGTGGAGGAAAAAGCTTGAGGAGTGAGTGAGCAATCTGAGCTGCTGCCCGGGGAACTTTCCAACAGTTTGACTCATCTGTCTTTTCCATCAGGCATTTGTGTGACTCCCTGTGCCTAAATATCTCTGAGAAGTGCAAAGGAATAGAGATTCTAACAGGATGCAAGAAGATGCTCAGCCAAGAAGGGATCTAATTAAAACCTCGCTCTGAATATGTCAGCGGTTTCTTGAGTTGCTGTCAGTCCTTTTTTTGTTGTGGGTGCCAAATGAGATTTGGCAGTGAAGGCAATACAATGTACAATTCTATGTTACAGATTTCTTAGACTCTTACTGGAGTAAGCTGATAGAGCAAATTCAAATATATGTACTTCCCACTAGTATATACAGATGAAAAATAATTTTACTCTAAGTAACACAGCCCTGTAATTGTACAGTAATGCCTTGACATCAGTCTTTGCTAAACATCTGTTTCTTTGAAGAGGGGAAGGGTTAAAGTTTGGAATTCCTATAACCTAAAAACTGCCAACATTATAAAGATGCTTTAATGCTAGGTAAGCTGCACCTTTGCAGAATTTATTTATTCCATAAGATCCCATCTCATTGCATGGTAAATAATTTGGTGGGTTGGATAGCTGGCAGACTATTCTGTCCTTGTGTGAGAGAGAAATTACATATAATGTACAGTATTAGCAGGTACTTTTTCTGTATTATGGGTATTAAATAATTTTTCTGAAGCCTTAATAATATCACTCTATGCAGATTATTAGACAATTTATATACTGGGAGGGAGAAAAAGAAAAACTTGAGAAAGAGGGGTAGGAAGACTTTGCCACATTTCTGTGCCACTCTCCAAACTGAGCCCTGGGCACCCATGGCAGTGTTTCAGAGCAGGTTCTTGGAGCTGGGCACTGCCTGAAGCTGCTCTCTGCTCAAGCCCCAGGGTGAGCTCCCAGTTTGCTTTTTACATTGAAGAGCCAGAGCGTTTGACATGCTCACACCTACATCTGGAAAAACTTCCATTGAAATGGTTTCCAAAGAGCTCTGCTGGAAGCTACCCCAGCAGCTGCTGGTACAAAGCAGAATGGGCTGTTACAGCAGCCACAAAAGCAGCCCGTGCTGAGAGACCAGCCTGGCTTTTTGAGTCCTGAATTGGGCAACTTTTGGGGCGTGGACTCGGCTTTGCAAGTTCTGTCTCTTTGTTAGATGCTGCTACTCAGCATCAGATGAGTTATTGCACAATTCTCATTGAAAAATCTCTAAAATTTAGTCAGTTTAGGAAATCTTTTCCAGTTAGACCAGTAACAGCACATTATTGTGTAGGATAGTAGAATGTTCCTGCAGAAGGAAAAGATCAGCTGCTGAGCAATGTAATGGGGAAAAAAATTATTACCCTGTTCTGTATTTTAAAATGTGAAGTGAACTATAACATCTCTTAGACTGCTGTAGATGCTTCTATTTTGAAGATAAACACTGCACCTCCATAACATCCATCAAGCTGCTTTAATATTTGTAACAAGTGATTGCTACTTTGCATACTGAATTTACCAAAGAGGGGAGGACTAGCAGGATAATTGCTTTGTTTTAAGGAAAGAACATTACCAAAATATAAAACATGGTGTTAATTCTTTAAAGGGAAACGTAACACCACCCAGTTTTTCTTTAATAAATGTCTATCTTGCACTGTGGTTCAGCTAAGATGAAATAGCATGAAAATAACTTATTTCTATTATAAAATCTGCATTGGAGGTCTGCTATTTATTCTTTGTGACCCCAAATACGGCTTCGCTTACTTGTAGCTGAAAATAGATTCACCTCACCTGAAGTATGGGAATTCACTTTAAGTGTACGTTAATGCTAGAGTGGAAAAAAGGCAGTAAAACTGTGCTAGCATTACTGAGTGGATCTAGTTCTCTGTCAGAACAAAGGTTGTTCACATAAGGTTGTGTAGTGAATGTGTTAGTTTTCTCTTTTTCTGGAAATCTAGGAATCAATCCACTGAGCTGCTAAATTTAAGTACAGTGTTATATGTAAAGCAGTTGCTGGCAGTCCAGTCGATATATTGATGACTTTCTGATCCCTCCTATCCTGACACAAATACCTTTCTGCTTGGGGAAGAAGGCAAAGCATGCTTCTGAGCAGTTGTTTTAATAGGGTGTGACTAGTAAAGAATGGCTCATACTTGGGCCCTGGTCTCATGTCATTAAAATAAATAAGTGGGACATTAACTTCATAGAGGAGATTATCAAAAACATCAGCACGGAACCCAGCAACTCCCTTTTAGGACTTGAACAAGATTGCAAAGATTGTTTTTGGAAAGCAAGTAGAGATGTCCCCTCTCCTTTTGTCTTGGAACAGAGCAAATATTTTGTGATATCACAAATAAAGCCCTTGCTGCCAGCAGAAGGGCAGGGGAGGAACCCCCCATTATCAGTGCTGTGAGCCACCGGAATTCGTAGAATCACAGAGCCATAGAACAGGCTGAGCTGGAAGGGAAATTCCCAGGAGTGTAGGAGACTCTGGGAGATGGGCCCTGTCCTCTGAGGAGAGTGCCCTCAGTGATGTGCCAGCAGCCCTCCTGCATCAAGGACACCAGAAGGGGACAAACACAGCTGAACTTCTGCAGGTTCAGCACGAGGGTCAGTGTGAGCTCAGAGTGACACAGGGAATGGCTAAATTCCTGTTCAAGCCATAGCTGGATCCCAGTGGATGGACACCTTCCCTGCTGTCCCCGTCCTGGGCACTGGGACTCTGCTGGTGGCCACCATGCCCTGACTCACAGCAGTGTCCCTCTGGGAGAGGAGCAGCTGCCTCCCACCATGGCAGAGCCTTCCCAAGTACTGATGGAATAGAAAATAAGCTGCACACAGATTAATATCAGATGGCAGAGCTGAAAAGTGTAACTTTTTCCATGAGTTACGGCCTGCAGATGCCAGCATTGGATTCTCCAGCAGAATCAGCAGCAGCTACAAATATGGGATTTATCCTCACTGCCTGCTTTTGCACTTCCCTGGTTCTGTGGCTGGCTTGGATGAGCCAAGTTCCTGTTACTGAGATGAAGGACCCTGGCTCATTACAGAGGCAGCCAGAGTAAGATGTGCCAGGGTATAAAATGCCTATCTGAAAAGCCTCTTTAGAGCACTGCCAGCTCTCCAGCTAATGGTTGTACCTGCTTGGGTTTCATGTGTGCTCTATTTGTGTGCCCTTGAGCCACTCCCTCGCTCCCCGGCGCCCCTCTGTCTTGGGTACTTCTGGCCTGAGATCCCTGGATGGAGACGGCCTAATTCCCTTCTTTCAGCAGCACACTTGCTTTTTGTGAGAGAAACAGTGACCAAAACACTTAAGTGGTGGTCAGAGAGGAGAGGGAAAAATGCCAACTCTTACTTCAGCTCTTTAGCTTCAGTTTTTGTTGTGAAAGAAACTGAAAATAAATCTTACTTATTACAGAATCCAGGTCTTCCCTGCATCTTAAATGATCTAACCTAAGGCAGGACATGAGTACCTAAACAAGATAAAAAAGGATAGAGATAGCCAGTTCAATTCTTGAATTATATAAAAAAGCATCCATTAGGAATTAACTAAATATCAGGTTGTAATCGTTAATGCTAACAGCTGCTTTTTTTCTCAGATAAATTTTTAAACAAACCTGTAGTGAAAAAAAAAGTCTAATTTTAATAATCTCTTTTCTAATTTTACTTTGGATTGTTTGAATTTTAATTTAATTGAATTGTGCATTTATACCTGAAATGTTAACTCAAATGTTTACAAGCAGCTTTGCTAGGATCTGAGCAAAACATAGTGTAGCTCTTCATAACAGTGAAAAATAAAGCAATTTGCTGTTCTTCAGTATATATGGTATGAATTACCTATTGCAAAGGAAAAAAAGGAAAGTCCAGAGGCTTAGCTTTTAATAATAAATCTAGAAATAAACATGATGAGCAAGCTAAAAAATATTTAAGAAGTTCTGAATATTTAATGATTTCATTAGATCAAGATGATAACGCTAAATTCTTTATTTCTACTAGAACGTTTTTGTCATGCTGCTTTACAATGACCTCAGGATGACACAACAGAGAGTAACTGATTTCCTTCTGTTAAGTGAAAGAATCAAAGACATTTCCCATATAAATTCTTTGGGATCTTGCTCAGCAATTGCCCATTAAAGACAACATTTCAGGATTTTTCCCTTCTGCTTTGTGCTGTCCCTGTGCCCTCAAAATTGTGGCTACGTTATGTTTTTTCTGGAATATTAAATGCTTTATTTACCTTTCAGCACCTTTCAGATCAGCTTTTCCCTTCCTTCCAGGAGAGTTTAAGGGCAGCAGATAATTAACAACTGATGTTTGAAAGAGGTGTTTGTAAATTTTGTGCTTCATCTGCTGAAACACAAACAAAATTAAATTATTTGTGGATTTACCTCTGATCTCCTATTCTTCTAACTGAAAATGAAGGTGAGAAACATTTAACTTTGTCCTGTTCAAAAGCAAGTCAGGGGAAGGTTACTGCTTTCTGTGTTCATGTTACTGAGGAGCATTAAATTCTGTTCTTGATAAGTCACCAAGATCCAGAGTCCTGTTTAGAGCATTAGCTCACCTTGCAAAGCCTTGGCATTTGGGCCAGGCGATAACTGGTACCCCAGGGCAGCTGTTTTAACCTTTCCTATAATCACTGCTCAGCACCTGGTGAAGTCAAGGAGCTCCTTCCCTCATGTTAGGGAGGTGCTGTGCAGTGGAAGGAGCTCCTGTGCAGTGGAAGGAGCTCCTGCAGCTCCTGAGAGCTCTCTGAGTGCTGTGTGTGGCAGTTCAGACCCGTAGGAAGGGGTCAGTCACTCTTCCAGCACTCTGTGACATTTGGACATATAAATACATACATCAGAAGTGCCTTTCTCGTTTGTTCTACTCAGGCACAAGCTATTTTAGGCTGACATTTTCCAACCAGGCCTGAGGGAGTTAGATGTCTGAATTAAATCCAGTTTGACTGATTTGAACATTGAACATCTCTGAACTGAAATCCTGCTGATAGGCAGCGGGGCTGTGCTAAAACAACATTATTAGCTCTTCAGTTATATAGAAATGTACAGCTTGATCTCATTTTTTTTCAACAAAATGGCCAAATAATTGAATCACGAGAGCAAATACAGGAATTGAACCCTGGAATAATATTTTTTAAGTGAACATGCAAGATGTACATGCACTGAAATTGAAGCTGCCATAGTTAAAACCCCTCAGCTGTTTTAATGTGGAGATGATACAAGCACTTCTTATGAAAACATTATACTCTTGTTGATTTAAATAAGTGTATTTCATTGAGTGACAAGCAAGTAATTCATTGCAGCTGTTTCTCTCATGAAAAAGAATCTTTTTATTACATCATATCAAAAACTGTAATGCCCTAATTTATACAACAGTTTTTAAGCAAAGTACTGATGTGTTTAGCATAGCATAAAGGATGATACAAATTGGGAAAGTTTGCAGCAAATTGAACTGAATCTGAAATGAGTGTGCCCATGAGCCAAATCTCCTGTGGAAACTCAGCCTTGTGCTGACCTGGGACAATGATAACCTGGGGAAGAACAGCAGAGTTAAAGAACTCTCTCTGCCTTGTGCAGACTCTGTGCAAATGCTCTTTAAAGACACAGTCTGGAAGTGGCTCAAGCATTGAAAAGCAAAGAGGCAAACAATTCCTAACAAGGCTGCCTGTGTGCAGCTCTGCTGCTGGTATCACCCTCGGAAGGTTTACACTGAAGTGCTCTTTGCCTCACAAGCTCTACTTCAGATTAATATCATTTATGGGAAGAGCTGTAAACAAAAGGGAAATGTCTTGAATGCTTTTCAGTGCTGGGGAGAAGTGTAACAGAACTCTGATACCAGCTGCCACCCTGGTAAGGCTAGTCTGCCTCAGGTTATCATTTTGCCACCCAGCACAGTAGAAAATAACAACAAGACTGCAATCCATAGACTTCCTCTCTCCAAACTGATTGTGCAGAGTTGAAATGAAAAAAAAACCCCACCGAAATTTGTCTGTTGTAGCTGTTTCTGCAGCTAAACCAGTCTGAGCAGTTACCCAGTACAGCCTGTAAAACTTGGAACTGGGAGAAAATGTCCTTATTCTAAAGGCTTTGGGGAGATGATTGTTTGTGGTCTGGGTGCCTTTGGAGTGTTAGGAAGTCAATAAAAATAGTCATAACATGAGAACCTTGATATGTGACCTGAGAATGGACATCTGTGCCCTTCTTTGAAATGAACTGAAATTGAGGATGAGTGAAGTTGCCAACATGTTCTACCTTAATGTGCTCTATCAATTTGCCTTCAGTGCAATTCAGTTTCAATTTCTAAAGCCCTGAATGTTCTGAGGGCTGGTTTACCTGTGTGATCCCCTCTCATCAGCAATGTTACAAAAATCAGGACATTTCTTTAATGTTATCTACAACTGACTGTCTTTTGGAAGTGACAATAAAAATATTTGCAAAAATTCTCACCTCTGGGAATGATATTCCAAAATACTATTTTTTCATGCTCTTCCTTCAATCAGCCCAAGGACAGAAGGATGATCTGTTTGTAAGAACACTTCTGGCAGCAGAGCAGTGGTTTTTCTTACCCTTTTTAGGAAGTTCTCTCTGTGGTCTCCACGATGTGTAAGTAGCTCAGGAAATTAAAGCACTTGAGATTTTTAAGTGGACAATTTACATGTACAGTTGCAGTTTGCTGGGAAAAGAGCTGCTTAGTAATCTGTACTTGGACTTTATATGGTATTGCAGTCATCAATGCTCACCTTATCAGCTGTGCTGGTGAGTTTGGCTGTGGATTGTTTGCCATTGTCCAGCGTTCATCACTGTCATCCCACTGGAGACTCAATGCAGCTGTACAGACCCAGTTTGAATCCAGAGCTGCAAACTTGCTGAAATGCAACAGAAGTTGAAGGATTATGGTGCTACCTAATGAAGGGACAGCCACAGTTAAAAAAAAAAACAGAACCTTGCAGGAAAGCTCTAGTCTGTGAAGAAGATGAGATGTGAAAAAAGAGGACAAAGATCTTCAATTCAGCATGAGCTTGGGGCTGAATCAAGCCTGTAGTATCGTGGCAAAATCAAAGCTCTTTTCCCTGCCACAATGCTCAGCAAAAAACTGAGAATTTTTTTGTTTGGAAATTGTTGCTGTTTTTCTTCTGAATTTTTTGAAGCAAGAAAGCAAAGCTAATAATCTAACTGCTAAGTCAAAATAAGGAGGCAAACAGAGAGAAGCACAAGGGAAATCAAATGGTTTATGGCTTAAATACTGATAGTATTAATGTAAACTTAGTTATGAGAGTAGGTTTGTTTTTCTGATTAGTACTTATTTCTATTTCTGTAATTTCACTAGACTTTATATCTAAGCCTTTTGAAGATAACTTATCTCTTCATTGAGTGATGGCAAAGAAGAAAAGTCCAAGGGATCTGGAAACAGTGGGGAACATTGCTAAGTGTCAGGAATGAAATGAGAAGTTTGCTTATGTCTATCACATGGGTTGGGAAAGTCAAATACTGCTGGTAAGGGATTTTATTTCCCTTCCATTTGTTTCCCTTTTATAAACTTGCCATCCACAAGTGTTTCATGGCCTTCCTGTCTCTGGTCAATTGAAACAGCCTTTTAAAATATGCATGAAACTACTTTGCTAGCAGTGCTTTTATACATGAATGAAATACTGAGCATAAATCATTGAGTGGAAATGTTATTTTCTCCCCACACATTGCATTTAACTGATCTGCTTGCCTTGGCTCCCTGGTGCAGGTAGGGAGGTTAAAGAATATGAGACTACCTTCATCTTTGAGTGACCTTCTGTCTGCAGCAAATGTATTAGAAATATTTTTAAATCATTTACTCAGTTCTGCAAGAGCCCTGCTCTACCTTGGTTCTTCCTTGATACCTACTTCTAAAAACAAGCTTCATTTCTTCCTTGCTCTAACATTCACTGGAGTTTGCTCTCACTGAACTTCCCAAGATGAGAATCTGTACAACCCCTTGGACATTTCATATTATTGCACTTAGAGCTGTGATGTGGAATCCAATATTATGAACAAATTGCAGAGTTCACATTGAGCTGAATTTCAGCTTTACTAAGTATTATCTGATTTTGCAAAGAAAGATCCTCCCCTATTCTAGCTTTATATAAATAAAAGCATAGAGAAATACTATGTGCTCTCAGGATGTGTTGCAATGTACTCACAATATTTACATATTGCTGAGTTCTGTGCCACAGGTAGAATTTGAGGAGGAAAGATAAAATTGAAAAATCTGAATAAATCAAATAGGACAATATGCTGTAGCTAAATTAACACAGCACCCTACAACAAATACTCACTGTGTCTGGATATCAAGGCATAACTTCTGTCCCTACTGAACAAGGAAAGTCCCCTTTGCATGGTTCATCTTCTGTGGGTTTTGGACTCTTTTCCTATCAGGTATTGAACAAACTCAAAGACTTTGTGACAGCAGAGGTCAGAACACTGGGTGGCTTTTAAGCCCTGATGTTGTGATGCTTTTATCTGCTTAACTTTGTTGTTATCTTTCCATGTTGCTGTTGTGCATTGGTCCTTGACTTTGTCTTTCAGCCAGGAAAAGTATCTTTAGTAGCTGTTTCATGTGGTTTTAGTACAGTCCTTCCCCTAAGATACCAAAGGAAAAGAACACTTTTTCAAACACAAAGGATTTGCCATTCACCCTGAATTACTCTGGAAGTCAAGCATGTATGGTGAAGAGGTCAGTGAGGAAACACCTGCAAATGGAAGCAGGAAAAAATTATTTGCTTCACTGCCATGGTTTTCTCTGCATCAGGGATGGCCAAAGTCACTGAGAGCTGAGCCCTCTCATCAGCAGAATAGAACATACCCTGTCATCAACCTCTACAAACTTGACATATGCTGTTAAAGGCTGGCATACTGTACCACATAAATCTTCCAGGGAAGTGGGCTTCTCCATTTCCTAATATCAATTTTCTCTCTTTCTTCACTTATTTAGGGGTATATTAAGACTATTTAGACTGATTTTTCAAAACACAGAGGCCAAATCATGGTGCACTTATCCATGTGGTTTTCCAAATCCAGACTGATCCATTTGTCAGGAGTCACATCACAGATTAGCCCCCTCTAAGGACTGGATATACACAGAGAATGCCCATTTTTCAAAAATATAAACCACACAAAAGAGCTCTGGTATAAATTTCTCCTTTGGTTTTAGATGTTTTTCCAACATCTAAATAAAATTAAATTATTTCCTGATATCAGCATGTTTATCCACAGTCCTACCCAACACTGGACCAGAGTGCAGCACTGGAATGCTGACAGGGATTTATTCCTCAGCAGGCAAATTTTGTGTTTTGTACGTGGCTGGTTGGCTGGTTGCTATTTGATGAAAGAAACACACATTTATTTAAGGATTGTAATGAAGCTGAATTGGTGGGGCTCTCTCTAATTTGTAGCAATGTGTATCTCTGGCTTAGTGCTATGAAGGTGCCATCACTCATGGAGGAGAGCTGTTCTAAGTATATAATGTGTATTTGAAAAGCTTGAACTCATTGACCATGACTTCAGTGCTAAACGCACGAAAAGGGTTTAACAGACCTAATTATTTCACTGGCCCAGAATTACGGGGCATTAATCTCTGGAAGAGTCTACAAGGCACATGGCTCTTTTTCCTATGCCTTTGGTGAAAAATGAAAAATAGTTTCAGTGAAATAGTTTCAGCAGAAATGACTCTGAGTCTTCATTTTTACTTTTGAACAAAGGCTGAATTATCTCCTTTGGTCAGGCAGAAGATGTTGCCCTGCTACAGATGTATGGCCTGGAACAGCTCCCTGGGAGCAGAGCTGCTGCCAGACACGAAGACATTTTGTCCCAAACACTCCTTACACGGAGGAAAGAGGGAGCTGGTAACAAATATTGTGCCATGACTTTATAATGTGGAAAGATCTTTATCAGTGTTGTGGTGCAAATGTGACAAAGGCAGGAAGGAGGTGTGGACTTGGAGAAAAGCACCCACAGTCAGCAGTCGCTGCTGCAAGACCTTGACCACTGCCTAAGGGCTCCCCAGCCAAGTGTGCCTGGACTGTGGTTACCTGACTCAGAGCTCTCAGTACAAAGTGCTCAAGAATTCCCATGAAGGATTTCTGAGAGGAAACAGAGAGCATTATCAATAAAAGAAAGATCTTTGCCTTTTCTGGTTTGTTCTTGAAAACTAAAAATTCTGCATTTGACAGGAAACAGCCAATTGAGTGTCTCCCCAGCACGAGGAACATCCTGGTGTGTACTTAAGCTGTTCCTAGAGTGTTCAATAAAAAGAAAGGTCAGATCCCAGCTGTAACCAGATGGATAGTTGACATGAAAAGGAGAAACCCTGCAAGGTCTCTAAAAGCAAATCTCCCACTGCTCTCAGGAACAGAAGATTTCTATATCTGACTTCCCTCAAACAAGTTCCACAATATGCTTGCATAAATCAAAGAGCTGCGTGTACACCATGCTGCCCCCCTTCACTATTTATATTCTCTTGGAATGAAAAATAGCTCACCACCTGCCTCATTTCTATCATAATGTAACAGGTCACAGAGTTAACACCCTTCTGAAATGAATGGCAGAATAAAATTACAAAACTGCTCACCTTACACAACCAAGACATTTGGCACCTCACTTGAAACTTTTCCATAGGAAAAACAAACATCAGATAAAAATATTATTTCAAGTGTGTGTATTGTCACTGAAATACTTTCATTTCAAGCCTATATCTGCTAAAAATATGAAACTGTGTGGGTGAGAGTATAGGGATTTAATATTTTATCAAAGTTTTAAAGTAAATTTATGGGAACAATGGAGCTTAGCTGATCATATGGAGTCTCTCTACAAGATATGAATTTGTTTCAACACCAGATCATGGGACTTCTCAGAAGAATAAATGGTTAAGAGAAAAAAGAAAATAACATTAGGCAGCAATAGACATAGATAAAAGAACTGGAGTAGGTTTGGTATCTGGAAGAAAGAACAACTTCAGAATAATTAATGCTAAATGTTAAAACTACTGATTTCCATTGAATTAATAACAACTTTTGGTGAAATTAGATCCAATGAATCATGAGCAATACTCAGGAATCTTTTGACAATTATTGTGAACTCAGCAGATCTGTCAGCTGGACTGAAGGGAAATGCAGTGAAGATGAAAAGAAAGGAAACCTGGGGCAGGCAGAAGGATGGAGAGAAATCACCACCACAGAGCTTCAATGGCAGCTGAGGGCGGTAGTAAAAAATAATATTATTGAGGACACATAAAAATAGACCAAAGAACATTTCATGCTATTTGTTGCCTGAAATTAATAAGTGTCCGTGTGCTGTCTAAATTTGCTATTCAAGTTTTACTACTTTATTGGTTTGAAGGAAGCAAAACTGGAGATAATATTTTAAGTGACTTTAACCAAATCAGTCAAGTTTAAAGAGTTTCATAAAGTGAATTCCAAACAATAAATAAAATTTTATTCATTAATGCATTTGGGACATACAGCAATGTCAACAAGTTGAAAAATAATATTTGGTTAATTGAAATTAATTTGAAAGCTGTGATTATCTTGTCAACAAGAGGTATCACAAAATACCTCCACATCAGCCTCATGCTCCTTTCACAGTCTTTGGAGGACTAACAACTGGAAAGCCATGGAGAGCTGGCTGGTTTTGTACCTTTGCAGTGAGGCCATACTGAGATTTCCCAATGGAGCAGAGGCAGAAATGTTGATTCTGCCTATTGTCATATTTGCTTAACACATTAACAGAGGAATTTGGTTTCTGGGGCAGTCAGTGAGGCATTGTTCTTTTTCCAATTGAGATTAATTAGATCAGTGGGAATTTAGAATGAGCAGAAACTGCATGATCAGGGACAAAATCCACTGCTTGCTTATTCTGTGTTAGGGTTGTTCCATTCAAAATGCAGCCTGTCCAAATGACCAGTGCTTTCCATTACTTCTTCGGGAGTCTATTATACAACATAATCAATCTGATTACCAGGAAATTTCCCACAAAATTAGTTCAGCCCAAATTAGCAATAAACTGTTTTAAAAGTTTCCATTTTGAACAATGCTGATTTGAACCATATCAGGCAGTGCAAATAACTTCCTTTGAAATCAGGTTTTTCACTAGCATTACTGTGCCATTGAAAAAAGAGTCAGTTTGAGTTTAACAAATACAATAATGAATAAACTGAAAATGAAAAGACTTGAGCCAAAGGTGGATGATGTCTAAACGTTAAGTAGTGGCATGCTGGCACTCGGTGTGCAGTAGCTCCATCTGCCTTCCCACTTTTGTACTGCTGCAGAAGCCAGAGTTAAAACATTTATGGAATCAAAGTTAGCAGTATTGTGATGAGTCACTGTAACTTTATTCCACTCCAATAAGAGAGCTTTGTCCCTAAACCAAAATTACTAACTGGAAGTTACAAAAGACTTCCTAAGAAGAACAAGGACTTTCTGGAGAATGGATTCTTTCTCCATTCGTAAAGACTGAACATTTTACAGAGTTTATTTATTTCTGGTACAAGAGACAAATCAACAAATGATGCATGATGCAAAATAAACCTCCTGTGGAAAGAATAGATCCAAAATTCTTGACATTTATACCAACTGAATCTTGTATCATAATGTATACGAAATTTGGATTGACTGAAAACATATAAGAGTGTAAAGTGAAAACAAGGGTAAGAAAAATTAAGATTTTAAATTCTACAAGAAAGGATGCAAACTGGAAATGTTCTGTTTGCTTCTTCAAGTCTTTGCAAACCTGATGATGACACGAGGCCCTCGGCTCTTGTTCGAAGAGAAATGGAAGTTATTAATCCTCAGATGAGGGAGAAAACCACCCCTTGGTGTCTGTAAGAGCAGAAAAATGAAATTGCATATTCAGCTGCATAGGAGCTTTCAGAATTCCAGGTAATGTCTATTTTCTAGGGATAAGCAGAAGACAGTAGGACAGCACAAACCATTCAGCCCCTGTGCTGGAACCCTGCCATGTAAAGGAGAGCTCTGCCATTTTCCTAGACCACTCCAAATGTCCCAAGCATGTGTTAAGCAGATTCTTCTCCAGTCTGAGCATGGAAAAGATGTTCACTGGCTGTGAGACCTGGCAGATGCACCAGGCAGTGCACTGGGTCACCACTGCCTCACACACTTGTGCTAACACTTGTACACACCAGAACCTAAAGAAAGCTAAAACTCCATCTGTTGATCACTGGATTGATCTGTGCCTAGGAGATTCCTCCAGCCCACGGGACCTCTCTGCACCAAGCATAGCTGCATGAGCTCAGTGTTTACTGATGGATTCTTGCCTCACCATAATTCTCAGAACACAGTGGTGTCCAAGAAAGCCTATTTTGTACTGCTACTTGACACACTGAAGAGCAGAGAATAAAAAAGACTTGGTAATTACCTGACCTTAAAGTAGAAACACTCTCTTGCTGTCTTGCATCAATCACACTGAATTTGCCTGCTGCTAAAAACTGACCTTTAATTGCAAAGTGGGTATTTTTATCATATTCCAAATTTACAAAGTCTAATTTAATCCACATGATTCAATATAAGTGGTATCCACAGCACTGGGTGGAAAAGACTCATGCAGGATTATTAGGGAGGTGGAACCTCACAGTGTTCAGGACTCTCAAATTCAGAAGTTCACTGAGATACTTTGGATTTTGTAAGTCTGTGACATTGAGCGCTAGGAATAAAAACCTCAATAAACATAATTTCTTCATGTTTCACTTGGCAAAGCAAAAGAAAATGTTTGCATGAAGTTTTACTATGCAAAGGTATTTCCAATTGCATCTCCCCAAAGCTGTCAGTCTCAATTAGTTACCTTGTGTAATAAATCTGGTATAGCATAATCTCTTTTTATTCATACTATCTTCACCTGACTTGTGTGATTTTGGCACAGACAAGGGATCACCAGTGAAGCTGTGACTGTTTGCTCCAGCTACTGGATTTGTTCCAGCAAACCACTGGATGATGGTGGATCTTCAAGCCACTGACAACTGCAAACTACTTGAATAGATCTACTTTAAACTGGCATTTCAAAGCAAGTTTTATTAGTTTCTTTATGTAGGCACAGATAAGATCAGCCATCCTTCCTAGCAAGATGGAAAAGTCAAGCCCCCTGTGCTCTCAGAAGCACAAAAATAAGAATTAAATTAGGGTAAAGAAACAGTAAAATTTACTTAGCAGAGAGGTTGCACTTAGTCTGACATGCTAGATGAGAATGACTTGGGAACCATGAGGCAAATGCTCTCCTCACCAGAAGATCAGATTCCAATATCCCTGCTCTACTCATCATTTTTAGCCTTGTGACTACACGAGCAAGTCTGGACACCTGTGCTGTGCAGGATCAGAGCTTCAGGGATCAGCTTTCAGATCTGAGAGCAGCACTTTTCAGAGATCACCATGGCATTAGCTGAGGGGGAAAAAACAGAGAATGAATGAGTGTGATGATTCAGGCTACACAAAATAACAAAGAGAGACTCCTGAGTGATCTTTCAGGGGGAATGACACAAGGAAAAGTGATGTGTGTTGCTGTGAGCAGAAAAGAACAGACAAAATTTGCTCTCAACAATATCAGAGTGCAGTAATCTTATCTCCTACCTGTTACTCTCTCAAAAAATCTCCAATCAAAAAACCCCAAATCATTACAACATATGTGTAAATAAACACATTAAGTATCCTGGCTCTGTTAAGAGCAGGTCTCCCAGGAAAAAAGCTTCATCTTTCCTTTTCTATTTCAGAAGAAGAAGACAGAAACACAGTTTCTGTCCTGATCAATGACTCAGTGTCCTGGAGAAGTACATTTGGTTTGACACATTGAATTCTCTCTGAGGAACATATTGCTAAAAGTCTCATATTCAGCTTCTACTTCGGTCTGAAATAAGCTTAACTTTTAATTTCTCAGATATTTATAGAGAGAGACCAAAGTGGCATTAAGAAGTGTGATGTATTTGCTGTTTTTAAAACCATGGTGGTCTACAAGCAGGCCACTTTGTAATATCAGCTGAAAAAAATAGACAAGTGCTATCAACCACAGTAAGAAATCATGTATTCAGAATGATATGATAAATATGGAGGATGGTGAATTTTGAAGGTAAATTATTTCAACAAAACCCAATCTATTTTCTTCTGAAAAAAAACAACTCCAAAAAGACTGCGATTGCAAAGTAAGATGGAGCAAGTGTCATTGTCACAATCAATTATTGCCTTTCAAGTGCAGGAAAATGACAAATGAGCCATTAAGAGCTGCTACTCTTTATTTAGAACTGAAAAAGAGAGAAATGAGTCTGCAAGGGAAAAGATCTTAAGCTTTACTGCATGTTGATTTATTTCAGGCAAAAGTTATGTGAATATATGGAAGAAATGTCTTCTGCAAAGTGTTCATCTTGGTAACCCTGCAGACCTGCTGCATGAATCTTGTTAGGACCAGTTTATGTTAATTAGTCTGTGGAAACGAGAAAGAGGATTTCTGCAGCTGAGATTCTTTTCTTAGCCAGCTGTAGAGGTGATCTTCAGCAAAAAGCAACTTTTTAATACCCGATGATGTTAAATACCCTGAGGATGAGGGAATTTACTGTCAGCAGAGAACTGACAAGACACAAACAAGCATGTTTCACGTGTCATCCTAGTGTGTGTGAATACTCATAAAATCAAAACATTTCCACAGGGCAACTATCATGGGTAAAAATGGTCGTGATGGGCAGGTTGTGGGTGCAGGCAGGACCCCCTGAGCGTCTCCATTCTGCTGTTAACACAGAAATAAAAGGCAGCGGCAGCTGAACCAAAGGTGAGGGTGGTCCCTGACCACAGCTTTTATCAGCAAATTATGTTCTCCTTTACTAGCGATTAAGCAGGGATGACTTGTTAGCACGGGGGGCTGTGTGAACGCGCGCGGAGGCAAGTGGAGTCCGCATATTCCCTCATGGAGCCGCACCGGGAGGGACCTGGAACACCGAGAACACCTGAACACCGGCAGAGACCGGGACACCGGGAACAGACCTGAACACCGGCACAGACCAGGACAACGGGAACACCCAAACACCGAGACCGCCCGCGGCCCCTCAGCCCACAGAGAGGGGCGGGCGTGGCGCTGAGGGGGGGCGCGCTCCCATTGGTTGGCGAAGGGAGGCGGGAGAGACGGAGTCTTGTGATTGGTTGCTTCCCGCGGCGGGGCGGGGCGGCGTCNCGGCGGCGCCGCTCCCGCTGCGGCGGCCCCGGTGAGTGGAAATGACCCGGCCGAGCCGAGGGGAGGACGGGAACAGGGCCAGGGCGATCGGGTCCTGACGGTGGGATGTTGTCTCCGGTGCCCTGCTCCGCTCCTGCTGTCTGCTCGCCGGACCGCGCGGGCACGGCGTCTCTCCGCGAGGGGGTGCGCGCTATGGGCGGGCCCGATCCCCCCTGTCTCTCCTCTTCCCCCCTTGTCTCTCCGCTTCTTCTCTTCCCCACGTCCCCCTTGCCCCTCTCTCCCCGTTCTTTCCCCCCTTTCCATCTCTCTTTCCCCCCATTCACCCGCTCTACCCCGTGCCCCCTTCCCCTTCCTCCTCGCCCTTCCCTGAAGGACCTGGCCCCTCACAGGGCCATGGTCACTGGGTGCTATTAGCCCTCATCCTTCTTTTTTACTCCCCTTAAAGACCATGGTTGTGGCTGTTCCTCTTCGGTAAGGCTGCGCTTCATCCTTGGAAAAAGATAATTGAGAGAAGAAAAGTTTGGTTGGTGGTGGAAGGGAATAGGAAGAGGTTCCTTTGAAGTAAGAGCCGAAGTAGATTGTCACTGGACCTTGCATCTGTGGCATTGCATGTCTGTGTATCCATGTGTGCCATGGCTAAATGTGCAGTTGTTTTATGGAGTCACAACTCTGTGAAGAGAACCACACAAGTGCAGGACACCTGAAAACCATCTCTGGACAAATTGGAAGGCTCTTAGATATTTATGTGTATGTTTTATCATTTCTCAGCGTCTGATTAAAAAAATTCAGAGAAAGATGAACTTTCCTTTACCTTGTCGTATGTTGTAGAGGTTAATAATAAATACTCAGACTGTGCCCATTAAAAATTTTAACACTTTTCCAGGAATTATTTTAATGCTGATCACAGAAGTAGAGTTGGGAGTTGTAATGGCTTCATTTCTTTGATCTTCTGGACTAAGAGCTTTAATGTTAGGAGTGCCAAGGGCCAGTGTATTCCCTAAAACAGCTAATGAAGGCAGTGGTTAAAACCTCTTAAAAACCCCACAAATGTGTATTGCTCCAGAAGGACACAGATCACTGCTAAGAGCTGTTATCTGCAAATCAAGGGAGCTACTCAAACTAATGAATTAATTTGATTTACACGTATGGTTGGGCTGTCAGTCTTCAGCTGGAGTTTTGTGTACCATGCCTATCATCAGATGGGATTTATGATTCAACCTTCACTTCCAATATCTGTTATGGTTAGCAACCTCTCCTTCAGTGAAGGATTGAACTAAAATAGAAAATATTATTGGTGGGAAGTGGTTCTGAGTCCTTGCCTTTTGTTAATGGGAATTAATTTATATACACAAGTCTGTAGCAAAATGGTAACTTTAATGAATAGTCTGGGGTTTTTATGGTTTTTATGAGATAGTTGAAAAAATGCAGCATTGCTGTTGTTGTCTAAATCTAGACAGCACAATAATGACTTGAATTTTGGTTATATGTGGAAAAACAAGTTGAATAAAGTCAGGTTTCAGATACAAGTTAATTTTTAATTTGTCTTTCTGCTTTTGTTTTCTGGTTTTGAAATTGTCAGTTAAAGCTTGACACTTTGTTCTTTCTGGTTTTATTTTTAGTAGAGCAAGCTGAAAATCTGCTGTCTTATCTAACCCTTTATAAATTTTCTCACTGCAAGTTTCAGATTTCTCATATGTTAGTGTATTATTTCTACATGGCTTTATTGGCTATCTATCTCAATTACCTCTTCCAAATGGTAAATTATTCCACTAGTTTTATATGGGAAAGCACTTCAGACTTCCATTGCCTTTTGTCTTACTGCCTTAAAAGATAATGGTGTTTTTTAGTCATCTGAGACTAAAATCCTTTATTATTTGTGTGTTTATCCTCTTAATTTTTTGGTTTTCTTGTCTGTGGGTTCTTTAGCACATGTGACAGGGTAGATGTGGGACATCAGTAATGGTTAATAGAAGTTGTTTTTTTTATTTTTTCTTCATGTGGTGGCAGTTTTGACAAAATAATCCTAAAGGTCCATCAAACATGTATGAAACTAAAAGCATTAAATATACCCAAAGGTTTTGTTATTTCAGGTACTAAAATGCACTAAAGCTTAATCCAGAAAATAGTCAAAGCTTCTAACATAGCTTATGCTGTGGATGTTCTGGGGACTTTGTATATTAACTGGAAAAAGTGTATTTAGATAAATTATCAGATAGTCTGTAATCAGGAACTCTTCCTGCAAAAGAAGGCACGGCTACACCTTGGTAATACTGGGCTTTTTTCCTCTTTTTGTCTCCTAGAAATGGGTCTGCTCTCAGAAGATGCGATGCAGTAGATGTGGTGCTTAGTCATGGCATCAGAACTGTGTAAAACAATCTCTGAGGCAAAGCTGGAGAGGCACAAGAACTTGTTCTTAAATTACCGAAATCTCCATCACTTCCCTCTGGAGTTACTGAAAGATGAGGGGCTGCAGTACTTGGAGAGACTTTACATGAAAAGAAATTCCCTGACCACATTGGTACGACAGTCTCTTTATTGCAATGTTTACTGTCTGTTTGTTTAGGAACTCTGATTTTTGAAACAGAAAAAAAAAGATGATATTATAGATAATCCAACCCTGAATGATGTCATCAGATGTAAGATACGAGTATTTGAACTTGCATAGGTAATGTAGAGAATAATAAATGGAAGTTAATGACATTTTATGCTTACCTTTTTCAAGCTCTCAAGACCTTCTGGGGCTTTTTTTTGTCAGGTTTGTTGTTCTGTTGGGTTGTTTTTTTTTTTAACCTATACATTTTACTCACATAAATGGTCAGTTTCTCCTATTAGGTGATGCTATGCAGTCTATTCTACATTTATTCATTAGGCTGAATGACTTTTCCCTTGGTGTGTGCCTAATTTCAAAGGCAATGTCAATCCCAGGGTCTAATTCCAAACTTGCTGTTGAAGTGCCAGTAAAAACTTGTATCTGTGGGCTGCTGTTGATAGGAGAACACAGTTATAGGTCAGCTAATGTCACAGTTAATGTGGGATTTTCTTTTGGGATTTCTTCTTGTTTTGTTGTTTTTCCCTGAACTGGAGAAATTCTCACCCTGAGTCAATGTTGTGACCTCAGAATTCAGTGTGGGGCAGTTAACTGTGAGAGATGCTCTGAGCTGCCAAGACTCTATAGGATAGAGTCAGAACTTGCCACTGTCAATAGGCTCAAGTCTCCAAGTTTTCATTTTTGGTTGCTTGATTGGTTTGGATTTGTTGGGGTTTTTTTGTTGGGTTTTTTTGTGGGCTCTTCCATGGTATGAGAGGTAAAATAGCAGCAACGGTAGAGGAGCTGTAGGGCATGACTACTTAAAATTCACCAAAATTTGTACAGTTTTCAGGGTTTCCTAGAACAAGTCCAGTATTCCACTTTAAGGGCCAAAAGCTGAAATTCGAAGATTTTATGCCTTTTCTTCATCTTGAATGAGTCACTTAAGTTGACATGTACTGTAGAGAATTATTTTAGCACTCTGGTTTTGGGCAGTAATTTAATAATGTGTAATAATTTAACAGGAGGATAGGATTCATGGTTACAAATCAAAACTGCTATAAAATTAGCTGAAGGCTGTAAACAGCTCTGCCTTGACACTTCATGAAATTCAGTGATGATTTAGTGCAGTAAGGTTCACAAACTTTGCACTGCTCAAAAGATGAAACAATAAGGAGGGTTTTGTATGTAAGTGTTAAGACCTGGAGAAAGAAACTGAAACAGAAGTTAAAATGTAGGTCATACTTAGGCAAAATTGCTTTCAAACAGCATGAAGCAGAGCATGATTAGATTCACAGCAATCAGGATAACTTGCTCATAATGTGCCTTGTTGGGATCTCATTCAAGTGCTCAGCACTATTGTTGGAACAAGGCAAACAAATTTGGGTGTCATTCACTGAGCATCTGTTCCACAGAAGAGATGTTGGAAGTTGTAGTGGACCAAAATAGATCAAGTCAGCAGCGTGTTACAGAAAAAGGCAGATGTCTTTTTGGAACATGGAAAGTTTCACAATCTCCATTAAAAGCAGAAGGAAGTAATTATTGGATACTGTTAAAGCACAAGCTGGAGCTGAGAGTTTCACACTCATGAACAGCCTGGGTGAATTGGAGAGAACCTAGAGAGCAGCAGCAAGGGACCTTTAGAGAGCATGCCCTGAGAGAAAAGGTTGAGAGATTGATGGAGAGAAAAAAACAGGAGGAACTGGGGGAAACAGAAATCATAAATATTTTTACAGACTGGAATTTCATAATGAGGTTTTTCGATGTCCACTACTGGTAGGACAAGCAGTGCTCTCAATTTTAGTAAAGTCATAGTAAGTCAGGTACACTGGGGCAGTGGGGAAAGTAGAATCTCATCTCAGAATAGTTGAAAACATTATTGAAGGAAGATGTGTCTTCCTTATACTTCTCTAATGCAAGGTGATGAGCAATAGCTCATCAATAAACACTTTAAATTGCATGAATATTATTGTAAACCATCAAAACAGATCCTGCACCATATTTCTCTAAAATTAGGTGGTACTTTTGTCCCACTGGTTCATTCCTTCAGAATTCTGAAAATAAATGACTAAATCAGCTTTTGTTCTTTACTCTTCTCAAATGACTCCTGTCCTTGACAGATGACTCTTGTGAAATGTCTGGGATAGTTACGCTGACAGAATTTACCTTGGCTAAGAATAATTTCATTTTTGTCTTCATTGGCAAGATGGAAGTGATGGAGTGCTATGACATAATGAATGGATCAAGGAGCTGTACAGCACACCTGTATCCCAGCATCAAATCTTCCCACTTCTCAGTTAGTCTTTGATAACATGAACTTTCCAATTTCCCCATCTATTATAAGGAAATAGGTGTTTGCCTTGTTAGCTCTGTCGGAAGCAAGATGAAGAATAATTGATGCTAATTTACTACCTCAGAATATGTGATGCTGTCCTGTTCTGACAGGGCAGCAGGTGAAATAGTGACAATAGTTTGTGGCTCAAGTTAAATCCTTATCGTAAAAAAGGCTGTAGGATGGCAGTGAATTTGGTTTTTTCCACGCTTTTTCTTTTTTCAGTTGAGGCTTGAATGTTCTTGTGCTTGCGCACCTTTTCCCGTGGAAGCTCCGGTGTTCGCCCGGGGCGGACGCGGCCCGGGGCGGTGACTGCGCCGTGGCGGAGCTGCCGCGAGGGGGCAGCCCCGGATCAGCGACAGCGCCTCCCGGGGTGACGTCACCGCAGCGGGGTCGTCACCTCGCCCGGCATTTCTTGGCCTGACCCATCAATTGCTGCTCCCGAGTTGAGCAATCTGGGCTTTGGACTCAGATCTAGCATGGGCCATGTTTGCTACATGAGAATATTACCTTTTTCAGGTCAGCAGATTCCTCCATCATCAAGTTATGAACACAAAGTTATTTATTTTAGATAATGTAGCTATTTAGGGTATCACACATCATGTTTAGTCACATAAATATTTCTGGTTTTAACAGGAGTTTAATTATATGATCAAGCTGCTTTTAAAATGCAGTCATTTCTGCATATATCAGTATTGTAACCCCTTTTTTCAGTAAAACAAATCTATGTTAAAGCAGGTTTCTTAAGCAATAAAACTGTCTTAACTTTGAATAATTTTGAGTACAGTTTCCAACACGACATCTGAAACTTGTGAAGCCAATTTTGTGATATGTGTTCATAGTTATAAATGCCACCAAGGAAGAGAATTACAGCTAGGGATCAGTTGGCAGTTAGGAAATGATATGCATGTTAATATGTAAATATGAAAATCTAGTTTGATGGATTCAGCAGTTCTGGCTTGGTGGTAATTGATCAAGCTACACAAAGATTGTAGGTCATTTCCCAGTTTAGCAGCATTAACAAAATACATTCTGGTTAGACATCTTGTGTAGTTCTTGTTCTGCTTTTAGTCTGTAAAGGCTGCAACTTCTTAGCAATCTCTTGCCTTCAACTAACTCATTTATTTGAATATATTTTCAAAAGGAGATGAGGTAATCCATCTTTTCAGTCTCAGAAATCTGACTCCCATGTTGCTGAGGACATGATAATATCACTTCTAGGCTGTAGTTCTGTTCAGTAGTGACTTGCTCACCCAGGATACATCTGAGATTGCCCTGATGGATACTTGGGGGTGTGGAACCAGGATATTGTGTAGACATTCCTTGCTGCCATTTTTCCTGCTAACATGGTGTAGTATGGTGATTAAAATGACTTGGGTACACAATGTTTGTGTGTCTGGTTTTTGTTTCGAAACCTAAAAAAATCTCTAACTCTCTTTCAGCCAGAAAACCTTGCACAGAAGCTTCCAAACCTCGTGGAATTGTGAGTTTGTGTAGGAGTTCTAATATATTTTTATTATGCTTATCTGTCTCATCTTAAAATAATCTAGAATCTATTACTTGCACATAATTTATTTTTTAAGTGTGGAGGGCTCTCTTGGAGGGCAAGAAAGGGTAATTTTTTTGTTGTTGTGTTTTCTTAATTTGTTTGTTGTTGGGCTTTCTTCTGACAGAGGCATATTAAGTCCAGTTTTAATTTTTTTTTTAATTTCTTGTTCATTGTTTGAGAAGAACCTTTTTACCGGTGTCTATACTGCTAAGGGAAAAAAAATCTTACCCCATAAATTCCTTGTAGAGCTGTCACACTGATAAACCCCTGGAACTTCTCAGTGCCGTGGTCGGAGGGTTGTGACAGAGGCAGAGTAACAGGTTACAGCCTCCAGCCCATCCCTAGCTGCTCATTCCCACCCCAGCTCCCAGGGGTTTTATGATCTCAGTCTTGCTGATTGTAGTAATCACTTTTTGGAACCAAGTCACAGATTGTCAAACAGGAGCAGGGATGAGCATGTAGGGCTAGTAACTGTGGAATGATGATTGCTGTGGGCAGAGCAGTTTATCCAGTCTTGTCCAAAAAATGGATGTCCCATGAACTGTATTATTTTGATAATTAATTTAATTAAGCCCCTGAGACAATGTTTTTTTCCTTCCCCTTCTTAAAAAGTTGTGATTCCCTTCTGTGGTAGGATTGGCAGTGGGGGGTTAAAAGCGATATCCTCTTCTCTGCTTTTGAACCCTTTGTCTCAGTTTCAGATGAGTAACTGATGGAGCATTGATTGTGTTTTTTTAATGGCCAGTCCCACACAGGAGGTGTTTATCTGAGGAGTCAATGCCCCCAGCTGTCTGATCTTGTCATCCCCATGTGGCCCTTGAACCTCACCTTTCTGCTGCCTGTGACTGCAGTGTAACTGAACTGGTTTGTAGGTCACTGCAGTCTCTGACTCATTTAAGAGTGAATCCTATCTCATCATGCTCCTGTCTTGAGAGTGTTTGTGCTCTGAAGCAGTAAAATAAATATTTTTATATTTGATATCATGATTTGCCACCGGGCATCATGAAACCTCAACGTTATTTGATACTGCTTTTAGGAAAACCTGTTTAAATTACAGCTTAAAATACTTTCTTACAAACACTGATTTATAGGAGTCAAGCCTAATTATTTGGTGTTCAGCAAGCTCAGTTGTCCCACCATTATCCCACATGTTCTGGTGGTCTAGAGAGAGCTGCAATGGGCCTGTGGTTTGTGTAGCTCTAATAGGACAAGTCAGTTTTTGATGAGACAATAAGAGGTGTTTCGTTGTTGGGGAAGAGACCACAAAATAAGGATTTATTTAAAGAATAATTTGTTACAGTAACTTTCAGTTTTGAGAGACAAACTTAAACTATTTTTATTTTCCTAAAAGTTACATCCTTAGTTATTTCAATTGTGTGTTTTTCTTTGTATATCATGCCCCTGATGCTGGGCTACGAGGTGTGGTTCCTCATAATACAGGTGGTTTTTTTAGCTTAAGTGAAGTAGTTCACAAATATTTTCAGGAGCTGCAGCTGAAATGAGTAGGAGAATTCTCCTCCTGTGTTTCTACAACCATGTATGCTATTCTTATGTTTGTTAAGTTTTTAGCAAACTACAATTTTTAAAGAGAAGGAGAAGGTTCAGGTGCCCCATGCAGTTGAAATGTTTGTATGTGTTTTCCCTTGTTCTGTCTCCCTGAGAAGAGGGGCTCCTACTTGGGGAAATGCTCTTGGAATACAGTAGGAAAAAACATGCCATGAAAATAATTCCATGTGTGCCTAAGCAATTGAACACTGAGTACTCAATATTTCTTTTCAGTTGGATATCAGTGTTGGAAAATTTTGTTACTGTTATTTTCTACAAGATCCAATTGTTCTTTTGAAGCATGATGATTGAAATCTGAAATGTGTAAAATCTAAGATCAGTGTTTATGTTACCAGAAGTACTGGAAGTGCTCCATCAGAGGGTGCTGAATATTCTTAGTGAGAGATCTGGTCACCCTCTGTAGCTGCATAAATAACCATGTGTAAGATTGGGTTTTTCTTTTGAAAAATGTACTTTAAGTTTGAAAAAGCCACTTTCAGAGAATAGATCATGTGCTTGTTTCTTCAATAAAGGTGTGAGAGTTTTTGTGCAGGGGAAAATGTTTGTAATTGTATCACTTGTGTGGGTGTGGGCCTTTTTTCTTTCCTTGGCCAGCATTTAGTGTCAAATAACCTGGTGATCAAATATGATTTATTCTGGTTATTCTCTCTGCTTATTCTCTTCCCTTTTTGTTTTCCTCCATATGACTCGCAAAACTAAAGCCCGTTATTATTGTAAATGTGAATGGTTTGTTTTACATAATTGTATGCCATTTTCTTTTATTTTTATACTAATCATGTAATAATCTAAATGAAACTTAAGTACCTGTCCATTGCCAGTTTATACAGTTTCCACAGCTTTTGTGGTCATAGGGAGGAATGGCTTTGAGGGTGCTCTTTCAATCTGAAACTGGATATTTTGCAAACTGATTATGTAGCAAGAAGTCCTTGAGGGTAACAGGTGGTGTCCTCTGCTTTTTCTCCTCCCCCCAGGTACCTTCATTCAAATAACATAGTTGTTGTACCTGAAGGTAAGTAATCTACCAGCTCATGATAAGTGGCAGGAATCATGAAATATTCATTTTTCTTCTTTGAAGAGGCCTATTTTTCCTTTATTTTCCCATAAAACATTAAAGATTTTCATACAAAATATACCAGTGTAGCTTTTAGTTGATAATGTCCTTGTTTATGCTATGTTAAATTCTTTTAATGAATTCTCAAATGCACCTAGATGCTGTTTGCTTCAGTTCTAATTGCAGAAAGTGAAAAGGCTAAATGGCACTCATCTGCAGAAAGTAAAAATCCAGAGTGTCTGCTGCTTTCAGGCAGTTACCACACTGAGTACTCTGCTGGTTTAGATCATGACAGATTTGAAACCCAAAGGAGCAAGAACTTGTACTAGTTTCTTTTCCTTGTCTTAATTGCAGTTATGCTCCCAACTTGAGGAATTTGTGTTCAATTTATGCTCTTTCTGAATATAAATTGGATAGAATCAAAGGAAGAGAGTGGACAAAGTGGTTTCAGAGCAGAATTGTGTGAGGAGAACCTGGGGATGGGAGTATTCTGTACATGACTGTATTTGTTACCCCTGTCTCTCTGCCAGCAGAGCTATTTGTTAGCTAGAGCAGCATTTCCACAATTGATGTCACTGAGTGTGAGACTGGCTTTAACACCTCGAGGTGTGCTCAGACACAGCTGTTGGGTACTGTGGCTTGTCCTCCTCTCACAGTCCTGTGAAGATTTTAATGCTACTCTTGGGTCACATTGCTGTTTTAATCTGTTCTCTCACAAGCCATTGGCTCCCTGGTTAAGCTGCAGTTTCTGGACCTGAGTGACAATGCCCTGGAGATTGTGTGTCCAGAGATCGGCCGCCTGAGGTCCTTGCGGCACCTTCGCCTGGCAAACAACCAGCTGAAATATTTACCTGCAGGTGAGTGCAGTGTCTGAGGGGTCACAGCACTGACACAGCCCTGCAACTTCACTTGCCAAGTGATCTGCTCTTGATTTACTGAGTGCTACACCCTGCACTGGCAAGGATTGCTGTTTGTATTGCTCCCAGTGTGCTCCGTAGTTAGAGAAAAGCTGTGCTCGGTGTGCTTGCAGAGTCCTGGAAAATGCTGCTGAAGTGGGAAAAATGTATTTATTTAACAGCCTTTGCCATCGTATCAAGAAAATATTGAACTTCTTTGAGAAGACACAAAATGCCAATGACAACTGTCATTATGATAAAATGATGTTTCTTCCAATTTTCCACAATAGAAAGGATTCCAGTCCTTCTTCCTTCCTTTTTTTTCGCCCAACAGCCCCAGTCTCGTATTTTCTAAAAAGACACACGTCTACTAGCTTTGCCTATGGCAGTTCTATCTCATTGTGACAGTAGATAACAAATGTTTGTCTTGCTAGCTTATAATAAAAAAACAAAATTTATTCAAAGTAAATGTGACACAAAGTCAGAAAAAGTTGGCCATAGGCAGATTTTGAATGATTTTTTTGTCTCCTAAATACTTTGATAAGCAGATATAACATTATTATTCTTCCATCACACTTATATCTGTTCAGATAAGATGATGGTGATTTTCAAATACTTTTTAAATTTTACTCTTTAATTTTTCTCTGGTGTATTTTCATTTTCTGATCTCTAGAGATGATAAAAATTTAAGGCTATGATTTCAAAAAACTGGTCTAACTTAATCTAACAGGATTAGCTCTTGGCTCTATTTTAACTAATTTCTCAATGTGACCTTCATGTGTTTTAAGTTCACATTGTTTATTCTCAAGACATGTACTGCAAACGCTCCTTGAAGTTTTGGGTGCAGAAATCTCGCTGTCCTTTCCTTGCACTTTTCTAGACTGCTTTAAAAAAGTCAAAGGATGGTTATGATTAGAAAGAAAAAAAAATGCATATGACTATGTAAATGCTCTGGAATGAAATTAGATAAACCTGTTAAACATTATGACCCAGGGCCAATAAAATTTCCATCAATTTTCAGATGTCCTACATTCAAAAGAAAAGAGTGACTTGAGTGTGCTTTATGTTCCTCAAAGATAATTTACCTTATGGTGCTGTACCATGAAAGAAAGACTTGTTCAAAGAGAAAGTGACACATTTTCTGCAAAACTTCACACATTAACTTAAAAAGGTTCCAAAAAAGACTTTCAAAAGGATAATTTACATTACTGAAGAGTTGATTTGGAGTCTACCACATTTGATTAGGAACTGGTATCAGCTGAGACTCGCTGCATTAAATTTCTCCTGAAGTTTATAGAAAATTTGGTCCTGAGCATTGTCCCTGAATGTGTCTAGGTTTGTGTGCATGAAAAGTTTGCATGCTTAGGAATACTACTGGTGTTGCCTGCTTGGGCATTGGAGAAGGCAGTGGTGTGTGGTCTTTGTGTTTGTGGTGGTGTCCCTTGTGCCACTCATTGCTGCTGCTGGGACTAATCCTGTCACTGTCGGTGGGACTGGATGTCACACAAGAGTTACCTGCCCAAGCAGGATTAGCCTTCCACTCACACTGCATAATTTGCCCACTGGAGAGTTAATGTATTGCACTGACTGTTTCCTAAACAGAACAATTCCCAACGGGGGCTTCCAAGCATGTTTTCTTAGATGTTCTCTGTAAAATTGTGAAGACTTCAAAGACTTCATTTTAAAAAAGTCTTAAGAGTTTCAAAATAACACTTATGTTCAACAATTGAAAAAGGAGAGCAAAATAATAAGTTTTGATGAATTGTTTCATCCTTAATTATACTGGTAGCATGAATCTTCATTATAGTGTCAGCTAGCATTCTGTTGGGAAAGCTGGCAAAGTTCAGCTGAACTAGGATGGGATATGATTTCACTGCAGTGCCTCATTTTACTGTGTGTTCACTGTGTTCTGTGCAGCAGACACTGCACTGCTAGGCAAAGACAGCTCTAAATGGCTCCTAACTTATAATAAGGAACCATTTAAGATATAACTTAGCTTCTACCTGTGCAGCTTGTGCAGAATTTAAAGATCTACATTAAAAAAGAGCTTTTGGGTTTAGATGACAGTCATTTATGGAAATTACTTCAGAGTGGTTGCCCTGGCATTCCTCTTGGGTCTCCATTCCCAGTGTCTGGTGCTAAAAGTACCCTCAGTTTCTCAAAATTCCACAGATATCTGGGAGGATACTCTCGGTAATATCCTAAATCAGTTGCTAAAAAATATCTTTCTTGCAGCTACAGAACAGTTGGATGGTAAATGTTTGCTATTATGTGCCTGAACAACCCCACTGTTCTATTGCATTTTAATTCTTAAGAAGGATTCTTTGCTGTGTCTTCCTTAATTGTGATTAAGAGCTGGAAGAAACAATGCAATTAATAGCATATGTTGATTCATTATGCATTTTTAATGGTTTTGTTCCACAATTGTGCTCTTAATGTTAATTTTTAGTATTTAAGACTTGCCTTATAGAAATCAAATTTTAAACTAATTGAAGTAGTGTGCATTTAAGATTTAGATTTAAGCCTCTAGTCTGATTGTAGAGATTCTTCAGACTCTGATAAAGGTTAAGTCTGTGCTGTGGTTTATCTTCACTAGGATGGGCAAGGTTTTAATCTCCTAAGTACTTGTTTTAATAAAACGTGGAAGAACTTAATAATGACAACCACTCTGCTTTTCTCAGGTATGGCCATGATTGTTCAGTGAGTTTTAAAAAATTATTTTATGGGAGGAGATGGGGGAGAATGATAAAAATATATGCAGCCAGTGTGGAGACATAAGCTTTAGCTTCCTGAAGAAATCAGGCAATACAGGACTGATGATGGAAAATGGGCATTAGGTGAAGCAGGGAAATGGTGTCCCTTGGAGATGGGGAAGCACCTTCTCTGCAGTGGCACTCTGGTAGTGTGACTGAGTCCTTCCTTTGTGCTCAGCAAACTCCCAAATTGCTGCCACCCTTGGATCAGATCCTGAGCTTTGGCCTCAAGGCTCTGTGTTTTATTTGCGACTGCTGAGGGGGCTTCCATCAGCATCCTTCAGCTGTTGTGGGAACTGCTCAGAGGTGACTCAGCTGAACTTGATGAGAATTACAGGGAAAAATTTGTCCAGAATAAGCAGGTTGAAACTGAAATATAATAGCAAATGGCTGGAAGAAAATGCTTTGTGAAATTCTCTTAGTGTCATATTTTGAATATACTTTAGATAAGATTAATAAGCAGACCAGCTTCTGCCTAATACAGAGTCTTCAGTATCTACGTTTTGGGGTAATCAGAATCCCTGAGAGCTTCTGCCTTTCAGAGATGAGCTGATTAAAGAGTTGCAGATAAGTAAAACGAGATTTAATGTTCCAAAGTTCTCTTGAGGACTTGTTGTCATTTAAATGCACAACATTTTTTTGTTCTGCACATTGTAAATCTTGTAGCTGCTGTCTTTAACAGTTTCTTGGTTCATTTATTTGGCTCTGGTAAATGGAGCTCTTGAACATTAAGTAAGTTTTGTAAAGTTTTATACTATTTAAATGTAGCACTTAAATAATCTAAATTCTTGAGGGCCATTTGGAAATGTGTGACACCAAAGATGTTACTGGAAAAAGTCAGCATAAACAGAAGATGGTTATTTCATATTATTACATTAGCTCATGTATGAGTTTGACTTAGACATGACATTGTGCTTTCACAGTAGCTGAACTTAATTTTTTCAGAGATTTCTCCTTTTATTCAGTGAATTGATATTTCATTTTAATTTAGAATTGTAGAGTTAGTTCTATGTGCATGTACTATCAGAAGGAAATTTTCTGAATCTTCTCACTCACAAATTACTAACTAGAAAGTTCTCCTTTGTTTCTGATGGTTATAATGCATATGATACTTCATCTCCTTTCATTCTTGAGAAATAATATTTCTCTTTGTGTAAGAGTTACTGTCATTTGAAAAAAAAATAAATCCAGTGAGGTGCATTATAAAAATTATTATTGAGGAGTCCCAAAGCCAAGGTTCTCTGTTTTGCTGTTACCATTTAGATTTGGTTTGACTATAGCCTTGGAATCTTTTGATGTGCAGTGGTGGCTCTTCAGGTTTACATTTTGGTCTTACAGCTGGAATGCATGTTTGGGGAACAGATGACTTAAAAGAGGGTGGGCTGTACTCAAAGTTTCTTATTTGACAAGGATTAGATTTAATTTTTTTTGCCCCTTACTTGAGAGGTACTTCTCTTTAGAAACAGCAAGTTTTGTAGCATCTTGTTCTAAGATTTAATTAAAAGTGAGGTTATGTTTACTCAGCACATGCTGGAGTTAATTATAGATTTACTGAAATGAAAAGCTTAATGTTTTGCCAAGTCAAGAGCAAAAGCTAAGTAATTAAAGAAGAGGGTATGGTTTGTGATCCCAGCCCATCTTTTGGCAAAATTCCCTTTAAGAAGAGGGGAAAAAAAAAATCAGCCGTTGTCTTTACATGGGCTAGACCATAGTTCTCTGTGTTTGTTGTTCAGGAACTTTAAAAACCAAGAGCTGAGTGCATTGACCAAGGGAAAAAAAACCAAAAGTGCCCAAATAATAGCAAATTTGTTGTCAAAAGTGGGATTGCTGTTTGTTTGGATGTTAAAGGGAAGAGCAGGTGATGGAGCAGCCGTTGCTGAAGGGGTGCAGGTCTGTGCCAGAGTCCAGGGCAGGTTCCTGCCCTAGCAGAAGGAAAGTGTGATTTCCATTGCAAATCCACACTTCTGTGCAGTCTCTGGAAGCTCCTGCAGCTTGCATCCACTTGTTGCCATTTTGCTTCCTTTAGGCAGACTCTGAAGGAAAATGAATTTGTGTGCCTTTGGTGTATTTAAAGTGCAAGCTGCAGCAATGTCAGGGGAGGTTAACAGCACAGAGACCCTTCCTCTCAGTTCTGTTCAAATCCTTTTCCTTTTTAAGGCAAATTGTTTTAGAAATATAATCAGTTTAAGACTCATTAAAATACATTTGTAGGCTTATAAAACTTTATCTTCAAAGCATTTGAGAAAGATCCTGTGAAGCTGATAAGGGAGTGTTATCCTCATTTTACAGAGTGGAAAAAAACGTGTTTTTAACAGAAGTGATTTGCTCCAGGCCACAGCAGGAGTCAGTGTTAGCCAGAAATAGAACTTGGGTGTTCCCATTCCATTTGTTAAGACCACACCTTTTTGAGGCTGATCATATTTAATGTTAGGGAGGATTGAGTCTTCCCACCCATTATTAGGAAATTAATAATTATCTCTCCATAATGAATAACCCTCTAAGTTAATAGGAAATTAATAGCGGTAAGATCAGTGAGTTTTTGTAACTGAACCAACTTGTGCTTCCAGATGGCTGGAAGAATTCATGAGGATGAATTTTGAAATACATAACTTTTATAGATAAATACTAGATAATTTTCTCTTGCAGAGGTAACTTCAGAGTAATGACAAGGAGGGTTCAATCGTTACTAAAATTATAAATCAAACGATAATTGTTGATTGTTGCTTTGTCTATTTATACAGTAACCCTTGGAATGTTGAGTGATTATTGCAAAGTCTGCTTTGCTTTACTAATTGGAGGCAGGAGAAACTTCCAGATATGAAAACTGCGTATTCATTTCTCTCCTTTTTTTAATGTTGCTGTTAAGTACAATATCTGTATTTACTATTCATACCAGTATTTAACTGGTAAAGACTTCTTGAATATCCAACTTAGAATTCTGAATAGAGCTCAATATAAGGGATTTCAGTAAACCTTAAGTAAAGGCACATAAACACGACTTCTTCCCTGCCTCCTTTTCACAGTAGATTTCCACTGATGGGTACAGCATGCCAGTAATTCAATTCTTACTCTAGACCCTGGCATGAAAATATGTGGTCCTAACTCATTTTTTTGAACTTGTGTTCTACATTTTGATTTAGAGGCTTCAAAATCGGGAATAAATTTGGCTTCTTACCTGCTCTCCCCAGATTTCTCTTCTGCTTTTATTACTGTCTGTTACTGGCAGGGCAGATTGCTTTAATACTTAATAAAGTTCAGATTTCTTTTATAATGGTTGTGAGTTTAAAAGCAAAGGCACAAGCTGATGCAGACCCTGTTCTTTTTTCCAAGCTGGCATAACCTTAGTCCACTCTGCTTTCCTAATTTAGTAACATGGATAAAAATATGCACGACGGGACAGGTTTGGTACGCCAGGCACCCATCCAGGAGCGTGGTGTTTTTAAGTAAATGGACTTGTGGGGATTTGAGGAAAACACAGATTAGGTTACATGAGCTTTGCACTCTGGAAGTATGTGACTATTTAAAGGAGCATGGCCTCCTAAATAAAAATATGTTAATTATTATAATAATATGTTGTTTTCTGTGAAGGAGTTGATGCCTAATTATTAAAAACAAGGTTTTCTTTGCACAGATCTGTAAAATATATGCTCTGTTTTATAATTCAATTTTAGTTTCAGTTTGCTGTATAAAACCAAAGGTCAGCATAATAAGCTTTACATTACCTCTTAGGTTCAACAACAACTAATTATTACATTTTTTCCTAAATCAATGCAAAACTTACCCACACTTGCATGTTACTGTATTGTGTTTTTCACATCAGGATTAGTAAGGCTTTAGTAATTATGCTGTGTTAATCTAGAAGCACAATAAAAATACCTGATAGTATCTCTTAAGTTATTCTTAGATGTCTAGGAGGAAAAGATTTTAAATGTTTTGGTTTTGTATAAACTCCAATACAGCCCTAACCAGGCAGCCTGTAAGGACTGATTTTTTTTAAAGAAAAAATTCCCCTGTGAAATTACAGCAGGGAGGAGTGGGGAGCAAAATGGCAACGTGGATGGGAAAAGATTGGGGTTGGACTTTGAGGCTGCCTAGAGGTGACCAAAGCACAGGGCAGTGCATTGTACAGCTGGTATTCCTTATGGATTAACTCCATGCACGTCCAAACACAGTGGTAGCTATTTAATTAAAGGATGTTGGTTGCTTGAGATTTTATAACAGTCTGCCTTGCTCAAACATTTGGTTTGGGTTAAAATCTCAGGAGGACTACTAGTACTTCTGAGTGCTTGAAATTTATGGGGAGGGAAGTGAAGACAGAAAATAAAAGAATTCCACTAAATTCCTGGAAGTTTTTGTTAACTGAAGTTTTTCCTGTATACCCTCACCTGTATAGAATGTCAGAATGAGTCATGTGTGCCTAGAGCTGCTCACTGTTCTCTCTTTGTCTACTTGGCCCTTCTTAGTGTTATTTTCTTTTCCACTTCCCCCCTGTTGAGGGGCTTTTAAAAGCCTCTTTGTTACTATCATACAACATTTTTCAGTGTACCACAGAAGGTTTATAATGTCACTGGATGCTGGTAACAAAAATAGTATAAACATAGTCAGAAAAATTCCAGACCTATATTTTATGGTTAAAAATGTTGTTGCAATATAGGCTTTTGTTCCAACACTTCTTCCAGATGGGCTTCTATTGGGTGCACTGGAACTGAAATATTTCCCGTAACTGTAGCAGAAATGACGTTAAGAAACAAAAAAATCCAACAAAAGTATCTCTTTCAACAATGGCCTGCGGTATTCCTGGTATTCCTCATTCTGGTGATGCACAGCAGGTCCTCAGAAATGCATGTGCTGAGTATGTATGTGTTGTAATTCAGTAATCTGAAAACTAATGGGAACCAGTTGGAGGAAGTCATCAGCGTCTCTCATTGTAACATTTAAATTACGGATTCAAATATTGCTTTGTGTACCAGGCTTACTGGACTAGAAAATTCCATCTTAAAATTTGCTATTCTAGTTTAGAGCAATCATTTGAAAAAGTATTTAGAAATTAGGCTCCTTTAATGAGCATGGGCTTAGTTAAAAACAGAAATTGTTATATGGTTCAGTGCAGTATATTTTCAAGTACCTGCAATTTTATAAAACAGATTTTAACTTCTGTGGTCATTCCATATCAGAAAAAAAGATCAGGCATAAGCTGAACCTGGCATTGAGGCTTCATGTCAATAACTGGAAGCCTAAAATCCTATTGTAGCACAAGGTCATGACCAAGTGTTTTGAGTTTTCTAATATTAGTTTTATAATATTTAAAGGTCACTCAAAATTGTAACATAACTTTATTGATTTTGACTTTTTTTTTCCTTTCTTGCACATTTTAGCAAGATTATAATGATTTTGGCTCAATCACACTTTTTTTTTAGCCTCTAGCTTTAGTGATGCTTAACTTGAAAAAAAATCCGTGCCTGATTGAGTTTTGACTGTATTTAAACATGAGCAGTATGCTGATGTAATTACTGAGTTCATTAATAGATCCAGGAGTGTCTGGGAGCTGGGTGCTGTGCATCAGTGTCTCAGACATCCTTGTTTTGTTGGAATTCCTTTGTATGATCTGGGCAGAGACTGACCTGTAAATGTTCCCTTTTTATGTGGCAATTCTTCCTGGCTGCCAGATTGTAGTGACAGTTATGGTGGCATCACCTGTCTGGACAGAGACATCTCGGAATGACACCACCTGAGTTCTGATCACTAATTACTTTATTAATAGATTGTTGAACAAACCTGATTGTAAGAGGGTGACACTGTGTCAGTGTGAGGCTGCCTGTGACTTGCTGTTGACTGATTCTTTTATTTTCAATTCTGATTTTATTCTCAATTCCAAATCCCAGATCCCCATGTTTTTAATTTTGAAACTGGATTCTGAAAATGGGCCAATGCTGCCATTTGTTCCCTTCTGTTCCATGTGAGATCCTAGTGAAAGGTTTCCACGCACCAAACTCAAAGAATTACCCCTTCCAGCCCCTCCCCATTCCTTCCCTCCTTTGAAGAGGAGCTCCTAAGAAACCTGGTGAGGTGTAGGTGAAACCAGGATGGAGCAGGAGGAGCCAAGCTAATTATTGCCGGTGGTGCTCCCAAGCCTGTTGAGCTTCTGGCTTAGCAGTGCTCCTGAAAATCAGAATCCTTGCAGGGACACGTCTGTTGCTGAGCTCTGGGCCATGGGCTTTCCCCGTAGCTGTTCCCCTCGAGGGCCCTCAGATAGGAGATAAAGGAGTTGGAGCCGCTTCTAATGGGGGTACTTGGATGATTCTCGCATTCCTGAGAGGATGGGAGCAGATTTAACTGGATTCTCTATTGTTCAGAGATTTCGTGCTGCCTTTCAAATCCTGGCTCGTTCTTCTGCTCAGCAGTCCTTGATTTCTCAAGTGACTGTAAGCCTAGTTTCTCCAGGGGTTTTCCTCTTGTTTGTGGGGGTAGGCAGGAATTTTGAAGATGTTGAGAGTGCTTTAAGTAATCCTGACAGCCATTCATCTGAAGCTTAAAACTCTGTGAAGATGTTGGAGGTCTTAATATGACTGTAGAAACGTGGTAGTTATGTTGCGTGTTCTTATGCCTTTTTATTAAATAAGGAGTCTTAAGTACAACTCATTTCAACACAGTTCATTAAACATAAAATTGCATAACATTTATCTAGTAAACTCAATTTGAGATTTCTCAGTGAATTGTTAAAATACAGATTTTTTTTTTTTAAGGGAAAGACTTGCATGTCCAAATAACTTCCAGACTTTGCTTTTAAAAGCTAGTTACGTGGTATATGCAAAGCAATAAATTGGAAGGAATTTAAGGTTAAATACTGATTTTAATACTAGAGTGAGAAACGGTCTTGAGATGACAATAAAATGAGTAATAGGGTGATGTGGGAATGCTGCTAGACAGACAGATAGTTGATACAGTAATATACCAAGTTGTCATTCAAACATCTGACAGAAGAAATGACAACCTGAAGTTTTTAGGGTATATGGGAACAGAGCCCTGTTGGAATTCCTCTCCCCACTCCTGCCATGGATAGAGCTGCCTCTTAGGAGCCGGGGGCTTTGGCAAGAGTCTCCTGACCTTTGAATGTCCCCCCAATGTCACGCAGAGCCGGGGGCCACGAGACAAAAGTGGGAAGTTTATACAGCAATGTATAACTTTAGAGAACATTAAGTTGTCATTGCTGCTTTGATCAGGGATAGAATATACTTTGATAAAACTCAGATAAAGGGCTTCAGGCTGTAGCATCAAAACAATGCATTATGTTCCTTTTAGTTTGAAAAATGTATTTCTACAGTCTGTTTTTAAGAAGTGGAATGTGCTCATGAGAACTGATTAGACCTGGCGCACAGACCTAAATAATGGAGGTCATATAGAATTATTTGTTTTTTACATTTTGATTGTTTGAAAACCTGGGTTTGAAATTTATGGGGAGGGCTCTGTTGTGACACTTATATACCACAGAAAAAAAATCAGTCTGGAAGTGGCTACAGTTGTGTTTGAATTCAGCCATTATTCCATTTGTGGTGTTTGTTTTATGTGAATTTACTGTCTGCACAGCAAATGAGAGGAAGTAGTAGAGGGTCTTTGGTTGCTTTTGGTCAGTCTTATTCCTGTGGAGTTGAAGATGTAGAAAAACAGACTACCAGGAATTTCATTTTGCAGGGATGTAATTCTGTGTATTCTTGCTTGGAGTGTTTGAAGGTGTTAGTTACATCAATGTATCTATAAATCCATAAAGACTATAAAACCTAACATTTCTAGTTGTTTTAATTTTATGGGTTATCAGAGTGGGCTCTAAAGCTTTATAGATCATTACTCTGTTCATAGCTCTGGCAAATCCCCTCCCACCCCCAAATTCTTTGTAGCATCTCTGATAATCTTGGTAAATGAGAAAGTGTGATGGCTCGTTGCTTGTCTGGCTGCTTTGCTGTGCAACTGTCATCCGGACTGGTGAAAATTCATGTAATCACTGTTGTGTTTATTATGATAAAGTGTGTTAAAGATATTGTGGGGGGATTTAGTTTGCTTTTGTGCTTTAGAAAAAGCCCAACCTAACCCAAAAAGGAATCTTTAGGATCTTTTACCTTTATCCTTACATAAGAAAAAAATCTACATCAAAAGAAAATTCATGTAAGTTACTGTAACTTTTTTTAAGGTGTCATACCCCTCCTTTTGAAACTTCCCTCAACATGCTGAATCCTCTGCTGAGAGCACAGCAAAGCCTCTTCTTTGGAATTTGATACCAGGGTTTTTCCGTGTTAGGGCTGGCAGCAGTCAGGTTCTGAGCAGCACCCCCGGGGCTGTCACAAGGCGGATTCTCCGCGTTGCACAATGCGTGCATCAGCCTGTTTCCATCGGGAGAGGAGCAGGATGGGACTTCGAGTAAGTCTTTTCCCTCTGACTGTTCTTGCAGAAACCACTTGTTACTGAGGACATACTCTGAGAAATTATCCTCAACTCAAGTAAAAGTATTGTGCCTAATCTCAAACCTGCTTCCTAAGTAAAGGAATTGCAGAAAAAGTTGGTTTGTAACTCATCTGTCATCACTGAATTCTTCTGCCGATGATCTGATTGTAAAGATAAGCCTTGACTGATTGCCTGGCTCAAAGACATGTGAGATGTATGAACCTCTCGCTTCTGCAACTTCAAAACAGATGCTCTTTAAAGTACTTGTAAAAGTCTTTGGGTTAGAGCTGTAACCCAAAAGTAAAACTGAACTTCAAGGGAGTTCTAAGGGCGTCTCTCATAAACGTTTGCCAATAGCTGTTCACACGGGTGAAGACAGATGTGTATTGATAAGGCTGAGACCAAAGCTCAGAGGTGGAGATGTATTTTGAGAAAGATGTTTCTCATACAGATGGTGTTGAGCTTTCTGTAGTATAAGAACTTCTTTAATATCAACAGTCAGTTCAGTGGTGTTTAGTCAGGCTTTCAGGGAACCTCAGCTTTGAACAAATACTACACTGCAGGTGTTTTTTCTCTGAAATTTTTCATCAGTTTGTAAATGTGTGACAAAAGAAATGGTGGTAACTGCTTTGCAGTTCCCAGGTTTACCTCAGAAAGGCCTTAGTGATTTCCGTGTGCTGGACTGCCAAGGAGCTCTAACTTTGTTTTGCTGCAGTGACTTATTTTGGGAGGGTCCTAAGACAAGTTCAAGTAATCCATACAAGCAAAACCAGCTTTTCAGGGGGATTATGTCCATGCTTGCTGCCTTTACTGACATTGTTTTAAAATAAATTTATCTGTTAATTCTAACTAAACTAATTTGCTAGTAATTTTTCATGTAGAACCTCTTACTAATTTGAAATTTATGAGATTTCTTTTTTTTTGGTTGCACTAAATTAACATTTGTGACAGGAAAAAAATACCTCTTGAAGCTTAATTTTTGTTGTTTCTAGGGTTGGGTGTTAAAAATTAACTTGCCTTCCCCTTAAACTCCAAAGTCTTTATAAATGAAGTTATCTATGAACGTACTTTTATCTCTTTGGTTTCCTTGGGTTTTTTCCTTTCTTTCCCTAAGCTCTCCCTAACGTATGCACAGTGATTAGCAGTATTAACAGGTAGTTGATTTTACTTGTGCATTAAGCAAATGCAATTTACTAGTAGGGATTGAGTGCTCAGGGAAGCTTGGAGAACAAAGTCATTCAGTCTTTGAAAGGGAACAAACACTAACTGTTAATGCTGTGCAATAGAAGAATTGTATAATATATTGATTTCTATTTTGACCTTATTGACCAAGTATGATTTCCTTTTCTGCATGCCACTGTGAGAGAGTTAAATTACTACTTGTTATTGACATCCTTGTTTTACTCAGCTGCTCTATTAAATGAATTGAGGCAAAATAAAACGCATCATTTACTGACACTAAATCTAAATGGAAAAAGCCTGTAAAGAGAATGTGTACAACTTGAGGTATGATGTGAGATTAACCTTCCCGTGGTTCACGTCACACACACAGAGTTTGATACTTGTATTTCAGTTAACTTAATGTTATTGCAGTGGTATTTAAAATAAAGACCTGTGTTTACCTTAGCATTGTCCAAATCTGCCTTAAATTGTCATTCTAGGTGGAAGGCTTTGATGCCAAGCAAGTGCAAGTGTACTCTAGTTGGTAATTATTTAACATTTGAGAGCTTTATGAAGTAAGACTATTTATTTGTGTAGGTAAGGGAATGCAATTCAGAATTATTTGAGTGGAGGGTTTGGAGTGTAATTGCAAGCCTTACTTGTCTACTTTGTGCTGATTTGAAACACTAAACAGCAGAAACTATCACTGATTACGACAAGGCTTGCAGTTACTCTCAGCATTTACAAAATCAGGACAATGCTAGTGTTGCTTGAAGTCAGATGTCTTCTTCCTTTACTGATAATCTTAGTTTGAAACTGTTAGTAGCTGTTCCATGGCATTTTTCATGTAGTAACCATGTCACTGTAGCAGCTCCTGCCTCCCCTTCTCGGCTGGTGAATTCTCCAGGCTGCTGAGTTCAGCAGAGACAGCTGTGACAGTGAGGAGGAGCAAGAGAATCTCCTGGTGCTGCTGCTAGAAAAGGATATCTGGATCTATAGTTTTCATGTCTATTATAGTGGGAATATTTCCTGTAAGGTTTAGCCAGTCCTTCCCCAGTAATTACTGTTGCAATTTGTAGTAACTGTCAGTGGCCTGGAAGAACTTTTCTTTTCATAGGACTTAAGACAGTCCCATCCAGTAGAGTTCATTAAAAAAACAAATATAGTGACTGCAATGCTGTAAACGTGGCTCCAAGCTAAAGATTTCCCTTGATTTTTTTCCTTATCCACACAAATTTGTAGTTGCATCTTTTTGTTATGAAGGCCAAATTTGACCCTCAGGGAAGGGTGTTCTGTGGTGCCTCCCAATAGTACGAGTGAGCCATAACTTGCCTTGATACAACAGTGCTTTCCACTCAAAGATGAAAATTGAACCTGGACTTATTGCTTTTGTTATGCACTTAGTGGAGAGGAAGAAAAAAACCCCTAACCTCAAGAAGAAGAAAGATGTGTCTGTTGTGAGTTGGTTGGAAACAGTTGATAGCAACAGTCACAACAGATTGGTCTTTGTGTGGATTATTTAGACACCAGTGCTGTAATGAGTTAGAAGCCACTAATCTGTGTTTGTCAGAGAGACCACTCTGTTGTGTTCATCTCAAGTTGTTCCTTGGAAGAAGAAAGGAGAAAGCTGTCCTAGAATTTACAGCCAGGACTAGTCCTGTCTCTGTGGCTTCCTGAGCTGTCTTAATCTCTCCTTAGGGTGCTCCTTTTGTTTGCCTTGGTTTTAGTACTGGTTTGTTGTATTTAAGGAGCCATCTTCAGCTGTCCAGCATCGTGAGTTCAAATCATCAGCACTGTATTTTATGCACAAAGTTTTTCTGGAAGGCTTTTTTCCCCCCTTTCCATGTATTGATATTACTGCACATTGAATGGTGAACGATGTGCAGCAGTGAAGATAGTCAGCCATAAACAAAACAAGAGAAACATAACAGGTCTCATGCTTTATTCATGTCACTTTTGTTTATGTTCATACCACCCAGAAAAAGGAAAACAGCTGCTCCTCAACGGACAGACAACAGCAGAAAAACTCCATAAATAAGAGACATTTCTGTAGAGTGCTAGCAGATTTTTTCATGCAATAGATTTGATAAAGTACCACTCTGACTCTTTGTACTTCATTTTGGCTTCTCTGTTCAAAATTAGAGATATCATTTAATAAAACCATAGAATAATATTAATATATTAATTTCACATCTCTAACTTGTTTGTGTAGCAACAGTACCTTGCTGTGGGGCAGTGAAATAGGCAGAGCACACTAGAGCAAAATGAAAGGATAGGTTGTCTTCTGAAAAAACAAACCAACCAAACAAACAAAAAACCCCAAACCAAGAAAACAGCAAACCTGATCGTTTCATGGCCTTGAGTTACCTTTGTGCATAAACAATTTTTTCTTCTCCCTGTTCCTCTTGCCCTTCCTCCCACCTTTTCCACTTTTCTTGTGTATGATAATTTCTGTTATTTTTATCATCTGGTTTATTCTAACTGTTCTCATTGAAACCATCAAATTGTGGACAAAACTGTAATTCCAGACCTGCACTGAGAGGAAATACAGGCTAATAACCACTGTGGATCTGTGCTCTGTGTGTGTGCTGAGAGAAGCACAGAGTGCTGGGCCCATGGCATTCAGACAGCTGCCAGTTCTGTTAACTGAACTTTAATTGTGGTATAAGATGGGGAACCACTGACCTTTAGAAGAATTTGACTTAATGAGACCCTCATACCTGATGTCTATTTTCAGCCATTTTTAGCTGACCTGAAATTACTGTTTAGCAAGGTTGGACTTTATGGAGCCACTTTTCTCACCTTTGCTTCTGAATGATGGCACAAAACAAATAAGGATTGGTACTAAGTTTGCATGTGACATTTAGCAAGGTTGAGGGGAAAAAAGTTCTATTTTGGTATGTTCAGTAGAAGTATGTATTTTTCACTTGGTTTTGGGCTTTGTCTGCTTCTTAAGTGTTTTGGAGAAGAGTCAGTGTAGTTTATGGGTGAAGTAGGTGAAACCAAGAATTGGGAACAGCTTTGAGGAGTCTTACATGGCTATATTCATTCACAAAGACTACCTTGCCCCAGAAAAATCTTTTCCCCTGTACTTTGCAGCCAGAATATTTGTGTGAAATGCAGCCATAAGTATTGCTTTGAAATTAACAGACTGATGTATGATCAGCTGGGATAGAGGCTTTCTTCTTCCATAGAATTTTTACAGGTTTGAACTCATTAAGCACCTTATTTAAAAGTGAGTTATTAATAAAATAGCTGCTGCAGTATCACAAGATCACTTCCAGTACCTCCTCTTTTTTTTTCTTCCTTTAAAAAACTAAGGAAATATTAGCCTATATGGGAAAAATATAAGAAAAGTAATCTTCAGGTCTGTTAGACTTGAGAAACAGAACACTTTTCAAGCTCTCTCACCAAAGAGCTGCATGCAGCAGTGTCAAAATGTAAATGGGATTCAATTTGCCTGCCCCTTTCATTGTCCTTAAATCTAATGATACCAATTTCAGTTATGGTTAAACTTCGTTGTTTGAAGATGGCACAGGTCTACCTTAAGTGTCAATTTGTGCTAGAAAATTTAATTTTTATATGCTATGAAATGTGAGCTGTGTGGTAGGACAGTAAATGTAATGTAATATATAATAGGCTATTTAATTTGTTTTAACCATCTTAAAGTCTATTTAAGTCCTCCTGAGACATCCCGGAGCAGATCTAAAGGAGATCTTCTCCATGAAGCGCTCAGCAATTTAAACTTACACTTCCTGTCTGTTACAGTTTTCAGTTGATAATAGTATCCACTTCAAATTCATGGCATGTATAGACTTGGATTTTTTTTTCTAGTGGGACAGGTAATAAGTTCTGTTAAGTATGGAAGACTTCAAACACTTTTCCTCACTGGTGCATTGTTTTACAGGTCTAATAAGGAAATGCATCTTGTGCTCAGGTTCATGGAAGTTGATTAAAACATTATTTCAAGGGTGAGGCAGGGTAGCCCCTTTCAGCACCTTCTGTTCCTTTTCTGGAGGAGCCACCATTCATTTTAGAGCCTGGGGTAGGGAGGGAAGGCTGGGCTCACAGTCCTGGGCTGTGGGAGCTCACAATCACAGCCAGAGTCACCGTGCTCGATTTTGTAACTGTTCATAAGAAATTGTCCCTCTTGCACCACAAGCTGGAAAACTCCATGGTAAACAATAGATATTTGTTAGTCCTGAGCTGCAGCCTCAGAACAGAGAGGATCCATCACCTCCTGTTAGAGCTCTTGGGTGGCAGTGTTAAAGGTTTGTATGAGAATAGCAAGACTATCATTACTGCCTGCAATACAAAGGAATATTAAACTTCCCTTCTCCTAACAAAATGCTGGCTGTACGTAGAAATTGCCTTATTGCCCTTTGGGAGGGAAGAAGTATAGCCAGTCTCTCTCCTCCTTCATGGTTTCAAGCAGAGCCCTGACTTGCAGCACCTTCTTATCATGATTTTCTGGGGGTTTTTTTATTATGATTTTCTTTTCTTCTTCTTTCCATTTCTATCCCTTAAGTCTAGAAGTTCTTGCTTTTCCTCCTGTATGACAATTTGGTTCTCTACCACATTACTACTACTTTAAATACTTGGGTTGATGGCAACCTGAAACCTAATATTATTTTTTACCCAAGTGCAAAATGGGAAGTCTAAACAAAGTGGACCCTTGAGGAACACCACCATTAGTAATATTTTCTCCATCCCAGTAATTTACCATGAGGTGTGATCCTTATGTGTTACCATTAACCAAGAAATTTCATCAAAGAAAGAAAAACCAGTATGACATGGTTTGAGAAGATCTGGGCTGCATTTCCATTCTGCTTTCTATTTATGTTCCAGTCACTGGTTACTCTTGGGTGCTCTTTCCCCTTAGAACAATTGTTCTAAGGAGATGCTGAGGAGCACTGAGCTCACGTTAACAGGGCTTTTTTGAACACAGGTTCTACATTTCTTCTCCAACCCTAGGCTGCTATCCCAGAAAATGTCCTATTCATTGAGAATCCTCGTGCCTAAATCTGCAATTTTGATATATAACCCTTTTTTTTTTCAGTATTCTGGGATGGAATTTTTTTTTAAGCAGCCTCATTTCATTTTAGTAATGGATGTGGTAATTTGCAGTGCTTTGTCCTTGTTCCCATGAGGTATTCTGTCTCTGTCCTCATACACAGCATTATTCTTACAGGAAAAAATGATGCAAAAAGCTAATTTAATATTTGGTTTGTCCTCCTAATTTCTACTCCTTGTTGACATCAGTTCTTCATTTCTTGCTCTTAATTTCTTGTTGAGAAACCATTTGTTTGTCTGTGAGTTCCCATTTTCCTGGCCTCCTGGCAGTTTGCATCTAACCTCTGCAGCCTGACCTCTAAGTGCCAGCTCTCTTTGCTGATCAGTCCCTTTTTCCATTCCTTGTAGGTTCTCTACTTTCCCTTAATATCCTGCTTTGAGGTGCATTCTCATGCAGGTAGGTCTGTAGCCCTTTCCTGTCCCCCTTTTTAACTTTACTGGGATTTAAGGAGTCAAGATTTAAAGTAAACCCTTCCTTCCCATACACTCAAATCCAACTGTGTATGTGTTTCATATATCTTTGGATGAAATTTTGGTTTATGGCCCATCAGGGAAAGGTGGGATTACTCTTGAAATGTAAAGAAAAACTGTTGGTTATTTTTGGGTCATGCAGCTGGTGAGGCCTGTACCCCCAGAAAGATTAAGGAAGTTTGAATTGCCTTTGGCAATTACTCTGTGTTGTATAGGCTGCTTATTTCCAGATGGGTTTTTTTGTTTCCTTCACATAAAACCATGGGAATTAATTTTAAAAACTGGCATTTAAACCATCGGAATCAAAAATAGATTTTTTTTCTTGATGCTAGTTATGTTTATACAAACACAGTCCATTTCATTAGAAGGTCAGTAATTTTTGGACATTCCCTGGAATCCTTTCCTGGTTTCACTTTTTTTAAGAAAAATATTAAAGGTATGCTGATGTTTCTTTTTTCATTGTGTTGGGGGGCAGATCTATTTGGCACCTTTTTGTTGAAAACCCCAACACACAAGAGGACAGTTCACTTTTCCATTTTTCCAAGTAGTTGGGAGAGCTCTTAAAACAGATGCAAAGGCTGCTTTTTGGAGCTGAGTGATCCCTTCTGAATCTGCGTATTATCAAGGGAGAAAAGGATAAAATGAATTCCCCAGCTTTGGAACAGAGCCTGCGTGGATCTGTGGCACTGCATGGCCCCTCAGAGGCTGGAGCAGGGCGCTGGGTGCGGAGCCTGCGCTGCCTTTCCGTGGGGTCGGGAGCGCTGGACTCCCAGTGCGTCAGCCCCTGGTGTGCGCACTGCGAGCACATTGGGACCATATGGGGTTGGGCAGCCCCTGTGCCGGCAGCAATCCCTGCAGATGGACACGGAGCAAACGCCTGAGTCCGCGAGCCAGCACGGGAACGTCACCTTTGGGCTCTCTGTCTGCACAAATGTGTCCCTCTGAGCTGGGGGGTAGCAGGGCTACCGAGGAGTGCGGGGTTTTTCTGGCTTCTGATACCAGAATGGGGCTCAGTGCTCTGCCGCGCTGATTTTGATAGTGTTAACCCTAGAGCTAATATAAATTTTAAATTGCACTTTTATGAATTTCATTTAAATGTAATTGGAACTCCTCAATGTGGTCTAGTGGTGATGTATAATGCTTGTCTCTTTCTTACCCTTGGGGGTGCTGGGGGAATCTCTGAAAGTCCCTTTGTCAGCTCTTTTTGTTTGGGAATAGCCATTTTCTTTTCTGGATGTGCTGTAAATTTCCGAAGTTCACCTCTGGTATATCCTAGTGCTTGATGAGCTGACAGCAAGAGAGAGATTTGCAAGTCTTTGACTGTGTTTGTTAGCCAAGGCTTCCTGCAGTATTTATGCTGCAAGACTTTAAAAGCAAGGATAATACTATTTAGTAACTAAAAGCTTGAAAAACTTATTAATGGACTGTTTATATTTGTGTTATTCCTCTTAATTGTTTCCCTTCACTTTAATGAGATGAAAACCAATTTAGTGTCATTAGTAAGTGTCTGAGCATGTTCTTCAAACTGAGCTTTGAGCACTATGGTGGGGAGTCTGGGGGTTATATCTTTAATGTGAGGGTTGTATCGTTAATATGATGGCACTTCATTGTTTGGCTTAGTCCTAAACTTCATTGTGGGTCAGTGGGTGTTCATGCAACATGTGGCACTAGATGTTGAAAGTGGATGTTTACATCTGGTATGCATTGGGAGATTAAGGTAGAGAGGATGAAGTTTTGGGTATGTGTTTTTTGGATGAAGGATAAAGTGAGAATACTTTTATTTCCTCTTAGATTTGAAACATATCATTCTAGCAATGCCTTTGAAACTCTGCCAGCTTTGCCAACCGTAACATTTATGGGATTTTGGACCTAAACTGAACTAGAGAACTGTTTTTAGTGGCAGAGAAAAAGGTTAGTGCATGAAAATAGCTGGGCCTATTATTGACTGCATGTGGTCAGTGGTTTGGCTGAATGTAGGTGGCTCTTTTCCTGTCACTGTTTTCAAGCATATGGCTTTGTGATGAATATAAAACTCTTTCAAAATGAGATCTGCTGCAGTTCTTTTTGCACAGTAGTCTTGTGCTATTTAGTAGTGATTATTTTGCTTTTGTCATTTATTTTCAATCCTGTAGTAAAAAAAAAAAACCTTTTCAAGTAAAGCCTGTTGACATCAAAGCTAAGAGGTTTGAAGAATGTGATCATCTGTGTATAGCAGCTGCTTCTGTCAGTAATATTTCTAAAAGGATACATAAACCATGTTGTTGAGTCTTTATTGTAGTTGATGCTGGGATTGTTTGCAGTGGGCAGCAACTCCCTCTAAACGTGCACATGCATTTTGTTTAATGATTACTTGTGTGAAAATCTCTAATACTGAATTACAACTTCCCTTTCTTTGCTTTTCATGTTTCCAGTCTTGAAAGTAACATTTACAGCAGTTTCTCCCATGGTGAACTTCTTTTTCCCGTTGTGTAGAAGACAGCTTGGGTGAACCCAGTGTTTTGTTTCCTTCTTTGTGTGTAGTATACAAAGTGCAACCTCAGAGCTCAGGGAACAGAGAATTTTCTAGCTCCTGCTGCAGAGAGCTTAAGGGCACAACAGGTTCTGTTTAACTTTAACTTAAACAGTGTTACCCTATTTATATCTTTGTAAAAAATCTGGGTGATAGAGCTGTAAATTGTACAGATTGTGGATTGTGTAGATTGTCTGGTGTTTTCAGTGTAGAAAATTCTAGTCAATCTTGTTTTAGCAGCTCTCAGATGCAAGAGCTGGTTTCATTCAGCTGAGAGCAAAGTACTTTTGGGTCTGCAAGATGATGAGAACTGCAGCAAGTTTTAAGGGCACCAAGCACTTCATGAGTTGGTTCCATTGCTGTGAAGTATTTAAAAACAAAGCAAAACTGTTCCCTGTGTTTGGGAGAAATATTATGGTTTCCTCCTGTTTGAGGGAAATAATATCTAGAATTATCCAGTTTTTAGAGTAAGTGTAAAAGAATAACTAAATAAACAATGAGCTAACCTGTGGAGCTGCTTAACATATTTTGAATGTATTTGTCAGTCAGTCCTGCATCCTGTTTCACAGGTCAGACACAAGGAAAAACACTGCTGCACAAGTGAGGCTGCTTGTGTGATCATGTCTTAAACACTTTTAAGAATTTAGTTTGTTACCTACCTAAAAAAAATATACAATACTATTTGAAACACAAAATCTACTTTTAAATTCTTGAAATAAAAATAAATAAAACTTCTAGATGCTGTAATTATTGCAACTGTAGATTAGAACTTAGTGAAATATCTTCCAACAGTATAACATAACAATATCACTTACAGGTTATTAAGAAATTTCTAATTTAAACTAGCCCTTCTGAACTGTATCATGAAGACAGAGCTGTTTTTCACAAGCATGCTGGGTAAAAGACTGTCACTAAGCAAGAAGTGCTATGCATGTGTTTGTAACTCTTGTTGCAAGAGAATCTTAAGTAATTGCTCATTGCATCCTCAATATTTAAAAAAAAAAAGAAAAAAATGATTTGAATTTTCCTGAGTTTGGGGTTGTGCAAAACACCCTCAATATCAGCCAGCTTTGTAATGTGTTTTTGTTTGCATTTTGTTTGGGTTTGTTTTTTTTTTCTCATTCTGATTTAGGACTAGGAAAATGCATGATATTTTGACAATAATAATTGTCAAAATTCAGGAATGCTCTATGAAAGATCTCATACTTGAACATACTGATAAAGGTTCCTAACTGATACTGATCATCTCCATCATCTTCATATTCCAAATCTTTCTGATACATGAAGATGATGGAGATGATCAGTATCAGTTCTCAACATGGATTCATAGAACAATATCTACAGAAAAGCAGCACTGCTGATGAACTTCCATTTTAATGTATGTGAGGGTTTTTTTTGTGGTGGTTTTTGTCAAAGGAGTTACAATTCTCCTTGCCTGTTGTGCAGAGGTTGGAGACCTGCGGGAGCTGCAGACTCTGGACATCTCCACGAACCGCCTGATGACGCTCCCCGAGAGGCTGCACATGTGCCTTTCGCTGCAGTACCTGACTGCAGACAGGAACCACCTGTGGTCTGTGCCCCGCCACCTGTGCCAGCTGCCCAGCCTCAACGAGCTCTCCATGGCTGGCAACCGCCTGGCATTCCTGCCCCTCGGTGAGTGCCCACCTGGGGGGGTCAGGCACAGCAAAACAAACTGCCCACCCCCAGAAATCAAAAAACAAGTGAGTTTCTTTGGTGGTCCCCGCAGACTCTGTTTATGGAGCTGTCACAGGGATCATATTGTTGGAAAATATGTTAATAAAAAAAATGCATGTTAAGGTTTCATGGTTTTTTTTAAAGCAATAAGGCAGCTATCAAATTTGCTTTATTTTTAGCTAACCGAGGGGAAAAAGTTTAAATGAAGTGCTTAAATATAGTACTGTGTAATCTGAGTTCCACCACTTTGGGTAATGATCTGTTTCTGTTTGCTGGATCTGATGATTTAACTAAGATTCTTCAACTAGGGTTTAAAACTTGTGGAGTCCCAGTAACTCCATAGAAATTACTTTTCAGCACTAGGAGTGTCAGTACCACATTATCCAGTGCAGGTTTAGTTTGTGCTGTGTACAAGCATCCGTGAAAATTCACACAGTAGTAGCCCAGGGAGGAATTTATGTGCCTTTTGCTCAACCCTTTGAAAGTTTGGGAGAGTGGAAGCAGGTCAGGAGTGGGAGGTGCAGTCAGTGTGTAGGGGTTTGTTGGGGCAGTCACTGTGTGTTCCCTTTGGGAAAAGCAAATCCTCATCTCTGAACTTGTCACTTTCCAGCCCTGCCACGGGGTAATCTCAGCTGAGATATGGACCCGCATGCAGAGCTGCCCTGCCATCTGAATAACCATTAATAGTTTTTCTAGAATACAGAGTTTGGTGTTAATTAGGTGCAGATTAAGATAATCACACTGGAAAAAAGCTGGAAATTGAGATGGCTAAAAATGAGATCATAATTTCTAAATTAATTACATTGTATAGGTTTAACTTAATCTTTTCAGTACTGGCAGTTCAGTTACTGATCTTTCTGAATTTTTTATCACCTTAGTTTATGTTATTGGAAAGTAAGTGCAAATAATATCTGCAGACAAAGTTGCAGTTATGTCCCAGCATATGTCATTATATAAATGAGAAAACGAGTTCCAGGATGCATCATCCAGATTCCACAGTCCTAAAACAAGCAAATTGCCTTCCCTTATTTTGGCAAATATTTTTAACTCCCATGAGAGAGGAAGTTAAACAATTTTAATTTTGCAAAAATTCAGTAAGATGATATGTGAAATTTTAAAGGATAAAAGTTTTTGCTACTTTTGCACTAGTAGCTTATCTGTGAGCGAGCCACGACCTGGATGAGCCATAGATCTGCCAAAGTGTTTTAAGTTCAAAAGGAGGAAATAAATCTCTAATATAATGACACACCTTCTTTTTTCTTTATTTTTAGACTCAAATTCAAAACATTCAAAAGGAACTTTTAAAATAACGGGAAACATCAAAGACTGTCAATTGACCTTGTTCAGTAGTTCTTAATAGTGACTCACTGGTGAACATTTGGAGATAATTTGCTATCTGTGGATATGAAACTGAATCATAAATCCTAGAGTTCAGAGGAAAAGCAGCACAGTATAAATGTAAATGTTTAATCCTTCCTCTGAAGAATCAGAAGGCTTCAGAGTGGTCAAGATGTGATGAAATAAAGTAGAAGAGAGAGTGCATTGAAAAGCAAAAAGATTAAATCTATCTTCTGTTGCTTGGGAAAATATTTTTCTTGGAGTATTGCTGAAGTTAAGGCATAATTGTAGCATTATTTCTGCTTGCTGCACATGTTGGCTGGTGGGGCTTTTGTGTGTATTCTTACATCCAACTTCACTTTTCCAGTTAATGACGGAGAAAGGATGCTAAATAATGGTGAAAAATACTGCAGAAATACTTTCAAGTGATAGTCAAGCAAATATTGTCAAAACAATTTTTTGCAGTTAGGGAGCTGTGTTGAAAAGCAGAGAATTTATTCATCTCCTGACAGAATGGCTGAGGTTTTTCCTTTATTAGATGTGTCCACGTTAAAAGAAATACGTTCAAAACAAATTGCTTAATGCTTTTTAAAGTGTTATTTACTTCATTTATTTCACATGGTGGGTGACATCCACTATGTCTAGCAGGAATCCATTCTGCCTTGTCCAAGTTTGCCCCTCTGCCAGCAGAGCCTCTTCTTAAATGTAGTTGAAATCTGCATTTTCCTGTTCCTGGGCTGATTTATTCCAGCAAGGTGTGCAAGGTTTATTCCAGCAGCAGCACGGCCCTGCTGGACAGGGATTGGGAGGTTCTTTGTCCTGTACATTCTTTTAAGTTTCTAGGTACATGTGTCTTAGGAAAAACAGTGTAACACTGTTAATCAGTTATAAACTACAGTAGAAATACCTGATCCCACTCCCTGACTTTCAGAACTGGTCCATAAACAAGCAGATGGGTAAACAATAGTGAATTAGTAATTTGTTCTGCAGAATACATCTAAGTCTTGGATATGCCAGTGTTTTATAAAAATCATTTTTCAGCTGTGAGTATTTCAGTTTATACTGAAAGAAATGAGATGCCATGGATCTCAGCTTTTGGGCCTTCCTAATAAACTAATTATTAAGAACAACTCCAAAAATTATATGTATAAGTTGAACTGGAAGCTGCATCCTGAACAGTTGTATTATTGTCATGGTAACTTCATACTACCTTAGTAAATGGTCTTAGAAATATGCTGATCATTGAATATCAATCTACTTGCAACATAAATTATCTTTTGACAGAAAATTAAATTTTTAGCATTAGCAAATGCTCCAGTGCCTGAAAACAAATTCCACTGCAAGCAGAAATGTGAATTTGATGACACTGCAAAAATAAAAATCATTTGTGTAATAAAGTACAAATATAATTAAAATAGGCCATAAATTCTCAAGTGTACTGGCAGTACAGGGGATGTTATGACAGCAAATATGCAGTATTATATCACTTTATTTGAGGGTTTATGTGCACTTTCTCTTTAGAAAATGGGTCTAGTAATTATCAGTGCACAGTAAACAAAGGTCTTATTCTACCTCAGTATATGCTGCTTTTGTGTCCTTGCCCTCGCAGTATGGTTAAAAGAGCATCAGTGCAGCCACACAAGAGCTTTTGTTCCATCTTCAGCCATGTGGAATGCATATGCCAGGGCCCTGAGGTTAAAAAAAAAAAAAAAAGGAAAAAAAAAAGAGGGAGAAAAAGAAAAAAAAACAGAATTGGGGTTTGTTCAGGACTGATGGCATTTGGTCATTTCTGGGAGAGAGGTCTTTGATCTGGGAGGCTGGAAGGAGGAAAGTGGAAATGTTTTAGACACAGTACAGTGCTTGCAAAAGCCACATGAAAACCTTCTTTGTAGCTTTAGCCTTTTCAGAGATGGGCAGCTTCCTTATTGCACAGAGTCCTTCAGAAGCAGGGTTTTTAGAGAACTTTTAACAATATTTGTTGGCTGATATAAGACATAAAAATTAATGTGGATGGGATACAAAGAGCCTTTCAAAGTGATGATTTATTTAAATTTAAACTTTATGGATAATGTTTGAAACTGGGAAAAAATCTTTTGGAGTCTAGAAGATGCTTGGTTATTTAATGCAAAGAAACTCTATCAAAGGAACATTTATAGTTACAGGCTATTTGGCTTTGGGAATTGAATTTTTCCTACTGAGATATTTTGTCTAACATCCAAAAATTTGCTTTAATTACCTAGAAAATGCAGTCAACTCAGAACTTAGAATCTAAACATAGCATAAGATAAAGACAGAGGGAAGAGATGAGATGCAGCCTCACTCCCCCCTCTCAGTGCATATGAAAAGAACAGCTTTAGGGCTTTTTTTGACTTGCCTGATTTTCAGCCCATTTGCATACATCTGTGTAGAAACCAGCAAGATGAGCCTCTTTTAAAAATTTTCTGCCATTCTCTAAATTAATAAGTTAAACAGTAGCACATTCAAGCTACCCCAGCAACCCATAGTTTTCTGCTGGTTTTAGTCTAATTGGCTTCTGCAACACGAGGGAACAGTCTCTGAACATTACATGTCCCATCCACCTGCTTTAAATTGTATTGGCTGATTCCTCACCAGCCTTTCAATATTTTATGGTGTTACATTGCCTCCGTGTTGCAGTATTTTTATTCATTGTAGGATAACAGTGGGGTTTTGTTTCATCTAAAAATATCCCAGAACTTTACTAAACTATTTTCAGTCCTGCAATACTGAGCCCAAATAAATCATCTCGTTGAGGTGATGCTCAGCAGCATCTCCAGCAGTGCCTATCAGTCAGCAGGGGGATTTCTGCTCCCATCCTGAGGCAGGACAATTGATGGATGCAGCAGATAGTTCTGTCAGCTGGAATGTCTCTGGGACAGGGTCAAAGCAGCATGTGATGGTTGAATATGTCCCTTGATGTCCAGTGACTCTGCTTTGAACAAAGCCCAGATTATGGTCCCTGAAACCTCCACAGACTGTTGCAAAGCAAGAGTGAAAAAGCCCCCAAACTCATTTTTTCTCTGTTAACACTTTTATTTTAGAAAAGGAATCTCTTTGTTTTCTGTTGATATCATCACTTGTTCTTTATATCAAAGATTTGATAATGTGTCACTCCTCAGCACGAACTTTTAAGGTTTCTGGTGCTCACAGCTGCCATTCAAGTGGGTGACAGCATTCAGTATATTTTAAGATGGACACACGTTTGGGGAGGGATCACTCAAAATATCTGCACTAAGTGGTATTTAGAGTTCTTGGGTACAATAAAACTATTCAGTAATAAAGAAGGAGTTATATTTCCTATTGGTGTAGTAGGGAATGAGAAGAGATCAGTATTCCAAATAGAATTTCTGAATAGAAATATCATGGGAATTGTTTCAATTTTTATTCTGTTCTTGGTCATGATTACAAAGGGGACAGAAGCTGTGCCATTTCTCCAGTTACCCTTGTATTTCTGCCAGCCAAGGTAACTGATAAAGATGGAAAGTCAGAATTAGTCAATATTAGTATTGTCTTGCTGTGGCTGATGCAGCCAAATGCTTGTTTATCTTAGTCTCTCTAAGGTACTCATGAAAGTTTAACAAGTTGGGAGGCACACAGATTATTTGTGTTTTTCACAGTGCAGTTTGTCTGGGTCACAGCTCTCCCATCCTGGGCAGAGGCTTTCAGACTCTGTTCTCCTGGTTTGTGCTTTGCACTAAACACAGAAGCCTTTTCCTACCCCAGTGTCTCGAAGGGCATGGGAGTGACAGATGAGGTACTGGGCTGCCCAGCTGATCCTACACATCAGTTTTCTTACTAGTGCAAAACTCCTTCAGACCTTTCTGTTTAGTTCAGTTTGGTGTCTTTTGAAGTGTCTCTCATTAGTATGTTGTTCACTTCTTTTAATAGCAGACAGTTTTACCACTGACTAGACCTTGCTAATAAGCCAAATTCTCATTTCTGAGAATTCTTCCAAGAAACCTAAATTTTCCCATTTAATTTTAATTTCGTAGGCAAAATAAAATAGTTCCATACTGCTATGCTTCTACCTAGAGGTATCTTCATAGATTTCTAGTCCACGACGGCATTACTTAATCATGCTGTACTTGCTTCTTTTGACTACCAGCCATGAATATTTTAAGAGCAATAATGCAATCAGCACACCTCCAGAAATATTGATCATTTATTGCAGCCGAAACTTTTGATGTCTAACATTCTGCAGTTTAATGCTTTGTGTTTTCTTGGGCTCTGTAACTCACTGCATCACACAGACTCGTTTCTGAATGACTGCATTTGTATTTGGTTATGGCTAATGAGTCCCAGCAAGGATCCCTCCTTGGAGAAGAGAAAGAGGGGGACAGAGCACATTCCTGTGTCTGTCTTGCCCACTTTCCCAAAGATAGAGAAGCTGTGATTTCACTGACATGAGGCCAGTTAATGAAAGCAGGTTTGACCTTATGAACTTGAAGTATGCACTGAGGATTTGAAATCAATTGTCCCTTTGCTTCTTCAAACTGACTTCAGAGTTTGTCAATGTTAAAATTTAATTATTTATAATGGGATTTTCAGGGCTTCTGAAAGGGGGCTTTGTTTTGTTTTAGTAATTTGAAATGCTTGCTTCTAAACAGCTTTTCAGCTCATCCATAATAAAACCATTGGCTGAAATTTTACAACTGAGAAGTACTAATTTATGTTTGCTTACACTGAGTCTGATTAGCTTATTTATAATTAAAGAGAATTGCTTTGCTTATAATTGTCACTATGTCATCCTTTCTCCTCTTAATTTTCTTGTTTTCTAAACCCAGATTTAGGTCGTTCTCGAGAGCTCCAGTATGTTTATGTGGATAACAATATTCACCTGAAAGGCCTCCCATCTTATCTGTATAATAAAGTCATTGGTTGCAGTGGGTAGGTATGAATTAATTCAGATGTCTTGTGTACCTGTCCTTGTAAAACTTCTCCTCTATGATACTGCTAGTTATTTTTTGTGTCTCTGTGATTGATTCAGAGCTGATGTTACGTGGAGGGGATTACTGCAGCTCCCAGCTGTTTTATTTTTGTAATAAATCTTCTGTGTTAATTGCTGACTTTTGACTATTTTAGTATTAAGGCATATCAGTGAAGTTACTCTGAAAGAATTTGTAATAATAATGTAAGGCCTAGAGCTGAATTTAAAAGTTGGCCAAAAGTGTAGGCTTTACAGAGTTTCCAGAGCTAAAGAATGAACAAAATAATTTTTAATATATTGCAGCATCTCTTTGTTTCTAACTGCTCACATTTCTGTAAGTTGTGGGTCATATCTCAAAATGTCATGTGCAGCTCCCTCACTCATTTTGCATCCCAGTATCAGCTTCTTGTAGGTCTTAGTACCTACTAACTGAAGTGACTTTTTTTAGGAGTTATTGACAGGTTTATTTTTACATGTGGATTTTAAAAATATCCTGGGCTGTCTCATGTTTGTGGTTAGAATGCAAGAAAAAAGTGGTCTGTGTAGGACACTGGCTTAATTCTTTCTGCCCTGACACTGGCATAAATTAGGATCAGCACCCCTGATGAATGGAGCCTTACTGGTGTAAAACTGATCAGAAGAGGATTGTCCCCATTACCATCTAATTATAAATTTCTGGTATGCTCACTCTCAGCAGATCTTGCATTAAATATAAATTCCCTCTCTACAGCCTGCACTCTGCTGCAATATGGGAGATGCTGAGTCTTGGCATTTTAAGGTTTTTCTAATATTCTCGTGTCAGCTGGTTGGTGATATTTAAATACTTGCAGTTGGATTACAGTTCTGCTGAACTGTGTGACTTGCAAGCTTGTACTAATTTTGTTTTTCAGGAAAGATAAATTCTAACCTTTTTTCTTTTAGAACTGATTGTAAATTGTTAGACAGACATTAAATTGACCTTAAATTTAACAGAATTGTATTGATTGTGACCAAAACCAGTAATGATAATGTAGGAGATGGTCCAACTGTCCTGCCTATTTCAGGTGGTTTTATACAATAACCATGTCCTTTTTTTTAAGTTTTCATCTTTTACTCAGTTAAAATAATTTTATCTTTGCACTGACCTTTGTGAAGATCCTACCAGTTCTTTTTGCTGTTCTTACATGTACAGTGCTGGTGAGACCACCTGCTAGTATCTCAGATATTATAAATCTAGTACAGAATTATAGAATCTAGTCTTAAAAATCTAGTATAGAAGAGACTAAAGGAATTACAAGTGTTGCAATGAAATTGATTCTTGTAATGCCTCTGTGGAAGGAAAAGTGGTTTTCTTAATAATGAATAGTAAAAAGAGATAATTTCTACTAAGAAAAATGTTTGTATTTGTGCACCAAACAGATCCTTGTCTTTGTTGTGAAACTGTCTTGAAACATTGCAGATTATTTTTAAGAAAAAATTTCAGTATGGGAAGAGCACATATATATTGTTAAGAAACCAAAGGTTTTATTTGATAATGTGCTGAGAGGCTTTAAAATTGTGTAATAATGGTCATGTGAAGAATTTCTGTGTTCTTTCCAAGAAAGCATTAGTAACCAGGCTAAGGTTTTCATGGGTCAGACAAGAGTGGAAGATCCAGGCTTTAGTGCTCTGTCTGGCCCTCCACTGGAGAATAAAATCTGACAAGCTGCTGTTACTGACATAAAGCTTGATTTCTGAAAATAGAATATAAATTGCCTTGTGTAAGTATTGAATCTCTGTCTGGGCATCCTGCAGTCAGACTGACTGAAAAAAGTCTTTTATATGAGAGGTGATGATCTCAGCACTCAAAATAAATTTTGATCTTATTTTTTGCAGATTGGATTTCATAGTCCCCAGTTAGGGATCTGTCAGTCTTGTTGAAGGCAGCCAATAGGTGGTCTCAGCCTTTTTTTCCCCTCACTTATTTATCCACCAGGCTTCTTCTGCAGCTCCTATTTTTCCCCGGCTGTTTAGACCATCCTCTGTTCCAATTTTTAACCTCCATGGATTTTGTGGGTGGCATTAATAGCCTCACCCTTTACATAAAGTAGACCAAATATCCCAGCTCTGAACTGCAGAGGCTGTAGTGAGTTCATGGGTTTGTTCCTTAGTGGGGCTGGTAAGGGGTTATTCAGCTTGAAAATACAACATTATGGATTTATTTATGGTGATAACTAACTCATTGGGAATGGATTATTGGAGTACTGGATCTCTGAATTCCCACTTATATTTTAACTTCACTAATGGGTTGTGGGAAAGTATTAAATATTTAGCAAGAGGCTTATTGACTTGCTTGCTGTTTGATGCTGCTCTTTTTTCGTTGTTTCTCTGGGCTGTTTCTCCTTTAATCAGAAGAGATGAGATTCTTTGTTGTCAGAGGAGTACTATGAGATTTCTTTCACATCTGATAAGGTTGAGAGTGGTTACCTCCGTTTTAGGTCTAATATCTGGGAAGGCTGACAAATGTGTGTTTCTGTTCCATTTGTTAGGACTGGCCCTAACAAGTTGCTCTTGGCTTCAAATTTCAGTTGTCATAAACAATTCCAATTCCCCTGTTGACTTCCCCAACCTCTTAGTAGAATTTTCCTATGCGTGTCTCTCTGGTATGATCGCTTGCAACAGGGATCACGTAAAGAGTTCTTATTTTTACTACAAGCTAAGTTTCTCTCTTTGGATCCAAATAACCTTCCCTTTCCATATATGATTTGGGAAGGGCAAAGCTAATAGACTTATTAGGATATCTTCCCACTACAGCATGGCTGTTGTTTTTATTTTTCTTTCATCTACCCACCCCGTGCCCTCCAAGGAAGCTCTGGATGGGGAAAGGTGTAGTACAGAATCACCCAGTGGCACTTAAAATACATTTTTTTTGGAGCTGGAGTTTGCCTCACATGTTATGGTTGAGAAATCCATGATTGTTTTCAGCTGGTTGATCCAAGACATGGGAAGCAAACTGTTGGGTAGGAAACTGCTCCCCTCAGTAAAGTATTTACTTACAAGAGGCTAAAAGAGATTGTCACGTGGGCAAAGTCATGGGCACGCAGCATACGTGGTTCACCCCCTTGGGGTTGTGTTCTCATTTCTTTATGTTATTTGATGAGTAATTCCTCCAAATGTCCCATGTCTAGCACATCACAGAAGGTGGGAATCTGTAGAAACATAGAATCATAGAGTAGTTTGGGAAGGGACCTTTAAAGGTCAACCCTACCATGCACTGCTCTCTGCAAGGAATCCTTGAGGGGTGCTGCACTGGAGTACAGTATCAGGCTTACTTTGGGTTGGTCATCTGGGTTTCCCTATAAAGTTACTTTTATTATTTTTTTCCTAACCACTTTCTAAATGTCTTGTGTCCTTCTAGTTGTGGTTCTCCAATTCAAGTTTCAGAGGTGAAACTGCTCTCTTTTTCATCAGGCCAGTTAACTGTGTTCCTGCCAGCAGAGGTGAAATCTATAGGGACAGAAACAGATCATGTGCTGCCTTTGCAAGAACTGGCCATGAGGACCCTCTATAACACCTACTACAGGTTTTTGAAAGGTATGAAATTTCTGCTTTCTTCAGATTACGGAAAGAGTGAAAGCATTTTCTGACAGTGATAGGAACATTTCTAGCAGTTCTTCAAAAGGCTTGGGCAAGGATTTATATTTTAAAAGATTTATTTAACCAAATTATGTTTGAAATGCTGCATTAGAACAAAAATATCCAATATCAAGAACCAGAGTTCCAAAGACTATTTCTGAGGTCAAGTGGTGCTTATAATTGGTTTCTTACTTGAAGCCTGTATGAAGAAGGACACTTTTTTTTTCAGGAGAAACTCTTTAATGGAAATAGGAGATGAGAAATACAGTTCCTGAGGCAAGATCAGATGCATCAGCCAACAATGCAACTCCTTGCCAGGCAGCACACTCCTAAACTGGCAGACTTGTTATACATAAGGCAGAAGAAATGCGAGCAGCCCTCGGCCATTTCTGCACAGCGTGACAGCTGAGCTGCTTTAGTTCTGCCCCAGTTCAGGCTCTCAGCTCTAAAGTGGCCCTTGGCTCATCTGGTTCTGCATCATGCAATCACATGAGTTAGCAATATCTGATGATAACCTGCAGATCCTCTCAGATCTGGATGTGTTGTGACTCCCCACTGTTGATGCTATCTTGGGAATTCTCAGCTTTAAAGGTCAAAGGAGAAAGCGGAAGAGTGAAGAGTTCCAGTGGGAAGATTAGAGGGGTTATGGAAAGGGTCTCTTTGTACCTTGGCCACGGGAGTAAATCCTCACTGCTTTGCCAGGAAAAGTGTACAAGGAGGTCTGCCTTTTCTCACCCACTTGTGACTTGAACAATCGTTTCTGGAATCCAGCTGTGTGGATGGGGTTCCTGAAGATGCCAGTGAAGTTTGGTTTGGGAATGGGAAGGTGATATTGCAAAATCAGTTTAAGGACTGGTTTATAAACAGTTTTATACAAGGCTGTGAGGATTACACCTATTTTCAGCCAAGATGCAGAACCTGAAAAAGATGGATTTATATATCCATATACACACACCCATAGATATGTCCTATTCTGAGTGACCTTATTAAAGACTGTGGGTATTACCACTGCAACACCCCCATTTTGGTGAGCAGGAGCAGTGCCTGTGTCAGACAGGTGTATGATAATGCTGTGCTGGGGAAGCAGGTGGCACATATGATTAAAGTAGCAGATTTCATCTGTCACTGCCTAAATTTGCAGTTTCAAGAGTGCTGTTAAATACTTGGCGGCTGCTGGGGAAGTGACAGAAGTGACTGGACTACTTTTCCTCAGTCTTTGCTTGGCTGCAGAGTGTGACCTTTTCTTTCTGACGCAAAAGTCCCGCTCGTCCCCTCCTTGGGGCTCTTGTGGTACATTGTGTCTGAGGTTCAGCCTTGCAGTGTTGGAAAGCTGAAACCAGTGTGGTACCATAAAACTGATTTATCAGGGACTGCATCTTGTCTTGATTACTCAGCACCTAAACTAACTCACCTGTCTTGGCTTTCTCTCAGTTTCTAGATGGAGATTAGCATGTGGGGTTTAATTTATAAAGCACCGTGTGGCTTGGGCCAGGCCTGGGAAAGTGATGGCTCTTTCCCAGGAAATGACCCTGGAGTCCCTTTTGGTGAAAACGATGGCATCTTGTAGGCTGTGGGGGAACACTTAACAGATGAGGAATGTATTGATCTTTTTAGAGTGGTCTCTTTGGTTGGACCTCTGAGAATTATGCTGGGCTGGATTGAATTTCAAGTAATTCCAAATATTGCAAATCCCTTTTTGCTGATGGTGGAGTTTGCGCTTTGTAGTGAGGTTAGCTATCCTGCTGTTGCTGAAATATTTTAATAAAATACTACTGATGTCCTTTTCATAATATTGTATTGTTATTAGTTACTAAACATCTGTGTAGATCATTTCTCTGTCTAAAAATCCTTCATGATCTTTTAATCCTTTCTAGCATTTGTTCAAGCTATAATATTATCACCTGGGTATTTTAGCCCAGTTAAACTTACACCCACAGATGCTAAACTTGTACATTTAACTTCAGCTTTTTGAATTTAGACATGGAAAGCACTATGTGCCTCACTTTAATTGTGGTAATTTGTATTACCTCATTGTTGTTTTGACAAAACCTTAAGAATGTGAGGCAGCTGTTTTCTGAATTGTTCATGGATCATGCTTGTGTTTGCCTTTATCACGCAATCATTTTATTACAAATATTTTTTGTTTCTTTTCTTCTCTAGATTTAAACTTTCTGACTCCAATCTCACTACCCAAAAGCCTCTTGGAATTGCTGCACTGTCCCTTGGGACACTGCCACCGCTGCAGCCAGCCTATGTTTACCATTGTCTACCCAAAGCTCTTTCCCTTGAGGGAAACTCCAATGGCAGGATTGCATCAAGGGTAATTATACAGGAAATTACACTGGGGTTTCGTTTAGGAAGAAAAACACCTTATGGAACAAAGCATATTCTTAAGGATTTTTTTTTTAAACTCAGCATTTCAGATCCAAAGTCCCTAGCCTGTGATTGCATGTATACATTGACAAATATTTTATTCATGAGTCAACCAAAATACTGCTGTTAGAGTGTTAAAAGGGTCTTCAGATATGCTTGTCTCAGCCTGGTGTAAGGCAGGAAAGGGGTTGGATAGGATGGGATTGAGCTGTTTGTGGTAGTGCAGCACATGCCTGGCACCTCTGTGCCCTGGGAAGGAAGTGGTACCTAACACCAGTAATAGCCCTGATGGTCTCAGCCCTGACTTCAGATTGCCACCACCAAACAAAAAGTGCTGCAGGATCAAGATGGAAAAAAACTCTAAAGCTGGAGCTTAATTAAAATGTTCTGCAGTAAAATACTCTTGTTTTAATTTCCACACTAATTAACTTGAGATACACTGTGGAAGCATTCTGCATAGGAACATACATTTTGTAGCAATACATGTTTTTAATAATACTTCAGTTTTAGGGTTGTAGCAGTTGTGAAAGTGTCTGCAGGATTCACAAGTCAAGCACACAGGCTCACACAGACTTGCTGACCTACTGGGCAGTACAGTCATAGAAGGGACTCAGAATGGGGATATGGTTCAGGGAATTTTGCCTTCATGTAGATAAAGATATAAAATACCTTTCAGGTGAGCCCTGATTGCTTTGCAGTGATTCTTTCCCTAATCCTTATTTGTCTGAGTGGATACTGTAGCCTTCCATGAGCCATAATATCAATGAATCCACTTTCTGCAATGGAAAAGCATCATCTGAGACATTTCAGCTTGTACTGTTTGAAAAGTAATAAAGGAGGTTTAAAGCTAAGTCACTTGGAGTTAAACAAGCAAAGGTAATGTTAGATTCTTCTTAGAGAATTCAGGTCAAGCCATTAATTACAAAGCATATACCTAAAGGTGGTGGGCAGAAAAGAAAGGTGCTCTAAAAAGGAATGTTTTTGAGATCACTTGTTGGTGTCTGTATAATGCAGGAACACCACTTAGTTCCTGGCCTGTGGAAATCCATTGATTTGATAGTTATCTTCCATAAAAACAAGAAACTGCTTTTCAATAGGAAGATCTTTAATATAAGAGAAGAGATTACTGGATGGTTCAGCTTGATGGTACCTGTTTTACACAGCTGTATCAGAGCCTGTTTTTCTGTGAGTTTGTAACATGAGAAGCATCTGATTTGTAAGCAATTCAGCTTTATGAAGTGAAACAACTTAGGTATGCCAAATCTGGGCAGCAGCCAGAGGGCTGCATAAATGCTATTTTGGAAAAGCCATCTTTCTTAGAAAGATCTGATTGCAGAGATTGCACACTTCAATTTGCCACTCTGTTACACTTCAGTCATATGTCAAAATTCAGTGGATTTCATGTTGAGTGAAATAATTTACTTCCATATTTCAGTCATAATATTCTTAGTCATAAGATGTTATAATCATGCTATAAAGAATCTCTTTCAAACGTTCAACAGTATCATTTTCTGAGAAAATGATGGAAAACTACTGGCTAGTCACTAAATCCATCTATTACCCTAAATAATTCAACAATGTGAGAGTTTGGACTACTTTGTAATTAATTGCTAAGCGTTGCTCATTGTAGAAGTTACAGTTACAAGATGATAGACATTATCAGTAGACACCTTGAGGAATTATTAAACTTAAGACTCCACAAAAAACATACTTTAAAGCTGTTTTGGAAGAACACTTATTAACATTATAAAATATAATAATTAAAAATATGTATTTCTGCATGGTTTTCACTTGTTTCAAAAATAGTTATCATTCCTTCCCTTAGACAAGAATGTACTGTGTTCTGCAAAGTGCCTTTAATGAATCCAGTCTTAAGTAGCTGACATTTGATGCAAATCCACAGAAAATGAGATCTAAACAGGGCAGCCTGTCATCCTTATCTCTGTAGCTTGTGCACTTGACATGGTAAGATTATGTGGAGTTGTGGAGGTGTGATAGCTGGTTTAGAAAGATGTGAAGGACAGGGTTTCTGTTCTAAAGAGCTTAAAGTGACCATGAAAACACACAGGGTAGGGATCCTGGGCATTTGAACAGCACTGATTAGCACATGCCACATCCATGCCAGTAACTCCTGCCTGGATTTCTGTATCACATTCTGTATCCTCTTAGAGGGAAGGAGAGTTACGTGTTGGACTGGATTTCTGTATCTGAAAAAGCACAGATGCCATGAGCACTGGGTAAAGTGTGATTTCTGGGTTAGTGAAGAACAGATCTGAACATTTTGAAGGCAGATATCTCAGTCCCTGCCAGGCTGGGCAAGGAGCAGGGTCACTGTGGGGCTCGGATCACACTTGCACAGTGCCATCCCTGCTGCACTGCATGGCACAGTGTGACAGCACTGCCTGTCACTCATCCTTTCTGGAGATCTACTTGTTCACTCTGCCAACCAGGGAGGACACTGGCCTTCAGTCATTTCATGTCTACAAGCAGTAATTTAAGAAACACACGAGCAGGGCCCAGCTATTTTCCTGTTAGCTGCTAGACCTGCTGGCTGTGACACTCAGCCACACCCTGCTCAGAGAGAAAAACCACACACTGCTGCTCTAAACCCAGTGCATAAGAAACCAGGGAGGTTTTGAGAACCCCTGCAGTGTTTCCCTGCCTTGGTGTCAGGCACTCAGAGACAGCAAATGAACCTGTGCTTTTTCTGGGCTGTGGAGATGGGCTAATCCTGTATTTTACAAACCAGCACATTGTCTGTGTGGAATGGAGCCAGCAGCTTTAATCTTTACTGACAACTATCCCCCCCCCCCCCCCTTTTTTTTTTTTTCTTCTCCTAGGAGGACAGCTGTTAGTTTTGTGGCATACTGCTGCTCCACCCAGTGTCTGCAGACTTTTGACCTACTGAGTTGATAAACATTTCAACCTCCTCAGGAGTGCTGCCAGTGTAAAGCTGCATTCGATGCCGTGTCCCCTTGGTACTGGAATTCCGTGTGTGCGTGTGCCAAAGCAGCAGAAGTGCCCAGTCAGGAACACTCTGAGGCACTTAAATCCTGCCCTATCAAATCTGGATGAACTGCAGGAACTTTGCAGAAGTGTAAATACCAAGCTTTTAAAAGTATTAACTTCTCTCTCCTCCGAGGCAGCACACAAACCAAACACATTCACAAGCTCTGACTTCAGGATTTCCAGTATTTTTCAAATGTGCCTGATTTCAGGTTGACCCATTGCATCATTTGAGGCAGTTGCATTCCTCTAACAGGAAAAAAAAAAAAGTTCAGTTATGCAAACAAATTTTCACTTATTCATCCCTATCCCCTTCCCCTCTACAGCTGCAATCAGGTGTATTGCTGTAAGCCTGCAGAAACCTTTGATAGATCCCAGTGACTTTTCCATAGAATTCAGCCTTATTTTCTCCTTCTCATCTTAATGTTTACCCCAGCAGAGTTATCCCAGTTTTATACCAAGTCTTTGACAGTTCTCTGTGGTATTTAAATCCACATGCTAAAAGCAGATCTTTCTTTCTAGTATCATTAAATACCACAGTGATTTAATTGGAGTAACTAGGATATGTCTGGAGACTGAAGATCCTGTTTCAGTGAAGGCTGGTACTGATGCCTACATTAAGGGCTCTTGCTCCAGCATGGTTGAGGGTGTGTTTTCTTTATTTTCATTGCTTTATTTTTAGAAATAGTTCTACTTTTGTTCCATGGAATTCTTCAGGAAGAAGACAACTTTAAGTATCAATTTCCCTTAGAAAAAACACACCTAGTAATATGATAGTAAATCTTTATATTTATTATATTTTTACAGTTGCAGGCTATAGATCTGCAAAGACCTGGTCTTGATCTTTTTCTAGATTCAGCATTTGGCTGATTTGCCCAAGTGTGTCAGTGGATTGTATGACTTGGAGAAGGCTGGAAATCCAGGAGCAGGTGTGTATCTCCATGCACAGACATATTTGCACATGGATACCTGCACAGAAGGGCTGGGACATTTTTTATACATTAATGGCAATTTGGTTCAAATTGCCACTCACTATCGTATTTGTGGGAATCTTTTTTTGTTGCATCTTGTGCATTTTAAATAAAGAACAAAGGGTTGAAAAAAGGCCTAAAATGCCTAAGTGACTAAACATTTGATTTTATACTGAAACAGTTTATAGACGATCAGCCTCTCTTGATTTGTTTTTGGATAGATAATATTTTCTAAAATATAATTTCTTCTTTTTTTTTACTTTCTATTTCTTAGGTATAAACCACTTGTTGATTTAGCACAGTGTACTGCTCTGTGCAGTAGGTAGTTACAAGCTGAAATAGATATGAATGAAAGAGTTTGTTATAAAAATGGCAAGATAAAGAGACTTATTTGGTCATGTATTAGCATATGTTGTGGTGAGGTGTGCGTACTTTGAAGGCAGGAGGCATTAAAATGTTTTCCTGTTGCCAAAGAAGCATTTGTTCCCTCTGCAGGCTTCCTGGCATCTCTTCAATAAATAGAGTATCTTAAGAGCTTAAAAGAGTACCAAAAAGGCAGTTTTGAGGGTGGAATTTTTAGGTTGTGCATGTTACTTGTAAAACTCTTTCCTGATTTTATTGGGTTGGTTTTAGAGAGTTGAATTAGCATTAAGAAATGTAGAACTTAATCCTTCAGGAATGCAAGTATCATCTACTGCTTAAGAATTGTGAAACTTTCTAAAATAAATCCCATTTATTAAATCTGCTTTGCAGTAGGGGAAAGAGCCATGTCCAAGCAGGCTTGGTGCTTTTGGATTTCTGTCTGTGTCGTTTCCCAGGTTTGTTTCCATGTTGGAATCCCAGCAGGCCCAGCCACCCCACAGAGTTCACTGCTGAGGCAGCAAAATCCACCTTCAGCTTTATCCTTTTCCTTCAGTACCTCAGAGCTGAGATGTAAATTGCCCATGTACAATTATATCTCTATCAGAAATGTGCAAGTGTAGGACAGAATCCACTTTTTTGAAAAACAGATGATAAAAGCTATGGCAGTGTTACAGATGTTAATTTTTGTATGATACTCTGATCAGGAATTTTCAGTATTAATTTTTACTGTGGCTTCCTCTGTCTTTGAAGGAGATGTTTTCTTGGAAGTTTTTGTCCTCTTTTTATATCAAGTTGTAGACTTGAAATCACAGTTTATATCTGAATTCAGTCTGTAAATACTATTTTGGAGTTAAATCTGGTTATGATCACCTGAAAGACATTAGCATTTGTTTTATTAGGAGTCAAGAAGAGTGAAGCTTGATTTTATTATTATAATTATTTATTTATTATTTTCTTTCTTCTTCACATAATCTAATTATTTCTTATTGAGTCTGTATCAGTCTCTTTATTATTGTCTCCAAGTGCAGTTCAGAAGAAATTTAGCCTGTTCTATAAGCAGGATGAATCTTTTTGTTAATCCTAATACTTTAATAGATGATATTTCAAGAATGGAATGTTCAATAAATAAATGACTTAAACATGCAATTGAAGCTGAAATGTCATACCCTATTTTTATAAAACAAAGAAGGGGAAAGCCAATATATAGACTGAGAATGCAGCTTAAATTCATGTTTGATGTTTTGGGGGGTTTTTTATATGAACAGTGTTTGTATTCATCTGTATCTTTGGGTGATATTCTTCTAGATTAAAATAACTCCATTCTCACTTGTCCAAATTTTCTAAAGTTGTTCTGCTGTAAGAGTATTTCATAACCAGCAAGCATGAGAGCCAGCTATGCAAATTGCAGAGAGGAGAGGGAGTTTGTTGCTGATTGAACTGTGCATCACTGGTTTTTCAAGGTGCCACAATGCTTGGACTTCTCTTTAGTTGGTTTGTTTCTGGGTAATTTTTGATTTCTTGCTCTGGTTTGTCAGGTTAGTTCACACCTAGGTAATTTTTTTCTGTGTACTACAAAACATCATGTGCCAGATGTTGAAAAAAATGACCATTTAAAAAGTTTTTTTTCGTAACAGTAGATCTTAATTCTTCACTTAGGGTGGAAGCAGGAGAAGTTTTTGGTTTTTTTTTCTCAAGGCATTACAAAGAGAAAGGTTCAGGAGAGGAATGAGATAAAATAAGTCTTTAACCCATTGAAGTAAAGATTAGCTCCAATTATAACTAGGGATCACAGGCATAATTTTTGTTTAAGTTGTGGTAACAGGCACCATGTTAATAAAATTTGAACTGTATAGAGAGGTAACTTCTTGTTCTGCCATGAAGGAAACGGAGGAATCTCTGGCTTTGTTTAAAAATCTTTTTGAGTGGTTTTGCCATGGAGCACTGTTCTTGGGAACCTTCCTCATCATCCCTCAGAGGATCAGAAATGCCCTTTCCTGTGCAAAGAGCAAGGTCTAATATAAAGAAATGTGTATTTTTCTGTTTTGATGTTTCTCCTGGGGTCTTACCACGGTTCATTACAAACCTTCTATTTACTTGGTTGTGGTGAGGTTGAGATGTTGCTCTGAGCAGAGCGGTGTTGTTTATTGCCAAGTTGGCTTCAATTCCTGCAGATTGAATTCTGCTGAATCCCTTTTTCTGGCATTGAAGGGAGCACAGGACTGTTCTTACACCCGTGTGGGAGCAGCGTGTCAGGTTCTACTGACATCCCAGCCCAGCTGAAGACTGGAGAGTGACAAACCTGTCACTAGAGAGGACAACTGGCTTTTGAAGGCCACTTTGGCCCCACCAGAGTACCACTGATAACAGAAGAACTTTTGCCCTGATGTCAGTGGACGATGGGTCAAGTTTTAATTGATGAGAGGGAAGAATGTGTGTTAGCATCTTTGTATTTCTTGCACAAACTGGGATGACACCAGAATCCATGGCTGCTGCTCTGTCTGCAGCTGCACTTCCGTAATTCCAAGATGTAACTGTCTTTGCCTCTTACTTCCCTCCTAATACTACTCATGTTGTTGCAAAATGTTATAGTTAACTTGTGATGGAAGAGGCTGAATAAATTGAATCCAGAGTTTTTATTACTTTTTGTATTACAGACCTATTTTGTAAGAGACCGAAGGTCTGGTGGAAAGAAGTGGCAATGTTCATGTGAAGTCTTCATTGCTTTTGCTTTTATGTGCCCTTTTTTGGATTATAACTTGAACTTGGTTTGCAACTGAGTTCATTCCGTGTCTGTGGAAAGCAAATGTGCATTGCTTCCTTGCTCTGTATTAACCAAATGTCACTTAGTGTGAAGGTGAGCTTGCTAGATGGTTTATTTAAAGTTAGTGGTGCAAATTATTGTATGTGCTTGTTAATAAACTATATTTTTGGATAGAATTACTGTTCATTAAAATTAACTAAGTTCTTGCTCCTGGGACTATTAAGCTATGTTAGAATGTAGCACTTAATTTACATTTAAGTTCATTTGCATGGTAATTAGCTAGTAAGTCTCTTGTCCCAAGGCTGAAGAGGTGGGATGAAGACGCTGAAAGCACTCCCAAGCCCAAAAGACCACTTCAATTCATTTAATCCCTTTGTCTCAGACAATGTAGTTCATCAGATCTTGCATAATTGGAACAAAACCCATATGGAAACATTACTTCAGACCCTTCCCCGCATTGATCAAAAGGAAAATAAGTTTCATAGGGCTGTACTGCCACCCTGATAGTCCATAGATGAGGCTGTGGTTCATGGATTCCTTACTAAGCAGCATTCAGCAGCTTTTTTTCCTCATTTAACAGATATCATAGGAACAAGGCTGCCAAAAATAAGTAGAAATTAAGCATCTGTTTTTCCAGTTGTTTCGCTCTTTGCTATGCAGCATTTTGCTTCAGTCAAAGCTGCTGCTCTCCATGTTGTGATGAGTTCTTTGAGCTGGATGCTGTGTGGATTTCTGTGAGTGTGTTGGGTGAATACTCAATATCCATTCTCCAGTGAGACCTGTGGTGCCCAAGGTGGCTCAGATCAGTTGTAAACCTTGCAGGTTTAGGTGCTGTCCAGACTTCCCTGAAGCCTGTTTGGTAGTTAGTTTACAATGATTTGCCTTTTTAGTATTTTACAAGTGACAAGGTAACTTTTCATACCCTTGCAATGGAGGTAACCTCTGTTTGCCTGGCAGCAGGAGGAGGATGTGAGTCCATTAATAAATGGGAGAAAAACCCTTAACCTATAACTTTTACCAACCACTGATGTGTCCCTTACGAATTAGAAAGAAAGAAATGGGAGAGCTTAACATCCTTTTCCTTTGCAATTAAAAGTACTTGGCATAAATGCAAGCTAAGTGGAAACTTCAGTGACTGAATAATGCTATTGTATGCAGGAAATGAGAGGAGCTGAGATCTCACTTGGAAAGGCACTGGATGTTTTGTGACTTCTAAGCCAAGATTTAGGGCTGTTCTATGTGGTGACATTTTGGGAACTTGAATGCTGAGTTGAACCCACTGCATCTGTGTCCCCCAACTTCAGCAACAATTTAATATTACAGTAGAACCTTCTCTATCCTGAACTGAAGAATCCCACCAGTATTCTCTGTAGCTGGCTCAGGACTATCAGATTTCTGTCTGCTGCTTCAGCAAGAAAGAAGTTGACCATATGCTTTTTTTATCTTTTCACATTTTAAATAATAGAGCCCTCTCGTCAGGCTCTTTCAGCACCCATTTTGCCCTTCAGACATCTCCTGCTCCCAGGCAAAGACCTTGACACATCTGTGAGAAATCTCGAGTCTCAAGAATGAAAGCAGTTCTGTTGTTGGAGATGCTGAAGTGATTTGACTTTCTGATGATGCCTTCCAAGTGGCAATCAAGGGCTAATTTCTCAAGTACCCTGATGCTCTTTTGTATGTTCGTGAGGAATGTAAATATTGACTGGCTCTTTCTGCCAGAGAGCACTGCCACTCATGGAGCCCTGTCCTGGTGCTAAATATGACTACAGCCAGGTGGTGAGAACTGGCCATGAAATCACAGAATATGCTGAGCTGGGAGGGACCTGTCAGGATCTTCCAAATCCTGGCCCTGCCACAGGACACCCCAAGGTGTTCTGCTGTCATTTGCTGTGAACCTCACAAAGTTTATTAGGAGAGTTTATTTTTTTTTCTCAAGATGAGTTGAGAAAGCTTTATTGTAATGAAAAATGCAATACTGTATTTGTTTATTGATCAGCACTATGAATGTTCTCTAAGTGCACTATTTTAACAGCAAATCAAGCTATTTGATTAAGAAAGCAGAAAAAAAAGCATTGTTAAATCCCATTTTGGTGCACGTAGGGTCCACTGGGAACACTAACATTTTGTTAAGGGACGAGAAAGAGCTCATAATTCATCATAAAATGGAGGTATGGTCTGAAGATGCTGATGACATTGCCTGGATCTCATGAAAAAATAAATTTAAGAAGATAACCAGTGTTTCTTCTAGGGGCAAATGTTAATTAATTGCATCAAATATGTCCGGTTTTGGTTTTGTTGTGCTTTGAATTCCTAAAATTTTGCACTTGTAGCTATTATTTCAATCTTAGTAGAGTTCTAACCATTGATTTTTATTGTTAAAACAATTAGAAGAATCAAGCTGAATATTGTTGGGTCAGTTTGTGATAGCTGTGATTGCTTTGCTGGCACTGAAGTTCCGAAGCAGTCTGAGCATGGACTTGAATTTGGCCGCCTTTGATTTTGCTGTGTCTCTGTTGGCTCTCCAATTTCATTTTGCAAACAGCTGAATCAATGGAGATGATACATGAAGAATTACCAAGAAAAAACAGCTTTAACTTTCTTCAGAAAGCCTGGCTTGGAACAGGGCTGGCAAGGTCTCCTATATGAATTCCAGGTAAATGCTCCTTTTAAAGTAGGATGAAAAACACTGGGTTGTCCAGGCAGTAGAGAACCCCATGTCTAAAAGTACCAAAATTAATTATTCTCTATATTCACACCTTACTGTTCAATATCTTTGTTTCTATAAAACCTGAGTAACTGCCCAATAAGAAGTTTAGTTGTCTCTTACATCTTTGTAGAATTAAGATTGATTTTATACTTTGGACACGCTCATTACTCTTCACAGTGTAATGCCTCTTTGTTTCTCTGCCTGTATAGTTGTAAATAATAGCCCTTGTTTCCTCTCTTAGTCCTCACCCCAACCAGAAAATGTTGTTCTAGTTTCTGGTTGGAAAACAGACCCTTGTTGTGGTCCTGTTATGACCAATATTAAAGCAGTTTGTTACCTGCACAGTGACACAGGTTTGTGCTCCATCAGAGACACCACCTAATCACATTTCTGCACAATTCCCTGGATCACAAATAGTGTTCTGTTCTGGCTGCAGATGAACTGAGGGATATCCAACTTGAATTAATGAATTAATGTATATGAAATCAGTACTTTGTGTCAGGTTTTTAGATCTAGCAGTATCTAATCCTGGCTCTTAAGCCTCATTACGAAACATGGAGGCTCGAATTTCTCCAGTAGCTCAGTCTAGACTGTAGCCAAACTTCTGTTTGATCCCTATAAAGATACTTTGGAGAAGGTTCGAATTGAAAACCTCTATTTAATTATCTCCTTTTTCCCTCCTCCCTCCAGGAGGCTCAGATGGTGCAGGAACTGATACCTACTAGCTAGAAATGTCTTTCCAGGTCAGTGCTGTGCCAGCTGCCCTCCCCGCCGCGCCGGTGTCGCGCTGGCTGCCAGCCCTGCCCAGCTCCTGCTCACTGGCCCTGAGCTGCCAAGATGAAAAATATTGATTCCAGTCCATCTCATTGAAGTATTATCATGAGGTGTTTGCAGACATGCTGGGACTGGTCTTTTACTTACAGGAACATTTATCCAGGGGGATCTGGTGTGTTATGTAGCACGAAACTGCAAGAGGCAGAATGAATTTACTGTTTTCACTTACAGTCAGTAGCCTGAGACCTTACTGTGGCTTTAGCTATTCTTGATTAATTTCATATGTGGATGCTCCTATTCCAGAATAAAAGTGCCTTGTTACGAAAGAATTTAATTCCTTTAATTTCATTTGGGAATAAATATATCCACACACCTGGTATTTAAATCAGAGAGAACTATTTCTTTATAAATTTGCACCCTGTTCTGTTTTGGATCAGATCTCATGTGTAGCTAAATCCTTGTATTTATTTAACAAGATCTGATTTATTACTCAAAATTCTTTCTTTTGGGAAGTACCTGGTTGGAAAATAAAAATTCTGCTTGCAAGGATAAGACTGGGTGGAGAGGGGGCAAATGAAAAATTGTGAAAACAGCTGGTTTGGAAGCACTGCATTGGAAAACATTGTTACATGTCAGGTCTTATTCTGCTGTTTTATTCTGAAACATCTGGCTTTTGACACTTAAAAAAAACTATTTTGATGTTTTTCAAATTGAGAAATACAGCTTTGAAACATGGCATGGAATATTTACGTTTCCTGCCATGAAAATGTCTTTTATGTCTCCATCATCCTATTTTCTGGTGCAAACACAGCTGGCAGGAATGGTTTGGATTGACTTTGCTCTGCCTGGGTGTTAAGGTAAGAAGCTGCCCTCAGAAGTCACTGTCTGTCACAGCCCTCCTTGCTGGATGTGGTTTGAGTTCCATGGGCACAACCCAAGGTCTCAGCAGCCGCACTTTGCTCTGTGTCCTGTGTGAAGCTGGCGAGGGGGGATCTAGTAAGGAGATGTTTTTCTCTCTGACAGTGTCCTTGGGCCTGCTGAGTGGCACAGTGGTGATGGGGACATGTTCCCCTTGTTGTCTGTGTCCCAGTGTGACATTCTGCTCTGGTGCAGGGCTTTACTTTAAAGTTGTCTTGAGTTTTAGCTGCTTGGATCTGGCTCAGCTGCCAGAGGGGTCCTGCTGTCACGGGAAGGATGTGCCTGTCCACAGTGCAGCATGTGCACTCTGGATGCAAAAGCACAGGGGAGAGCTTTCATAAAGATGTATTACTAAGCTCTTTAAGATTTAATGCTTTCTCAAAGTTCAAACCGGTGTAAGGGAAGGCTTAAGCAGCTTAATGGGTTAAAATGATCCCTGACTGTGTCCTTCAGACAGTTTAAAGACCCTGCAGCAAGCCAAGCGGGCCACCTGTTCCTGTCCCAGACAAACAGGTTCCCCCCTTGACCTTTATTCTGCCACCCTTCAGTTTTGCCTGGCCTGGCTCCATGTGTGGAGTGATTGTTCTGAAGTTTGTCATTGTTTAAAATGCCACTTGCCAGAGTTTAATGTGCACAGCTGCAACCTGAACCATCGCCGTGTGTTAATAAGGCTAAAACCATTGGACTGACACCAAAAGATCTGCTTGCACTTGGCATGTCATAAATTAATATCATTCTTACCTGCCAGGGATGATTCACTGCTGGCTCAAAGCGTATTTAAACTTTGGAGGATGCCAACAAACTGGGCGGTGGTTTGACCTGCCACGTGGCCCGGGACTGCTGCTTTCCCTGCCTCCGCCTTGCCGCTCTTGCAGTGTGTCGGGAAACAGAAGCTCTTTATGGCCTTATGAGAGCTTGTGTTTGTGTGCCGCCCTGGCCCTCCTGCCCCCATCTGCCAAAGGGCTGGCCTGTTTGTGGGAACATCTCACTGCCTTTCAAATTCCTGGCTGGACTGTTGCTGCCGGGTTTGGGAGCGGTCCTGGGGGTTAATGCTTGACTGGACTGTGGCCTGGTTTTGCAGCAGCTCCAGAAGGCTCTCATCCCACTGACCCTGCCTATCCTGGGCAGGCAGGTTGTGCCAGCATCCCAGAAACTGCAGATAAATTCCATGTTAGAGGAGCACACTTGACCAGCTAACAGCTCAGAGCAGGTGGGTTAAGCTGGTGCCCAGGGTAGGGAGCCTTGGAGGCGGGAAGGGATGGCCCACATGGGGACGGGGGAGATCGGATTGCAGGGTTATATGCCAGAGGTTGAACGTGCTCCCCGGAGCCCAGACTCTGGGGCTCCAGTGTCACAGCAAGTGCCCAGCAAGGAGGTGCTGCTCTGTCCCCAGGGTGTGCTGAGAGCCAGCAGTGCTGCTCTGTTTGTCCGAGTGCTTCCCGGCTGCATCCAGGGAACTGCAGCAGGAGACTGCAGTGCTGCCCTGGGCTGTTGCAGGGCAGGGACAAAGAGGAGATGGGGAGGGATGGGAGACAGTTCAAGACATTTTGCCCTTTCTCCTTGAAGTCCATGGATGGGGAGAAGGTGGGTGTCTCTGGTGGTCTGGGGAGCTGTTCATATATCTTTTATATAATGACTTGACATTTATCTCCTCACGCTTTTCCCTCAGAGCTAGTGTGTTCCCCATAAAATACTGTGAAGGCATAACGTGCTCCTTGAGCTAAAACTGCTCCTTTGTTTTCCATGGTGTCCCCATTGCCTATTTACTTTGGCTCATCTAATCATTTGTTAAATACCAGGTTTGCATAAGCAGTCCTGTGTGGACTTGGGACCCCTTAAGCCTCGCTGTGGACATGAGGAGGGATAGAAGCAGCCCCTGTATCTGCCTGTGATGTGTTTCAGTCTGGAAATCCCAAGTGCTGCAGGGAACAGGGTGTAACCATGATCTGGTTAGGGGTAATTATGGTCGGCAATGCCAGGAGCAGCCTGCAGCCCTCCTCATGTTCCCCACCACAACTGCACACAGCCTGGCAGCCTAACCCTGATGGAACTATTGCATTATCCTCACCACTGAATCCACTGGCTTTTGTTTTCCTTTCCAGCAGGGCAAAAAATAAATTACAAATGGTCTACTATGTGTAGGTAAATAATGAGGAATCCTGGAAAGGGGTCATCCTATCCAGCAGGACAGACAGGAGACCCAGTTTACCTAATGACACGGTTGTGGTCACCTCCTGAAGCACGTTCAGAGCCGGAGCAGAGGTTAGACAGTGTCTAGGACAAGGATTGCAGCTCTCCTCTGCTCAGCTTGCAGACACGTGGTGACTGAGCTGCATAAAGACTCATACTGTCTATATTTTATTTTGTGGGTAGTGCGGGCTGTTGGTTTTATTATTTTCCCTTTATGCAAGGCTGACAGGGAGCGTAGAGCTGGTTGCTGGGCAGTGGGGATTGCAGTTGGTAATAAAGGTCTGTTTTCTCACTTCCTCTATTTTTGTCTCTGGGCAGGATGAGGCACATCAGGGGAAAATCTGACTTGAAACAGAAGCTCAGTTTTTGAGTTGGAGTTAGACAGTCCTGCTGAGAGAGGTTTGCTCACACCACAGCTGTCCGTCATCTCGGGGCGCAGCGCTGAGGCTGCTCGCGCATGGCAGCCCTGGGGGTGCCACGTCTCTCCTGGACAGATCTGGAGGGGACACTCCAAACCCCTCATTAGTTTGCCAAGTGACATTTTGGTGCCTGGGGCAGGATGTCTGCTTGGTTGTCCCCCAGGTCTTGTGAGCATACTGAAAAAGTGACATACATCCTCCTGTAAGGAGGGAATGGTCTTTACCAGGCATGAAGACAGAACTCCTGAGTCTTACACATTTTCTTCCTCTTTCTGGCTCCTATGGAAATTCTCTGTATCCTGTGAGCACAGAGATGTCTCTGTGTGTGAGACCCTGCTGGTGGTCTGTTATTTGCAGGAGGATTTTTTGCTTGCAAGGAGAATTTTGCAATCACCAAGTGCAAACTTTTCTCTGGAAGAGCTCTGGTTTCGGTACAAATCTCTGAATCTCTCCAGGTGAGTCTGTTTTCAACAAGGTCACCGGATATCCTCACATCTGCTCAGATGAGGAGATGAATGAATCCAGCTGAGCTGCATTTTGTGTGTGCCCTCTCTAAAATGAATTGCAGAGCTGATAAATTCTTCACCCCTTGCCCCTGCCAGCTCTGCGAATTGCAGCTTCTTTCAAAGCTGAAGTGAAAAGTGCCGGAGTGCCATGCCACCACTGCAAGTGTCACTTGAGGGACAGGCTGCAACAAGCCTGAACATGTACTAGAGCCTCCTTCCAGCCTGAAAGGGGGGGTGCCAGTCCCTCTACTTCAGGGACAGTGCTGGGATGTGGTTTTTTTCTCTTGTAACTTCGTTTGGAAGCAATGGAGAAGCAGTGCTCAGCCCTGCTGCAGGCAGGAGGGGAGGACTTGTCTCCCTTCAGATTGCTGGTCAGTAGATGTTGCAGCAAGAGCCTGTAGCTGATATTAGTGGATTTGGGGTTTTGCTGTGTAAAGATCAGAATCTGGCCTGGGGTGAGGGTGTTTGTGCTTTGGCAGTGGGTGTGAAAGGAGAAACTCCAGAGGGTTGGGCGGCAACACGCTGGTTCTGTTCTCTTCCGTAGATGGCCTTCCGGAGACACGCTGGGTGAGTGGAAAATGTAATGAAATTCCCAGAGCCTCCTGGTGCACTACCAAGGTATTCCTGCCAGCTTTCCAGCCCGAGATGTTGGTGCAGCTGGAGGGGCCCGAGCCACAAATAGAGGTGATTGCACATTAACCCCCACCAGAGCAGGATTACTGAGGGAGAGGTTTTCTTTGCCCACACAAGAGCCATGCTTACCTTTGGGGTGAAATGAACTGAACCAAGAGCTCACTGTAGATCAAGCTCTTTTCAAACTGCCTTTGTTTTTTAAAAGCTCACTTGTTTGTTCTGCTTCACAAACTGAGCAGTACAAGCAACAGTAAAAATGTGGTGCATCCCAAATTCTCGCTGTGAGGATGGGTTTCATGACCACTGCAGTCTGCACAAGGTCTTTAGATCCAAACCATCTGTGGGGCTCAGAGTATGCAAACTATTCATGTTGTCTTAAAGATTTACCAGGGAGCAGGACCTCAGTGTGCCAGAATCTGTTGGAAAACAGAGACCTGCACCACTGATGATCCTGGGGGTCTTGTTTGAAGCTTCTATTGAATAGATTGATCATTGTCCTGCAGCATTTAGTGGTGGAAAAAGAAGCAGGGAGGGGGTTTAACAAGTGTCTCATATGGTTTGTGTTGTCTCTGCTGTGCTGAACCTTTCTTTCTGCTCACACAGCAGGGTTTGCTTTGCCTCTGTTTCCTTTGTGCAGATGGCAGCAATAGGTTTCGTTTCCCCCCCAGCCGTCAAATTAACAGCCTTGGCGAGCTTTCCTTTGCTGGCTAGTTTTGGGTGGTGCTGGAGAATTGCTCCACTCAGTACATTTCCAAGTCTGGCTTTTTAAGCCAAACTCTGTAAAAATAAACTTCTTTTTTGTTGTTTATTTGTTTGAGAGAAGGGACCTTGGGAAAGCAGATATGAAATTTGCTCTGACTGTATTTTGTCCACTGAAGGAGTTGGCTTTGAGTTGCATTAGAATAGCAGATTGGCTTCTTGCACAAATCTCCCACAAGCAATGGGCTGAATTGGGAAAAGCTGGTGGGCAGAGGTACTGGAAACAATCTTCTGAGTTACAGCATCCACAGGAGGGAATAATGAAAATTCTGGCCTCATATCTCCAAACTCCACAGCGAAGCTGTTCGACCCACCCAATTGCACTGATCAGCTTCAGAATACCATGATATCCTGAGCTGGTGAATTTGCAGTGTGATTTTCCTCTTCTTTCCTCCAGTCACAGTAACCCAAATCAATCTCAAGGAACAGCAGCAGAATGGCAGCCCCTCACCATGCACTAATACCAACATTCAGCTTACAAAGAAATTAGTGATCTGAATTGCTCCATCAATACCAATGCTGGTGCAAGTGGATCTGAACCAGAAACAGGTGAAGGATTGACTTTTTTATTTTACAAATGTGACAACCCAACCCAGAGGAAGACAGGAGCAGAAGGTTTCCTAAACCTTTGCAGAAAGCTTGTGGGAGGGACATAAACTCAAACTGAGCCAAGTGCTCCTGAGCCCTTGTGCCTTTACTACATATAAATAAATCGTGTGTATATTTATAGTAGATATAGTTTATATGCTAAGGGAACTTAGCACAAATCTGAAGTTCTTTCATTGCCTGCCTGTGTGCCTTTCTAACTCAAAAAACTCTGCTCTTGGCACCTCTCTGTAGTACAGCAGCATGTGTGGGCACATCTAGGTTGGAAGCTTTGTGCATGCTTGGTGCTTCTTCACCTTCTGGGTTTTACTTCATCACAGAGACCTGTGCTGTGCCAGAGACTGCAGGACCCAGGCTTTTGGCCATCTCCTCTATCTTGAGGATGTAGTTTGAAATAGTCACTCATCAGGTGTTTCATTTAAACTTGGTCCTACTTGAAAAAGACCCTGCGTATCCAACATACTGCCATGCCAGGAACAACAAGAGCTCCAGAGCCCCTGCTCAGCCTCTCATTTGTTTCTCACATGTGTTCAAGGACTGCTCTCCTCAAACCTCCTCACTGGTTGTTTTCCTCTGCTGCTAGAGCCGTATGTCTCCGAAGGAAGGCCCAGCTCTGCCATTTGGACAATCCTCCTCCATCTGCTGCTCCTGCTCCTGAGCTGTGTGCGGAGCGACAGCGCGGTGACGCCAGGCCTGCAGACCCTGCCTCGGTCTCTCTGTCACTTCTGTGTTTCCAGGGAGCCAGGCTGGGTGAGGTATGACCAACTTGCATTTCAGTGCTGGGCTTCAGTGATTTCAGTTTGTCAGGAGTAAAACCACTGCCAGCAGCAATGAGGATAAAAACTTACTGACCATTCAGACCGGCTGTTCCTGGGGAAACACCAGATTGCTGCTGCTGTTGGGAGTTGGTTCCCAAACGTGGTCTTTATAAACCTGCCCTCACCACGAGGAATAAGACCATGGACAACTTCTAGTCAGATCTAGTCCACAGTTTCAGTTCTCTGTAGGCTAAACCTATGCTCTAGGTTTGATTCCTATCTCCTGCTTAGTTGGACTTCTATTTCAGTGGAAACCATAGTCTGCACAGCAGGCCTCAGATTTCAGGGGGTTATGCAAAAAGGACTCAGAGATGCATCAGAAGTTTTCTGTCCTTGTCAATGTGCAATATTAAGGGTAAAGCCAGGCACTTTTCTCAGAGCACTGGAGAGGCCAGAAGGTCTCCTTTGCTCTGTGCGGGGTTTTAGGGACATAGATGTGGACTGCACTGCCTGGAACATAAGTTGTTTGTTTTAATTTACAAATTAAAAATAAAACTATGTTTATTTGCATCACTTGAGGGGTCTTTTGCTCACAGCTGCTTAAAAAGTGAGCTCTGGCTGCCAAGTAAAATAAAGTTTAATGTTACAACATGCACTGGCAAGGGCAGAACTGGAAATTACCGTGCCAGCAGCAGGACACTGTAGGTACAATATTTAGAAATCCATGCAAAGTGCAGAACTTGGCTGTGGCTTGTGACAGCTGTGGGACTGAGGTGCAGGAAGGTTTGCAAAATGTTAGGCACCTCCAGTGAGAAACCCCATGGCTGTGAAGGTGAGGGAGCCGTGTCCTCAGGGAGGCCCTAAGGAGCAGCTCTCTCTTGCCACACACCAGCTGCCAACCCATGTCTGGCATTCCCATCATGGAAAACTGGTCGGGAGGTGGCTCGAATCCCTGGTTTCCTTTTAGTCCTTCCTTGTCAAGCTTTGTGCTCTGGTGAACACTGGAAAACATGCTTGTTATGTTGGGCAGTGGTTTGCTCCTAAAAATTGATGAGGAGAAAGCTCATTTCCCCGGGGCTGCTTTGTCCTCTGGCCATGTGGACGTGTCCACTGCCCGTGAGGTCTATGTGGGCTGGAGCTGGGCACAGCTCTGGGCCTGCAGACACCCCCAGGGCTGCAGGCAGGACACTTGTCAGGCAGGGATCTGGGGTTTTCAGCTCTCTTCGAGGCCAGTGAAGTGGTTTGTGGGGCAGTGATGGCTGGTGTGGTCTCAGCTGTGTTTCATCTGACTCAACTGGTGCAGTGGAATAAATGAGCAGGGTCTAAACGTTGCTTTACTGTGGCTGAATCTGAAAGCTCAGCTATCAGCACAAGCACTGTGGGGCGGGGTACTGTATTTATTTACAGACTTCCCCTGCCTTTAGGGGACAAATGCAAGAAAAAAGAGAGGAGGCTGGGGGAGGCTGCTGTGTTTGACAGCTGCATGCAGAAGTCCAAGTCAGATCTTTTGACACCCAGCAGAAAGACTCTTTCCTTTTGTTAGTGACAAGGAAACCCGGAGGAGTCTGGCTGAGGTAGCCCAGATCAGATGGAGACAGTGTCCTCCCAAGCCCTGGGGGGCTCAGGCTGGTTGTGTTGCCTGCAGGGTGAGGAAGGTTTCCTGCAGAGCAGGTGCTGCCATTACCTGCCTCCTGTAGCATGTGCCTGTTTTGTGTTGTGCAGCCTTTTGTTGCCTTCCTCAGCTCTGGATTGCTTTGTGACCATAATTTAACAAGGCAGTTTACAATGGCTCTGACACCATTTGGGTAGATGAAGTTGGCTCAAAAAGCATCCACCCACTTGCTAAACAATGCCTCAGGCTCCGAACGCATTAAACTTGCTCTGCTCTGCTGCCTACATGCAGCTTTCCAGGTGGAGTTTGTTTTTGATGTTATCCATCCTCCTTGATGGCTGTGAGCTGGCCAACTCTCACTCCACCTCCCATCTCTCCTGTCCATAATTTGTTGTCTAATTTTTGGGAGCCTGCTCGTTGCAAAGTCTTGCACAAGCAGGGAATGGTCTTCGCTTCAGGAAATGTCTCTGCCCGTTCAGCTGGGCAGTGAGTGCAAGACCAGGATTAAGCTTTTAATAAAAAAACAAAGGACACTGGACAAATATTTGTTGAAAAACTCTGTCTCCAGTTATCTGGATTTATCTCAGAGGGGTGTTAAGATGCCCTGAGTTAATGTAAATTCTATCCCTGTGTTTTTTTAAGAATTGGTGATTTGTTGCTGGATTTGACTTCCTGGAATTGCAGAGACATGAAATTGCTGAGAAACCTTGATTTAAGTTCAGTTTGATGTGATAGAGACTCCAATTCTGAGTCGAGCTTTAAAAAAACCCAGCAATCATCCCACCAACAACTACTTTCTTTTTTTAACCAGAAGCATATAATCTTCCTTGGAACTTTTCTTAAGCACCAGAAGGGCGAAGAGGTGGATGTTGTGAGCTAGAACACTTTTGGTAGCAAGAATTCTGCTTTTTTGGACTTTGCTAATGCAGATCAACGTGTGTATATGTTGAAACTCACAGTGAGTAAAGAACAAACAGCTGTCTGCCGTCCTGACAGAGTTGGCTGGGAAATGGCCCAAACACAGAGAAGTCTTAAAAAAAAAAAAAAAAAAAAAAAGAGGGAAAAAAGGGAGAGAGGAAAGTGTCTGTCTTCAAGTATGTTTGAAATAATGAAAAGAACCGATGTGCAAAGCGATTAAGAGATCTTTGAGGATCAAAAGCCTTCATTCAGTTTTGCCAATGGAACAAAACTTTTCATCTGTTCTTATGTGGACCTTAAAGTAGGGCAGAAGGGTGTAGTTTTTAAATTATTTCATTTCAGGATTTACTTTGGGCAGGGGGAAAGGGTTCTTTCTGTTTGTTCTTGCTCTTGTTATTCAGTGTCCTTAACACAAAAGGCCAGCCTGGCTCTGAAATGAAGAGCAGGGTCGTTCTATGAACTGGTGGTTCATTAGTCTCCTTTTGATATGTCAGAACAGTAAGGGACCCTTTTATTTTTTTTCTCCCTTTCTAGTAATGTCTGTGTTCTTAAATCAAGACATCTTCCCTCATCGTGCTGCAGTGGCTGAATCTTTTTCAGAGGTTTCCTAAGTGGGTTGTACCAATAACATTCATCTCATGCACACAGAGCAGAGAGTCAAGAGTTTGATGCATGAGGAAGCCAAACCCAAAGATTTTCAGTGCTCTGTGCAGTAAATCCTACTCCCAGCTTTGTGTTCAATTGGAGCTGGATGCCCCCCACCAGGTTATCTCTGAGCCTGTTTTCCCTGGTAGCCTCATGTCAGCAGGACCACAGAGCAAGCCTTGGGAACGTGGATCAGGGAGGCTCAGAAGTGCAAATTGGTGGATTCCAGCACCGACAGCTCGGGAGCAATGTGCCCTTTCTTGGGGTAGGGGTGGTGGAAGTAGCAGCAAAAGAAGATGAAGGGATCTGGGGCTGTGAGAGTGAAGACAAAAGATTGGGAAGGAGAGGACAAAACTCAGGAATGTCCTTGTGTTTGGATTTCTGCAGGGGACAGTGGAAGAGCTCCCTCTTCCTGTCCCAGCTGGCTCTAACCATTGTGGGAAAAGCCTTCCTTGCAGGCTGGAGTGTCTCTGTGCTCCTGGCATCCATGAGGCAGAGATTTTCTTTCAGCATGGATTTGCAACCTGTAGGATCCACAGGAGAGCATGGATTTGCTCTGTAGGGTCACCAGAGCAGTTCTGTGGCACCACACACCACCACCAGTGGGGTGAGATTCAGAGCCAAGGTCCAGGTTGGGTGGGTTTAATGACAGGGGTCACCTCAGTGGTGGAAGTTGTGTGTTGGCCCTGTCTCGTTGCAAAAGAGCTGGTGAGAGCAGAGAGGTTCCGTGTTCCTGTTGCCACTGCAGATATTCAGGAGCAGCATCTGGTGCCACAGGTGCTTCCTGTGACCTGGAGCTGATGTACTTCTGTGTGTGGTTTCCTGCCCTGTCCTCACTGGGGTCAGGTGGTAGGTGTGCTCTAACCTCTTCGGTGGGGCAGCTGTGATAAAAGCCTGTTCTCTGCTCCAAAGCCCAATTAATACAAGCCATATTTTGTCACCACATGTGCAGCAGAGATGGCAACTCTCATTTCTGCTGTTGTGGGAACCACATCCGTGTGCTACACAGACCCTGTCACGCTCTGGTGACAGACCAGTAGCTCTACTGGAAGCCTGAAAACAACAGCAGCAGAAGCTGAAAACTGCATATGGCAGAGCAATATTGTGGGTTGCAGGCTGGAAATTTTCTGCTGGTAAAAATTTCTGGCAAGGTGTGGACTGCAGAATGAATTAATCTGCTTTCTTCTTTGAGCTGCTTCTAGATTAGCTCTTTCTGCCTGATCCAGCACTCCTGTGTCCATGGCAGGAATGAAATGTCACCATTGATACAAGCCTGGTGTGTAGAAGTCTGTAATTACAAGCCATTTTGTGGGCAATACGATGGGTGAAAAAAATGACCTCCTATGGACTGGTGATCTCCACCCTCTTGGCCTTGAAAGCAGGCATACATTAATTTACTGCATACATTAATCTACTGCATACATTAATTTACTGCATAATTTTTATGCTGCTCTAACATCATCATAAGCATGTGTCATTTTGGCATATTATCAATTCTAATACAGCTGTGAGCAGCAAAATAGAGTGGAGAGAGTCTTCGTGCCTGCCTTCGGGGTTGAGGGTGGAGATGGGATTGTCCATGTATTCTGTTTTGACAGTAGCTTCTCTCTTGGTGTTCACATAAATAGTTATTTTTAGGAAGATCATATATTCCCCAGTAATTGTTTTAAATGCATCAAAGAGCTCACTGATATAAAGCCTGTGATTTATGGGTTCCCGCTACTTTTTAATAGCTGAACTTAAATCCTGGATTCGCTGAAGCCATTTGGAAAATTGGGATTATTCCAAGCTGGAGCAAAGGGAGGGAGACTGGTATTTTGCCAAGATCAGCAGTGATTCATTCCTACATTCGTGCTCAGCATCCAGTGAAGGGCAGGAGCTGGGAATGCTGTAAGGAGAGCTAGCAGGAGATTATCATGCTGAAGGTGAATCTGCCCTCCTCGCTCCCTTCTGCTGCTACGTAAGGTCTTTTGAATGAGAAGGACCAAATTTTGTCACGTTTTTCTTTCATTCCCTCTAAAAGCTGATTTATTCATACAAGTTCCAAGCCAAGTAACTTGCCTCCTGACTCTGAGGCGTAGGGAGAACTGAATTTTGGCTGTTCCAAGAATGTCCCCATAGGGCTGAAGGACTGGAGAACACCTTCTGATAATATACTTTGGAAATCCCTTACAAAGAGATGTTTTAGTGACTGCTTGGAATGAAGCAATGTCTGTATCAGGTTAGGTCAGCAGGCTCTGGCAGTGTGAGCAGGGGCCCTCAGGGACCTGTAAGGGGACAGGGTGGACCCAGGACTCATTGCTGGCACATTCTGTCACTCTCCAGTGGTATTTGGCCCCTGGACCAAGTGAGAGGTGATCGCAGAATAAATCAGATTGGTGGTGGTATCATTTGGATTAGGTGATAAATGTTGAAGTCATAGAAAAAGTGGAAACTTGCTGTGGTCTAAGAGTTTTGTTTAGCCTGAGGGCATTTATGCTTTTCATGCCTGCACCAGGGTTCAGACTCCATCTCTAGGACGCACAGCCAGACAAATGGTCACTAATCCTGGGGTGTGAGGAGTGAAAGGGGCTGTCTGTCCATCCTTGTCCGTGCAGCTCACAGGGGCTGAGCTCCAGCTGCACGTCCAGTAGCCATGGCTGTGGTGACGGGGAGAGCAAAGCTTTTACAGCTGAAATACTTCTTAGTTGTGAGCCCCTGGGGAGCTGCCTTCCCTCAGAGGGTTCTGTCCTCCTTGTCCTCGGGCCAGCTGACGTTGGAATAAAATTTCTCATATTTTTGCTCTCCCAGCCCTGGGAGAGAAGCTCAGGGAGTTGGTAAAGTAAATGGACCAAATATCCCAGCATAGTTCAGTCCCCACAGAAAGGAAAGGACTTTCTTTCCTTGCTTGCAGAGCAGAGGCACAGCCAAAATTGTGTTTTCTTCTTTTCCTGACATATCATTCCTGTTGCGTATTTTTGAAGTATATTAGCACTGAGAGCACTGCTGTTGTGATCAGGAAGCAAAAATAGCCAAATTTATATTTGTGGATAAAAGGCAGTAATAAACCCCCAAATTTCCAAACACATAGAGGAGCATTGACATCTAAATACCAGAAATTCTAAGCCCTTACCTTGCTAATTCATGTGGCATTTGGAGGGGCTGTGGATTTTTATTTCATCCTGGTATTTGTGGAATTTCCTGCCATTAGTATAGGAAAACCCTTGTGTGGTAAATGCTGGCTTTTTCCTCCGTTGGTGGCAGCCACCAAGACGAGTTCATGAAAGGCAAAGCATCCTTTTCAATACTGAAGGATCTCTGAGGTACCTGGGAAGGAAGAATCTCATCGGGGTTGAATGAGGCTGTTGGCACCGTGACCGCTGCCAGCTGAACCGCTCCGGGCAGAGTCACATCTTGTCTCCAGATCCAGGAGTCTGGGACTCAGAATCCATTGGGTGGCTTCAAAAGCTTGGAAATAGCACTGATAGTAATTTTATCACAACCTCTTAAAAGTGATCTGCGGATAAAGGTTTCAGGTACAAGTGTTGGCCTCAAGTCAGTGACCCAGCTTTCAGAAATTGCTGTTTTTATTGCAGATTAAACTGTAGATTGGGTCGTTTAGATTTGTAATGGAAAAATATTAGCCAATGTACTTTCCTCCCCTCCACCCTCTATCATCAGGGCATATATCAAGTTGCACTATCTGGCAGGGAGTTCCAAATGTTATTTGAGAAGAGGGAGGAATGCAAGCGATGTCAGCAGAAAACAGCTGAGTAGCGGTTAAATTTCTTTGGCCTGAACCTGCTCCACAGGGAAAAAGAAACGCAACAACTGGACTTGTTTCATTTCACCCCAGCACAAGCCATCCTTTGGAAACAGATGATGTTTGTGAGCAGATTCTCCTCAAAGCTGGGGTTTTGGGATGCTGCTGGGCGGGCAAATCCTGCCGCGGACGTGGCAGGGCCAGCTCTGCCTGGGATCCCTCGGTGAAAGCACCGTGGCACCGGCTGTTGCTGCTCCCTCGCTCATCTGGAGCCTGCCACTTTAGAGGGGCAGCTTTAGGTTGCATCTCCGTGGCCTCGTGAACTTTTTATCTACATTGGCTTTAAAGATAAAAGCCTTAAGAGCTGGCTCAAGTGAGCTTGCTCGGAGCTGCCAAAGAGCAGTGGAGGTGCGTGCAAGGATACTGTTAGCTGAGAAGCTGGGCTGAGTTAAATGGTACCCTTAATCCCCTTGATATGGGCAGAGTCAAGTTAAAAGGTCTTCCCCACTTGGAGGGAAGGCTTTGCACGTGTAGATGCTGGTTCACTTAAGGGCAGTGCTGCCTCTGCAGTGGGAGCCCCTTCTCAGCTGGCGTTTGCTTTGTTGCTGAGGGAAGAAGTTACTTCTGCAGGGGCTCTGTCACAAGTGTGGAATTTCTGGTCCGTGGGGGCTTTTAAAATAAACAACAATGGAGGCAGCAAACAGATAGAAACAGAATGGTTGAACAGGAGAGCACAAAAGTAAATACAGTCCTTCGTTTAATTCTGCCAGTCAGTCTGCAGTGGCTTCTTTGCCTTGCACTCCCCGTTTTAGCAGGATTTTGCCTGGGGTATTCACACAGCAGAGATCCACATTTTGCTTCTCACCCTTACAGCTGTTGCAGGCAACAGGAGGTTGCAGTCTCCTGCTGTGGTCCTGCTTGGGTTCTTTCTTGGCTTACTGGGGTTTAGGGCCCCTTCCCTTGCTGTATGCTTTAGTTTGTCCCATCTCCTGCCTCTGGACTGCTCTGATGGGACACCTTGGTCTTCTCTATGATGAAAACCCAAGCAAGAAAGGGAACAGGAGATGACTTTTCTTGGATCCCTCCCCAGCTTTGTTACAACTTCCAGAGGGAGACTTCCAGCAAGAGCTACACAAGAGTCCTACACAGATACTTGAGTCAGATTCTTTCCTAGCCCCTGATCCCTAGGGCTGTCTTTAGCCCAGGCCAGTGTCTGTGCTTCACAAATGTTTCATATTGAAATATTTTCTAGGTTTAGTGCCCAAAATGCATTGGGTACTTGTGCCTAATTCCCACTGACTTCAGTACGAGTTCTGCCACTCTCATTGCAGAAAGTGTGGACAAGTGTCAAGGTCAGTTTTGGCAGCTTTTGTAATGGAATGCAAGAGGAGCAAAACAGACCTAAGGAAGACAGGGTTTTTACAATCCTACTTCTGTTACAGTCAAAGGAAACTCCCCCATTAACTTCAGTAAGAGGAGAAATAAAGTATAAACCAGGAGATCAGATGAAACTCAGAGAACTTGCCCATGAGTTTATTTTTCTTAGCAGTATAGAATGATTTCTTAAACTGAGGAAATGTTCCTGATAGCTGAGATCTTCATTCTAGAAATAGTGTGGCTAAATATTTCTGTATGTGGATTTATATTCTTTGAGAAAATAAATTGTATGAATAGTTTTTCATTAGGGACTCCGGGAATGACACTGATGTATTGAAACAGTATATTCAATATCTTAAACTAAATCCTGCTCTGAAGCTTTTGTCTTTGGGTGTACTTCCTCTCTTCCTCACCCCAGTTGCTGGAGCCTGGTTATATTGCCTAGAACGGCCTGTTAAAACAGATATATTTTTATTTGCATGCAAATTGGTAGGAGGCAGCTTGGCTGTAAATACTGTGCTAATCATTCCAGGTTCATCAGAACCCTAATTGGCTGTGGGATTGCCTGTAACTCTCAGTACCCTGATTCAGAGCAATAGGAATTGTTGAATCTACATAATAAAGTGAGTGTGATGGAAGGTGAGCTCACACCTACTTGAGATGTGTGTTATCATTCCCATCAAGGTCAAAGACATTTTTTTTTCCTTCCAGATATACATATTCATAGAGCCTATGCACAGCTAATGAGTTGGAAGATTAAATGGTTGTGGATTAAGAACAAACCCTACTGTTCTCCTAATTTGATTGAAAGTTACCTGGTTCATCTGATTAGAATTTTGAATTCAAACCAGCTAACACGGGCTCCTCAGCTACCTGCAAAATCTGAGCCTGGAAGCCAAGAACAGGTTAAGGTTTCATCCAGTCCCCCCAAATCTCAGAGAGGCTGTTGGATCTGAAGAACCTCTGGAATCCCCCCCGAACTTCCACGGGGAGAGACTGACCCAGGGCAGAAGGGCTGTGCTGCCAGGGTCAGCTACCACCCAGGATCTCCAGCCAGGATTGATTTCATGTCAGATTTTTTTAATATTATAGCAGAGATATTACTTCTAGTCCCTGGTAAAGGATGTATTACCTAAGATACTGAGATGAGCCTTTGCTCTTGAACTGCCGTGCATTAAAATATCTGTCTTTTCCACACGTGCTGAGTTACATAATTAGCAGCCATGATTCAAAGGAGTCCTTGCCCTAAGCCCTGAGTGTCACTGCTTTTCCCTGAGGCTGGAAGCAGTTGGGCTGGTCCCAGGGCTTGGAAAGGGCTGCAGCATCACCAGGCTTGGAAAACTTTGGGAGACAAATGGCCAGGTCTCACAATAGGTATGAGTCAGTCCCTTTGCACTTCGGTGATTTGACTTCCTGTTGCTCTGCTGTCTGGACTGCTTGTTTTGGGGAACAAATCCTTATTACTGCTGTATCTGTCACATCCTCACTTCCACCAAAGGCTCCCTGTGTGCATTATTTTCCTGCCTTGTGCTGTGCAGCACTTCCTCTGCTCCCCAGCCGCAGCTGCTCCTGCTCCAGCTGCCTGCGCCAGGACTTTTGGCACAGCTCCTTAATGAGTGCTGCTCCAAGATGCTTGGCTTAGCTTCATGGCACCCAGGAACATTTGTCCTTTCCCTCTAATCTCCTGAATTGCAGGAGTGTTCAGTATTTGGGCTTTAGATCCTGCCTGGCTTTATTCAGGTGTAGAAAAGGCTAGAGGAGAAGGTGCTGGAGGGTCTGTTTAAATATAAAGAAAAAAGATAATGGTTTGGGGCTGTGCTGTCCTAGTTCTTTCTTTTTCTTTTTTTTCTTTTTTTTTTTTTTTTT
>VZSE01000827.1:263613-288116 GCA_013398275.1 Promerops cafer | reverse complement strand
CATGCATTTATTTTAACTTTTCTGTTTGAAGGGGGAGAAGGGACCACAGGGTTTGACCTGTGTATTTAACAAAAAGAGAGCACTGAACAAGAAGATTTCAAGAAGTTTTCACAGGTGTATCAAAACAGCATAAGATTCCTGTTTCCTTAATGAAAATGGAAGCAATGTGTATCCACAACAGATATGAAACAAAGAGAACTAAGAAATGTGTTGGCATTCAAAAGAACAGGAAAGTAACACTGTTCCTGTCACTGTTAGAAGGTTAAAATCCTGCCTGGCAGCCTATAAACTATTTAAATGATCCTACAGAAATTCCACTGACTGAATCATTTTTGGGATTTATAGCTAAATCCTTCACCCCAATTGAAGACCCAATGTACTCACAGCCCTGCCGGAAAATACACCTTAATGAGGGGAAATTGTAAAATAGGACGGGGAAAAAAAAAAAGCCTCTTCAGCAGAGGTCCTTGCTGCAGTCCTCACTCACTTCACATGGCCATTGAGATGATGGCAGCTGTGCTGCTGTGATCATATGTGACCTAGATTTTCCTCACAGTAGTCCTGTGCTCTCCCTGATCTTGTGTAGGCCTGAATGAATTGAATAGGAACATTTCTGGATGCTTTCAGAGAGCAATGATATCTTTTTCTCTCTCTCTCTTGTTCTTCAAACTGCAGCATCTGTTCCCCTTGTGGTTTTCTCCCTTTGCTCTCACTCGGTGCTCGTGAAAGAGGACAGGGCTGGCGTAGCTTTAATTTGGGACATGGTGGATGGGGAAATCAGGGCAGGTGTGATCCCTCCTTGGTGTCCTGTCACACAGCAGAGGGTAAAACTCGAGTTCATGGGTTTAGCACTGAGTGTGCACAAAGGAGTGGGGGAGGGCTCTAAGGAAGGTCGAGGGGTGAGACTTACAGCATCAGGGAGCCTGAGATTCTGCACATGGCATCGAGAAGGCTTTTAGGTACTATTCACACAAAGCTCTTCTGCCTGGGCTCAGAAATTACCCTATGCAAGCTCCTGATCCTCTGTGGGAGAGAAGTTGGAGAGGCTCAGCTCCTCAGTGCATGTCCAAGCTGTTGTTAATGCAGTTTGGCTGGATTAATTGTGGGCAGGAAATTAGCTCATTGCATTGCAGCACCCAGCAGAATGTCTGAGACCATCCCCAGCTCTGGTGTGGGGGTCCTGGGGCCGCTGTCCTCTGGACATGGCTTTTGGTTTCTCAGTTTTCAGCTCTGACACCAACACTGCCTCTGCAGATGAACAGAAATCCCTCCATTTGGAGGGTCTTGGTTAAGGTACAAGGAGGAAACAACAACAGACCTGGTTTTGTTTCCCTTGGGGGGACAGCAAAGCCTTGTATCAAAAAAAGGCTGAAGTCAACTGTAGCAGTCTGCTCCTTCCTTCCTTCCTTCCTTCCTTCCTTCCTTCCTTCCTTCCTTCCTTCCACTGAAATTTAAGTTTTTGTGTTAAGATGCAAAACTTTTAAACCAAAATCAAGCNACTGTAGCAGTCTGCTCCTTCCTTCCTTCCTTCCTTCCTTCCTTCCTTCCTTCCACTGAAATTCAAGTTTTTGTGTTAAGATGCAAAACTTTTAAACCAAAATCAAGCAAGTAGCACTTACAGTAAGAGTCCAGTGGAAACTTAGATACTGTTCTGGTGGGAATAAAAATAAACACTTATTCTCTTTCTCAGTTCATATGCAGAATAAATTGTAATGATCCCATCATCTGCTGTGCAGAAAGCCGTAAGGACAACTTCTCTTTGGTGCTGTCTTCAGTTACAGAACTGTTCTGACAGTGGCGAGTGAGTGTTACAGGTGGTGGGTGGGGGTTCCTTCCGAAATTTTATATAACTCCAATATTATCTGTTCCTGTGATTGACTTGACACATGAATTCAAAACAGTTGGAGCTTCTCTCCCACTCTGGTGTAGCAAACTGGATGTGAAAATGACACTTCCCCCTGGGAGCTGATAGTTTGCTGTTCCATGCATGGTGTTGGGTTCCTTTGTTCGCTGAATGTGGCACTTCGCAAGTGGTTTTTGCCACTTCAGGGTTGTCAGTTCTGTCTGCTAGAGGCCAAGATAAAGCTTCACAAAAAGCCTTTCACTCTAAACAAATCTTCTCTGTAATGCACTGAGTCGATGACAAAGGAACCAGGAGCTTAGGGGTGGTTTGGGTTTCTTCCCACCCCAACGTGTGTGTGCGCTCTTCCTTTGTCATGCTTTTATTTTAATGTGGTATTTCCTACCCTGCTGTAAACACCGGGGTGGTTTTTGTCTTGTGACTGGGCAGCGCTTTGCCGCGACATTCCTTTCATAACGCGTTGCTGATAGCGCTGGATGTGTTGCTTATCAGAGGGTTTGTACCAAGAGCACTTAGATAACCCCGGGAGGGGATGCATTAGGGGCAGGAGACCTGTGTGAAGCACTGTTGTGATACGTTTGTGACCAGGAGGATAAAATACACGGGAACGAACCCGTGGAACTCCGGAGAGTTGGGGTTTCAACAGAGCACGGTGAAGCAACACGTGAAGAGTGTCCTGGTCCACAGTGGGACTGTTCCATCTGTGCAGTGACCCCGGTTACTCATGGACAGGACAGCACCAAGGGTGCAGGGCTGGGCAGCAGCATCTGCCCTGAGCCCAGTGAGCTGTGGACATTGGTCATTACTAACAGAAGCAGCAGAAATGTGAGAAGTGTTCATGCCAGTGAAGCTTGCTCGGCTTTGATTTTACTTGGAGAAAACAGATCAAATTTGTAGGGTTGACAAAGGTGCCTGAATGCTGAAATCCTCAGCAGGCACGACTTGATCCATCTTTGTGGAATTAGCTTTGCCTGTTGATGTGAAGCTTCATTTTTCTTTGGATTTTGTGTGGTTGTGTTATTCCTTATGCATCAGCAACATAAGGATTCGGACCAGGATTCAGAATTATTGTGCTTTCAAATTGTATGCAAATGGTCTGACTGAAGTACTAAGTTGATATTTTGGCTTGTTGTTACCAGCTTCTGTAACAAAGGATGCAAATCACAAACCACTCAGAGGTACTGGATCCTCTGCTGTGCACCAGGATTTTTCCATGCAGTTTGGCAGTTGACTGAGTCCTCAGCTCCTAATGGGGGAGAGGGGGTGATATATATATATGGACAAAGCAAAAGCCATAATTCCTTGTCAGACAGGACTGAAAAGGAACTTTTCTACTGAAAGGACCTCTCCTGTGTATTGTGTCAGGACTGTCACAACCTCCAGCTGCCAGAACAACCTCTAGGGCAGTGGGATAACTATCTAAATGTAGGGAGACAGCAGTAGTAGGCAATGAATCTGCAAAATTGGAGATAAAGTACATGCAGTCCAACTGCAGAGCCAATTATAATCAATGTAGGTTGTTTTAGGGACTTTGCAGAAACCAGGATTTGACTTCACAAGATGAAATGAGAAATTTAACGGGGATGAAGAAAGGCGTTACCACGCTATTCATAACACTCCTTGTTAGAGGCTGCCAGCTTCTTCCTGCATAAACCGAAGGGAGCTACAGGTGATGGAAAAATAAATTGGTCCCTGTGGGCACAGTGATTTTGGCTGTACATGTGTATTAGAGATGAGGTTGATGTGCTATGAACTGCAGGTGAAATGGCAACAGTGGTACCTGGAAACCTGGTGTTTGTCAGAGATGCTGAGAGCTGCTCGGAGATGGTCAGGGAATAATTTTATTCAGGCTGAGTTTAAAATAAACCTTTCCAAGAGCACAGAAACTGCTTGTTCGAAGAGTAAATGGCAGATTGTGTGATTTTTTATGAATTTCCTGTCCTCACCGTTGTGCCATGCAATGGGGGGGCTTGTCAAAGCTGCAGGAGAACTTTGTGGTACAATGAAAAATTGGATGTCGTTTCCTACAGGTCAAGCTGGCTCCTCATTGCTGGCTCATCTCCTTGTGTGCACTTTTGAAGTACTGGGTTGTATATGGTCCTGAAAAACGTCTGCAGCTTTTATCCCCCCTCCCCATACAGCTTTGGCTTCAGTCTGAAGCGCAGTTATGTGAGCAGGGAGAAAATGTTCTCTAAATGAATCCATCATAAACATAGTGCCTGTCCTGTAATGGTTGGGATTGGAGAGTCACAAACTAATAAACCAAAGTATTTTATTTCTTTCCTTTTTATAGATACTATGCTGAAGGCTTCTGAGAAGTGCCTCTGCCTCCCAGCCCTGAGCTTGAAGCAGAGATCACCTCACAGCTTGCTTTAGTCAGGGCTGATGAAGGAGAAATGCTGCTGGGTTTGCCTGGACTTTCAGAGCCAGGGTAGGTTTTGATTCTTAATTGGGCAGGTCCAAAGTTTTCCATAGCTTTTCTTGTCTAGAATAGGAATATCTAGATCAGGATGCTTCTGACCACCCTTCCAAGGCTCTCTGGTTTCATTAATTGGGCTCAACACCCCCAAATTAATGACTGTGCAATGTGTTGCTGTTCCATTTGTGAGATCCGTGGTTGTGGTGGATTTGGGCAGTACCAGACTCTCCTTCCACTGCCTTTGAGCTCCTGCCTGGCTTTCCCCAGTCTTTACAGAACCATCCACTTATCCTGCTGGCCAACAGCTTCTCTGATCCCTAAGGAGCTGATACATGCCCTTCAAGCTGCACAGCTCTCCCATCTCTCTTAATTCTCCTTCTCTTTTCCTGCTCACCATCTTTGCTCTGCACAAATTGCTCCCAGAATGGAGCAGTCGATTTTGCATGGAGGAGAGATCACATAGGACAAATCTACCAAGCTGTTGCTTCTTTCACTGCCACTTTTCTCCCCAGGCTCTGTAGCCCAAATTTTCCCTGGCCTCCATAGACTGAGAACAGAGAGTGCAAAGAGGAAAATGTTGCTTCAGATTAATTCTTATCTCCAGCCCCTTTCTCATATCTCCACATTTTCTCTGTCTGGATTATTGCCTTTGGGGTCAAAGGGGGTTTTTTTATACTGTGCAGATAATATGATGGTGGAATACAACATTTGGTAAGTAGATCACCTGTAATCTTGTTTTCACAGCTCTTTTTCTTATGCTTACATCTTGAATGCGTGGTTTGGATTTGCACATTTTCCTTCCTCTGCAGCACAGCCACCCTGGTACAAAGCATTGGCTTTATTGTGTGTAACAGGTCCTAGAAAGTTGCTTAGATCTTTATTTCTTGGCACAAATAATGTGGCAGGAGCATTTTCAATGCTGCCCTCATAATGAAGGGAGAACTTTTCGCTGGAACTCTACAATCATTTTTAGAAAAGAATTTGGAGCAATAAGAGTGAGTGACAGTTCTCCCCTCAAACCTTTTCTATTAAATGACAGAAAGGATGGCATTTGCTTCCTTTGCAAATAAAATGAACAAAATAGTGCGAGTGATACCTGAAAATACCACATAAAAAGTGCTAGGAAAAGGCAGCCCTGGTATCTGTTGAGAAGGGACATCATTGTTCTTATTCAGTCTTAACCATGATGAGAATCTCACCTTCCAGACCTGACTACACAACAGGCTATTTTGAGGAGAGAGTCTCTTTACACTGACTGACTGTACAAGGCTTTAAAAAAAAAATATATATTAAATGTAGGCAAAAAGAGTACATTCCAAAAAATCAGGCATGTAAATGAAAGATCCTCAAATATTTGAAAAATCTTCCTTAATATTATATAATAAGAAATACATAACTGTGCCTATTTTTACAGTAATTTTCTTTCATTTGATGACATTCAATAGTAAGATTTATTATTACCCACATGGAAAATATCCTGCCTGGGGGTGGTTGAAATAGATCTTGCAGACAAGTCATCAATCAGCTCGTGTTTATCTCTTCAGAGATCAGCGATATCAGTGGCAGGAACAATTCCAACCAATTCAAGAGTATTTACTGATAATAAAAGGAAATGTTCGTGTGGCTTTATACTGCTTCTCTCGCCAGAGGTCACACAGCATTTTTGCAGGAGGGCTGATTTATTGAGGCTCATTTGAAGATGAGGCAGAGAGGGCTCTGAGGTATCCAGAGCCCTGGCCCTGACACCTCTGTGGCCACTGCTCCCTCCTGAGAGAAGCTCTAACTTCCCTTGCAGAGGGTTTTAAGGTAACACCAGTCCTCCCTGTCCCCACTGCTAATGAGTTCAGCTAAAAGGATTTAAGACTGATGCAGACAAAAAGATCTTTTACATCAGCTGAATTGCATGCAAAATGATTCTTACACTTCTAAGGAGTGAATTGTAGCTTCTAACTGAACTCTGCTGTAATTCTAAAGCAGAAGGTCTTATGTTTGTGTCCCTGATAGAGAGGTTTTTCAAAATTTTATGACAACACTCAATATTTATAGGTATTGACTTCAGGGTTCAGGACAAAGATCTGTTGTCCTTGAGGCAAAATAACAACCCTGACTTTACCTAGTATTTGCCTCTTGGTGTAATCAGTCTGGAACTAACACTGCAATTGTTACCTAACCCGTGTATGACACAAGGGTTTTGTTCCTCTCACTTTTGCTTTTTTTTCCCTTTGTAAAATTCAGTATTTATACTTACTGAAACAAAGAGCACTTTGAATCACAACATGAAGTGTATGGTTTTTAAAAAGTTATAAAGGGGTCCTTTTTTTGTTTAATTTCTATGTTTTTGTCTAAGGAAATTTACTGGAACATTCATTTCTTTTTGAGAGGAAACTTGCTCTATGTGGACAATAAAGATGTTAAGATCAGGATGAATGTCTATGGGAGATAATAATAATGAATGAAAAAATGCATCAGTCCAGCACTCATATTTTCCAGGAACTGCAAGAACTCAGTTCTGGGTTGTGTTTTAAATCTGAGCCCCATTGTTCCTGACTGGGTTCTGAGTCTGTTGGAAAGGCTTCTCTTTGTTCCTCTGAGCTGCTCCAATCTGAAGCATTTGGACCAGTTCCATATTTTAAGTGAGATTTTTAAGCTGAACATGTATTTTCATTCTTCCAGCTTTAGAATGTAGAGCAAAGCATCTTTCCCCTGTTTCCTGCTGCACATGAGCAGAGCACATTGGCACTGGCAAAAGTAATTTGACCTGGGATGAGCCCGTGAGGGGACAGCCAGCAGTTATCAGTGGTACGTGAGAGGTGCCAGGGGCACACTGCTCCCCTGGGGCAGGAACATGCCTTGTGAGGCAGCACAGCCCGGGCTTCACCCCGGGCACGTGTGAGCTCTGTGCTCCGGGCTGACGCGATACAAGGTGGGTGAGAACATGTTTTTCCCGTTTATGCTGTGGCATTTGGTGGCATTAATCGAATGCTTGTGGTGCCAGGGCCAGGGTTTAGTTGTGTCCTTTTGCAGGTGAATGCCCCAGCCTGGTAGCACGGAGGTGTTTTTGTTCCTCTCTTTTCTTTCTCAGTCTTTATGGAAATTTTACACAAGTGGTACTTCAGCTGTGAAGCACTGAGGGCGACCTGCCCTCGGGCACTCTGGCATTTGCCCTGCTTGTGTGCAGCAGCAGCCTGGGGAGCTCTTCCCGCTCACAGGCAGGATTTGTTACTGGCTAAAGTTACTCTCCTTGTAAGAGAAGTTATTTGGAAACGCTGCCTCTCACCCTTTCAACGCCCACCAGTTAAACTTCTTCCCTTTCAGAATGTCCACATAAGGTTTCCTGGCCCAGCCCAGCACCCACCTTGTGTCCCTGTGGCTGTGCTTGCTCTCCAGTGTCACATCATGTGTGAAACAGTCTTTCATACCACGAACTCGAGAGCTCTGCGCTCCTGTGTCACACAGCATTTGTAAGCCCGACCCTGCTATTGACAGATTGCCGGTCTGTGAGATGGCTGTGACAATACAACCTGCCAAAAATTAGCCTAGAAAATACTCATGAGCTCGTTGCCATCGGCAAACGTGGGGTCCCTAAGAGGTCGGTGTCAGCGTGCGGGTGAAGCCATCCAGCGGGATCGTGTTAGAGCTCGCACGGAGCACGAACTCCTGAGAGGGGACTCGGCACTGGCTCGTGCTCGAGGGCAATTGTTGGAGCAGCTTGTGAGCAGGCAGCTCGCCAGCGAGACAGGGCACGGCTGTGCACAGCTCACAGAGCGTGTGTGTGTGCAGGGCAGGCAGGATGCACAGCTGGGAAACGGGAAAGGGATTTCTGTAAACTTCTGCTCCGAGGGGGAAGAGCACATTCAGGCGATGCCAATCCATGGAGGAGTAAAGAAATGATTTCTGGCAGCTAAGACAGGTTTTGGGTCTGGCTAAATCTGACAGAATGCTGTGGGGGAGAACTGGAGATGTCATGGTTAATGAGTATGGAAATTATATCAGTAGCTTGGCCATCTAGGTTTTAAATGTTGTCAATCTATAACATGCAATACTTCAGTGTAACATTTTCTGGCTGCCTAGTTTAAGGCATAAAGACAGGCAGCCTCTCAGTAATGAGTCAGTATCTATAGAGAGCAAGCTGTTGATAGCAAAGCAGAAATCTTGGCTTCTCATCTCAGCAAGTTTAAATTAATCAAAAAAGATGGTGGGCAGGAGAAGAAGAGGGGTTGTTTTCTTTTGTTTTCACATTTTTGACACACCTGACAAACTGAATTCCCCATGATTTTTCTGCCTCCCTGCTCGGCCCACGGGAGCATTAATTCCCCTCTCCTTTCTGTGCACTCCAGCCCATGAGCTGTGCAGTGACCCTCTTGCCCAGTTCATCCTGGCATCCTGGAGTGCACTTAGACTCTGCACCACGAATGCTGAGAGAAGGCAGAACCTGTTTACTGTAAACACATTCTCCCCAGCACTTCAGTCCAGCAAGGGATAATTACCGAAACTCCAGGACAAAGGTGTTGTGGATCTTTTTACTGGTGGATGGAAAGGATCCTGTCAAGTCTAATGAGTCTGTGGCTCTTGCAGACATCCAAGTGGGCCTTGCTGTCTCCAGAAGAGACAGAAAGTAACTCTGGGAAGGCAGAGTGTGGAATCTGACACTACTGTGTAATTGAGGAAAAAGAGCTATATGCATTATTTATGAGCAGAAGGCTGGGCTTAATGTTAACAAGTGAGAAGAAAGTGGCTTCAAAACACTGGCTTTCTGCTCTTCCCTGTAAGAAAGGCTTCTGATTTAAATTGCTTGTGTTTGAGAGCAGGAGGGGAGACAGAGCTGTTATTTATACCGAGCCTTATTCCGTGTGTGTGGAGCTGTACAAGATTGAGGGAGAGGCAGGGATTGCCCCGAGGAGAGCAGCCTCTGCTCACTCAGGCTGTGGCCAGGATGTGTCATACATGCTGCCCTGTAACGAGCTAATCCTGATCTGCTCCAGGCAAAAGATTTCACTGCAAGACAGAAGCAAGCAGAATTGCTACTCTTTTGGCATTTCCATTGGGCAGGGACGATTTTAAAAAGCTGAGGAATTTTCTCTGAATCACTCTATCCACCCCATGCCCTCCCTTTGCAACCACTGCCCAGTTTTGGGGTTGGATGAGTTGATTTTGTGGCTTTTGTCCTCTTATGGGTCCCCCACCACCAGGGTCTGCCCTGTTGGGTGTTGTGGTAGGAGCTGGAACTGGCATGAGCCATCCAGCCCAGGCTGTCACAAAATCTCAGTGTAAAGTTACACAAATGTGCTGGGGCTTTTGGGTTTTAGCTGTTTTTTCTGATTATTTTCTAAAGAAACCAGGCCTGGCTGGCTAATGAAGTTTTGCCCTTCATGATGACAACGTGTGATTATTATCAGCAAAAGATATTATGTTCCAAAGAGTACGGGATGCTGAGCTGCCTCTTTTCCTTGGAAAACACAGCGTGGGCTGAGGCAGGGCAAGTCCCTCCCTGTGGAGAGATCACCTTCATAGCTGAGCAAATTATCACCTTCATCACTGTCTGCATGGCAGTCACACCTGGAGGCAGGAGCAGGAGCTTGAACTCTCCCTGGACCTTTTTGCAGCTCAGCACTTCCATTAAGGACCCCACCACAAAGGGGTAAAGGTTCTTCTTCCCACTCCACCAAGCAGATATACACGACATTTGCTGAAAAAGATTTCCCTGCTGCTACTGCAGCCCTGCCTTGGGTTGGAGTCCATGCTTGGCATGTTTGTGCTGCAAATCTGGCACCCAGCACTACTCCGTGAGCTTGTATTTGCACAAGTTCCGTGCTTTTATTTTCTGCAGGTCCCAAAAGGTAAGAGAACCTTCCATTTTCTTCCCTTTTTAAAGGTCACCAGCTTCTCCCATCCCCATTTCTGCATTACAGCCAATGTCCTTTCCATGGTATAAAATCCTGACTCCTTCCTGCTGTGATCCCAAGCAGCCAGGACTTTGTTTCTGGGAGGAAAATTAGCTCAGTGGGATAAGATGAGAATAACTAGGCCTCTGTAAAAGTCAGGAAGCAAGAAGTGAACAGCAATGCACTGGAACTGATGGGGGAAAAGCACTGTTCCTTGATTTTTAACACTGGCTCATTGATTCTCCTCTTGGTTCAATCAGCAGTTACTGCTTCTCCTTAATCCAGGTTCATAACTTCTTAGTGGAGCGGGTTCTTAAAAGAAATACCCCTGAGAAATCATAACAACAGGCTGGAGGGGAAGCTGAAGAACACTGGGATCTTGCCTGCATCCCAGAACGATATATTGGAGCAGAGAATTGCTGTTTCTAATGGGGTTTCCTGGAAAGTCCCTCTGCAGCCAGGTTTGTGGCTGCACAGTTTTGTGTGCGTGTCCAGAGGGGCCAGCAGACCTCGACCTGCGTGCTGAAAACGAGTAGCACCTTTTTCTAAAGAGTACTGCTGAGTTTTCCCTGTCCCCAGGCTTCTCATAGCAAAGAAGGTAACGGCAGGAAGGACTAATGAATAAAGATGATTTTTGTAAAGGTGGGATTGAAACAGGAGAGGCTGGAGGTGAGGCACAGCGATGGGGGAGGAGGCAGGCAGCCCGTGTGGGGACTAGTGAGTCATGCATCCTCCAGCAAGCACTGACTCACTGGGAAGATGATCGCTCTGCTGTTCCCTTTCTGCTAAGGCTGAGGAATAGTCAGTCGACACAACTTTATTCTGCTCGCTCCCGAGTTGGAGAGCGAGGTGTAGAAGGGAGGGAGCTGGAGGCATGAAGCACTCAAGTGGGAGGCAGGGGTGAGCCCTGGAGCACAGCCTGCTGCTGGTGTTGCTGCTGAGGCTCCCTGCAGCTGCAGAGGAGAGTTCCCCGTGCATGGGCTGGATGTGGAGCAGAGGCTCAGCTCCCACAGCCAGGCTGGGCACTGGAGTCTGCAGTGCCCGTCTGTGTTCTCTTTGCTGCAGGGTCAAGGCTCAGGTGCTGCTCCCAACATGGCACACAAACTCCTTGGAGCGTGCCAGCTGGGACAGGTGTCACCTGGCAGAGATGTCACATGGGAGAGGTGTCACCTGGCACAAATGTCACTTGGGAGAGTTGTCACCCCACTCCCCTGTGGACAGTTAGGAACAATCAGTGGGGATGCAGTTCCAATATTTATCTTCTGCCCAGCTCATTTTATTTGACAGATGAGGAGAGCCGTCACTGAATCTGTATTACCTGCAGATTTCTAAAAGAAAATACATCTTTTTACCCATTGTGTACACAGGAGAGTGATTCTTCAGGGCTGAGGAGAGGGACCAGAGGGCCACATGGTTTCTTTCTCTCTGAGAAAAAGAGGAAAGAAAATGTGTAAGAAGAATCCAAAATGACCCCAAAAGCTGATCCTCACTCAGCTTGTTGCAGCTTTCGTATGAGTGAAGTGCAGAGAGCCCTGATCCACATAGTGGTGCTGTCAGGATTTTTGGAGCAGTGAAAGGCTCCAAGTGTGTCTGTGCAGTCAGCGGTGAGGGCAGGCACTGGAAATGCCCAGTGCAGCCGGTGCCCAGACCTGAGATCAGAAACTGGGAGAGCACTTGCAAGTCAGAGCTGCAATTTTCTTTTGCTTTACAAGTTTCATGTTGGTAATGTGGAGTAATTAATGAACCAGAGCAGTGCTGCAGAGAGGGAATAATTTTAATGCTCCTTTTAAAGAGGCTACTAAATCAATGGGGCAGTTTAAAAAGGAATGATAGCCTGGAGATTAGGAGACTTAATGCGAGAAATTAGGCAGGGTTTTGAGAGTGATCAAATCTCAAGTAGGCAGGTACTGCATGAACTGCTGTGTGAGCATTTGCATGTTCAGCACACACTGGCAAAGGCAGGACTCACTGAGTTTTAGGCCTAACTGGTCAGACTGGGCAACCGTGCTCAGACGTGAAGGTCCCCAGCACTTGGAGAAGACACTGAGAGATTGTCAAGCACAAGCTACACTCCTGCTTCCTACTGTGCAGGAGCAGTATTTTTCCACTCCTGTCACAGGTCTTCTGACTACCAGGCTCACAAGCGATGTCTACATGGGCTTTTGTAGGAAGATACGAGCTTACTCTGGCTGCTGGCCAAGAGAACCAGAAGCCATGGAGCTGCAGCTAATGTGCTACATGCCCAAATTACTGTGGCCTGCTGAGAGGCAGGATATTAGCTTGAGCTCAGGGCTCTGGCCAGCTCAGACCATGAGTGAAATAAGTTTTCCTCTGTGTGCAGAAAAGCATGGAGACAAGGATAGACAACTTGTATAGGATTCAGAAAGCCATTTTTATACCGTCTTGGGCACGTTAGCTGAGCCCAGGAAGATCAGGCAGACACAACTCCCTGAGCACCCTGCCCCAAGCACAAAGAGCAGCACCACATGGTTGGCCTCAGAGCCAGCCAGATCCTCCTGGCCAAGGAAAACTGCTTTGGGAGCTGCATCCAAATTCTGTGGGCCTCCAGTTGGCTCTCCCTGTCGTAGGCATACCCAGCATTTCTCTCCTGTTTTGGATGGCAGGGACTCGCTGTGGACAGGGAGGGTTGAATTCCGTCCTCACTGGCTCTGTGAGTTTCTGCAGGAAAATGTTTGTACAATGTGACACCTGATGGGCCATGTTGAATTCTGAGCTCTGAAGGTGGACAGGCACCTACATGTGTCCAATTTGAGCTAAGATGAAAGACTGTCTCCATCTTAAATGTGTATTTTAGCTAGATGGCTTAGCAGGTATTTTTTTATTCCTAGAACTTTTTACTGTCTCAATTTTGGAGACTTCTTTGCATGAGAAATTTCACCATGTATTACTGTTTAATGTTAATGGAGGAGGAACTGTGTGTGCGTACATATATGTGCATATGTACGCATGCAGTGTACAAGAAAACAGGGATGTTCATATGTAAGTACACACCCAAAATTCAGTCTTGGTTATCTTAGAATGATACATAAAGATATTAAGGATTCACAGCAAAAAACTGTGTACTAGGCAGTGTCATGGTGCAGTGAAGCATTTTAAAAGCAGAAATTTGAGTAACTGTCTCAGTTACTGAGGACAGAACCATAATTTGAGCAGGAAGAAGCTTTAATTAAAACATACCCATCAGGTGAAATCCTGGCCCTATCACCGTCAACGGCACAACTCTGACTGATCCTTCATGGAATCAGGATTTTGCCCGGATCTTGTGACATTTGTCTTTTCTGAATCTGAGGCATTAGTCCTCGAACAGAATATATAAGCTAAAAATGGAAAACTGCCTGACCTAAAATAGTTTGACATCCATATCATAGTGCTTATTGTCTGAGAGTACATCTAAATGACATGTTGATTAATCCTGAAGTGAGGAAAATGCGATTCGTTGGAAAGAACTGGGATTGTACCAATAATTCAGTACCAGAAGCTACACAGCCATCAACTCAGTGTGCAGCGTTTCCAGGAAAACTTTATTTGCAAGCTGTCAGATTCATCTGCCATTTTCCCAGCGACTTTGGTTCCCTTCTGAGTGGCCCGGGCGAAATGCTCCAATCCAGTTCATGTGGGCTATCAGCTACTTTGCTAAAGCAACTTTCCCCCTGCCTTTTACTGAAAACAAAACAGTCACATCAAGTCAGGTTGCTGTGAGTGGCTCTTAAGAGAGATGTCAGCTGCACTTAGTGCACAGCTGGGGCCAAAGTGAAGCTGTGTAAGTGCCTGAGCTGTTCAGCTGGAAATTACATCTTGTGCAGGAACCTAAATGTCAAGTTCCCCAGTCCTCCTCACAGCCAGAACTCCAGCAACTCCCCTTTTCCCATGACTCTTCTTCCCTTTCCTACAGATGTAGCTGTGTTTTCCTTCAGACACAATAAATCTTATATGGGAGTGCCACAATGTAAAGCAAAGCAAGCTGTCACCCAGGACTTCAGATGACACTTAGCCACATTAACGAGTAAACAGAGCCCACAGGAAAGATGCCTTTTGAAATGCACTGTTTGTGTCAGCAGTGCTAAAACTAACGAACCAAAACAATGAAGGGAAAAAGGGGAATCATCAGATGCACCTAAAGCTATAGGCTATAAAGTCAGATCGGCTGAGAGCAGCTCAAATACAAGCAAATCATTGGGACAGTACATAAATTATGATTTCCATTTCCATAAGACAGCGAATACTCCCAGCCTTGTGATGGGAGGAAAGCACTAAAAGAAAGGCTAAATGTAACCATATGAAAAGAAGGGAGCAGGAATGAATGTGCTTCTTATTTTGGAACCTTCTCATGGCAAACAAGCAAGGCTGGAGCCAAAATCTGCAGGACACAGAAGGAAGTTGGAACTGTTACCCCAGCTCATGGCTCACGAGAGAGCTGGCACGGAGAGAGGGATCAGCTCTGCATTGTTCAGAAGGAGCCTCACAGAGCATGCAGCTTAACATGCATCCCCAGGGCCTTTGGAGGCAACCACTATCAACAGTCAGTGGAATCAGTCCAAAGTCAGAGAAATGTTACTAAATGATAATTTCACTCTTGATGATGGAGAAGCAAAACTGTGCACCAGAAGAAAAGAAATAAACTGATGGGAGGGTATAGAAATGGTGCTGTGGAAACGGCTTTGCTTTGCTTGCTGTAGGTATTTACTCTTCCATTGAACCAGTTCTTAAACAATAATCCTCTGAAGGAACCTTTCAGATCACTGACATGGTGAGACGAAACCAGTATTAGCTACAGTTCTTACATTCGTGGTTGCTTCATGTTGATACAAACAAAAGTGCTTGGTCTTGAATTAACAATAGCTGTGGTTTAGGTTTTCTTCTTTCAGTGATCCCCAAATTATGCCTGCCTGAATAATTTGGTACTAGAGGCAGAATAAACATCAACTCTTAATAGCTGAATTTTTAAGGTTAAAATTGAGGCTAACTACATAACATTTATCTTCTTCTGAAGAAAGCATGTGTACCCTTGTTAAAGGGGAAGATGAAAACCATGTCTGTGAGAGCAATGGCTGATGGCTTAGTTCTGCATGATAAAATAAATAACTTCGATTAACTTCAAGCTCCAGTACCTCAGATGTTTGTTGTCACAGAGGAGCAGCTTGGCTGATTGGCAGCTCCGGTTTAGTCGACATGTGTTAACAGAAATTGCTCAATTTACATGGAGTACTTCAATCTGCTGTTTTAGGAGTTTTTGTCTTACATAGACTGGCATTTCAGCTTTTGAATAGATGGAGGACTTGTAAGGGTCATTAAAGAAATTGCTAAAGCTTCTGCAAATGCTTGGGCCAGATTGCTGACTGAGATGCAGAGCATGCACGTGTCACTGCAGATACTTCCCAGATAATGGTGCTGATTGAGATTTTAATCTGGACAGAGTGCTGGAGGCAACTTTCTTTCCAACACTCAATTATCCTGATAATAATATGCTTATTTTTTTCCTGTGTTCAAAATGTGTGGTCTGCTGCAACTGTGCAGTGTGAGTACAGTGCTGTAAGGAGGGGGAAAAATCAGGGAACAAAACTGACTCCACGGCAAAGGGCACTGACAGCCCAGTCCCACAGTGTCCAGGGCGATGTATTTTTACCTTGAATGAGCTGAGTAACCACCATGAGAAAGGGCTGCATTCCTTCCCACAGGCTGCAGGACAACTCCTTGGTTCTCAACAGCCACAGAGGAATAAATCTGGAGCACAGCCTGCAGCCAGGACTACGTAGCACATTGTAGGGGCATGACTATCATTTTACTGTGCATTTACATCTTGTATCCTCCCTGGTGGGATGCTGATCCATAACAGTCTTCTAAAATCTCACACAACACAAAGAATCCAGACTAGTTTCCCACGGACACTCTCCATGAAAGAATTTCTTAGAAGAGATAACTCAGCCAGGAAATGGGAACTAGGGGGCCAAATTCCTTCAGTCAAATCCATCTCCCTTTGGTGAAGGATTTAAAAAATTGTGCCTATATGACTAATCCCAGCTATACTTCACTAATTTCTAGGGAAGCAACAGTTTCTAGAGATGAAGGGTAAAGCCATTTGAGGAAATAAAGCTTTATTTGCTTTTTATTAATTAGAGAATTTTCTGCTAGATCAAATTACTCATAATACTTTGGTTATTAAAATTTATGAAACCTAGATTTACTTTTCAGCCTCTGTATCATCTTCTGATCCTTAATACTTTTCATCACACTCAAGGAATGAAAACAAACTCAGCTGTTTTGTGTTTGTTCACAATTGACTTTTACCAGGGCTGTGTTAGGGTTGTTACATTCTTGTTATTAAGTGGTGGCAGAGCACGCGCTTCTGAGACAACACAGAATATTCACGCTCACTTTCAGCAGGTTACAACCCAAAACAAGTGTTGCAAACCTGCCAGGAGAGCCAGGGAAGGTTCTGCTGCTTCCACAGCTCCCTCTGTCCCTCTCTGATTGTTGTCTGCAGGGATAGCTGTGAATTCGACTCACTTGCTTTATATGTCCAGTTGTATTTGTCGTTTGAAGTGAATGCACATGCCCTAAAGCAAGGAGCATAAGATTTTTGGCTTTTTATGATTAGTTGGAAGTCTTTCCATATATGTTAGATTCAGCTGTATTGAATTTAGTTAAGCTAGTGCTGGGTAGCCACTCTCATTCTGGACTAGGAATGATTTGGGTCCATTTGCTTTAAATCCATCCCTAGCTGACTTGCACTGAGCTGAGCTAACACCTGATTTATGCTCTCAGTTATCCCATTCTGACCAAGAGCTCGGGGATGCTGTTGGGTGCCAGCACCGTAAGGAGTCACCGCACACCAGCGGCGGCCCGGGAAGCGCAGCATCCCTGCCCTTAGCCTGCAGCAAACGCGAGCTCCATGTGTCAGCGTCCCCTCAGGCCAAGAAAAAGAGAAGTCTAAACGGGTTCCTTGCACCGCCGATCGCCACGGGCTAAGAGCAAACACACACGGTCAATTAGCGAGGCTCAGCTGATGCGCGGTGAGCTGTCAGGCACGTCAGGACGTGAATGAGATCGCTCATTCATGGATTCAGCCCCTGAAAGTATCCTTTTAAACTGCTGTTGTACAAACAAGTGTAACTATGGCTGTGGACGCGCGGACAAATTAGCGTGGGGATAAGGAGCCTTTTTGTGTCAGCTGTTCCCGTATGCATACCTGCCTGGAACGCCGGGTGAGCTGAGGTAGCCGCTCCTCCTCTCCCCAGGGTGAAGGCATAGCTCAGGCATGGCAAATTCAGAGCCTGGCTTCCTCGGCAGTGATGGGTTTAACCTAGTTTAGAACAGTCCAGCTTGGCTAAAGTGTAGTAAAACAAATTTAAGCCACTTTTACACCAGTTAAACTGTGTTTATTGTGTATTTTACTCATTTGCTCAAATGGTGCAGTTGTGCAGGTCAGATCTTTGAATCGATAAGAGACTTTCCATTGACTTTCTAGAGCAGTGTTTTATGGAGAAGTTTGAAGGCCTTTCATTTTAGAATCTAAAGATGGGCTTGGATCTTAACAAACAAACCACAGGATAACAAAGAGAAACCCCACAATCCCAAACTTTCAGCTTTCCTCCCAAATAACACTCTATTTCTTACTCTGCCCTGTGGGAGAGGGTCATGCTTTCTAAGAAGAAATGTGCTTCTTTCCAGCAAGCAACACAACAGGATTTGCTAAATTGAAATTAAAGTTTCAAAAGCTCCAAACACAATATGTGCTTGGACCCTCTGAAACTCTGACTGAGAACAGTGAAACTCAGGATCAAACACCAAAACTTTGGGTTACTTTTTAACTCAAAAACTTGAATTCAATCTCAGTTCATCTTTACTGTCATGTAATGAAAAGGGAAGACATTTGATTAGGTTATGTGAGATCACGTGGATGGATTCAACACATGGCTGCAGGACCAGGCATTATTATCTTGGACACATTTTGAACACTGCTTCTCACTCTGCTATCAGCACTGCCACCTCTGCAGCAATGTGACAGCAAGAGAAAAAGGATGGGAAGGCGATAAAGTTTGCCCACGCAAGGAGAAAAGAACTTTCTGTCCAAAGCCAGCTGGCTTGGCTTGGGAATGAAATGGCATTTTAGTGAGAGGTGACCTGTTTACATGAGCTCTGTCTCAGAACACTTGTCCTCAGTGCCACAATGGGCTCAGAGACGCAGTTTATCACCGAGTACACACAGAAAACAGGTGAGCTGTCTCCGTGCCAGTTTGTCTTCTAAACTGTTTGACAGATAAGAAACCATCCTCAGAGATTGCAACAAATGTGCTGCCGCATTTCATGGTAAGAACCGAGCATATTTTTAGTAAAGGGTTGAGAAAGTATGCAATAATCCTAAATCACAGCCAAGAAAACCACAAACCCCGTAACAAATGCCTGTTGGGATTCAGAGCTCGGAAACGTGCACCAGTTGATCCACGTTAACGCTCCAGGGGAATTTTGAAACTTATTTTTCCAAACTCCAAGAGAGAATCCATGACTTTTTTGCCTTTACCTGGAAGGGCCAGGGGGAGCAGGGAAGCTGCTGGGTGCTCTTTATCCTGTGGGACACAGACCAACCATCCTACATGTGCCCCCAAAGAAATCAATGGGATGTGCACCAATGAAATATTTGTACTGAGGAGTCTGTTCACCATTATAAACCCCCAAAATGTACCTTGTAAACTGCCCAAGTTTAAGAATTAAACTTTATTCCATAAGTTAACTGCTTTAGAAGTTTCTTTGTTGTGCCTTGTACACTCTACCAGATCCTGCAGAGCCACTGTGGCCTCTGGATATGAAGGCTACCAGATCAGGATAAAAAAAGTGCCTTTTTGTATTGCAGTTTGGTCAGTGAGTTTAAAGTGAAGCAGACAAAATGCAGGAAAAATAACACTTAAAGTTACATTTTAAGAGCAGGTTTAGCTGATTGCAGAGGGAGCTGAGGGTGCTCTGCACAAGTCAGGAGAAACTTATCTGGCTTTTAAGAGTTCCACAAGTCTTTTGTCACTTGAAGAGGCCCCATCAACTTCAAATCTACTTTAAAAAAGTAGTTCAAAAACGTTTCAGGTATTATGGTCTCCTATATCTATTTCTGTCCCTTTTGTTTCCTAACAGCATGAGATACTGACCACACATACTGCTGTCAAATATAGAAATTAAACTTACAGAAAAAAGGAGCCATTTTCTCTTTAATCTCTTGGAAATTTTTCCAGACTAAAGCATAGTTCTTAAATTGATAATATCCCTTTAAGAATTTATTTGCCAGGTAATGTTAGAAGAAAAAAGACTTTAAGGTCAGTTTGAACATTAAAAAGACCCCCTTTAAAATAAATTTCAAATCTATATTGGAGATAATGGCAAGCAGTATTTGAACAGCTCTCCAAATTATAAAATATATTCTTATACCTTAAAGATGCAAATAGCTTTAAAATCCTTTTAAGTGATTTCCAGCTCCTTGGAAAAAGGTCAAGATTTATCCTAAGAAATACTTTGTTGCATAAAAATAATACAAATAGTTTCGTGTTGCAATATATACCAGTCATAATATGTATAAAGCTACAAAATTATTAACAGATGAGGGCCTGTAAGTTTTGAATAATGCAGTAAATATGATTATTTTTGAGGGGTGAAATAACACAATGCTGTCAGAAGAGAAAATTACATTTTAATAATGAAAATATTGAACATAACTATTTTTCCTTAGATCTGCTAAGCAATCTGTGTGTTCCCTATGAGATGTCAAACTATAGAGTGCATATGAAGACTTTGCTCCCTCTATAAATATACATGTGCACGACACATTGCTAACAGCAGCAAGCGAGTGCTGGGGAAATACAGCAACAATGAAGTTCCTGAGAGAGGCTCATTTTTTCAAGTTATTAAAAGAAGGTGGCAAGCGTTCATGAGGATATGAAAATTTAAAGCCGTCTGCAGGAAACTCTGAAAACCTCTGGTTAAGGCTGCTGCCAAAAAATCTCAGCTATGTTATGTCAGAATGTTTAATTGCAAGCTGCAGCTTTAATGAATGGAAAGATATGGCAAAAGCAGGAAGTTTCTGAAGCAACATGGAGCAACCATGAAAATAAAATACCAAAGGTTGTAATCTTGAGTGCTGTTGGAAGCAGGAATTTCCATCCCTGCTCTGCCTCCTTTCCCCGCTGAGCAGGGTCTGCCAGCTGAGAGGAGAGGTAAAAGGCTCTGGATATCATCTCCTGGGCTCAAGGCAGCACTTGCTATGTCCATTTGAACAAGGCAACTCCTTTGCATTTGTCATTAAGGGTGTTTACAGGAGTGCAGCTTAGGAATGAGGGGAGGAAAGGCAAATGTCAGAGTGCATTAAATAACGTATTTTCTTTACTTTCCAAGAAGCTTGCTCGCAGCATGATGTTGCTATTTATATCACATCTCCTAAACCCAGCTGTTGGTTCATGTTAACATGCAGAATGGTGAGAAAATCCCGGCAGAAGAGCGTGAATCCCAGAGAGACTCGTGGGGACCTATAAAATATCACAAATTTTGCTGAGGTACGGGCCAGGCGTGCCCTCGGTGAGGCAATACCAGCATTTCCCCTCTTGATCCTCCAGTGTTCCAACACCAAGAGCAAAGCAAAATGTGAAGTTCCAAGTGCTGCAGCAGAAAACTTCAGGGAACTGAGCTCGCCCCCCTGGCTGGAAGAATTTGAAAGAGTACCTTTACCTGTGACTCAAAACAAGCAAATACACTGTACACCACATAACAGCGTTCTTAGACAAGCTGTGTCTGATCTAATCTTATGTACCTTGGCCACAGGTTTTGGAAAAACAAATATTCCCAAGGCAATCAGATTAGTGAGTATAGCATATAATGATGTGGAAATACTAGTGGTTTATAGAGAGCAGTTTATGGGATGGATTGAGTGAATTTATTTCATGCATTGTCAGGCAACTTGGACTTCAGTAAAACAAGGAAATCTTGATTTTATCTGTCTGTAGTGGAACATCGGAGCCAAAGAGTGGAACAGCAGCACTCCTGAGCACAGACAGGGAGCTCAGGGGAGTTTGTTCCCAGCCAGCTCCCAGAGGGGACAGGCAGTGTTTGTGCTGAGGTGACCACGGGGTTAACAGGGTTACCCAAAGCCTTAATGGCCAGGAACCATTATCTGCTCCTCTCTGATTTCCTGCTCCCTAGGTGGGAGTCCCCCCTGCCCCTCTCCTTTGTTTCTAACGTGAGTTCCCATCCTGAAATGCTGTGAGTACAATTCGGTTTTGTTGCAATCAGTAGTCCTTTACAAAATCTTCATTCACAGAGTGTTTCCTCCATTGTAAGTGGAACAATGTTAGGAATTAATCTGGCCTGTGATTTGTAGGAACCTTGTTCTGAAAACCTTGTTCTTAGACACCCCCCCTTCCCTTTGAAGGGTAACTTGTTTGGCAAACATGCAAAAGCTACATAACATCCCCTACTCCTCTTTGCTATGATTTTAAAAGTCCTGCATTTTGGTTTTATATAATGTTCACCTCTAGAAGCTCAGATTCTCTTCTCCAGGACACAAGATTAAAAAGCTGATTTCTGGAATATAAGGAGCATTTGAGAGGAGGAAAAGCCATGGTACATGTCTGGAGTGGATTGTAAGAAGGTCCTAAAATATAAGTTGGAAGGTAGTAGAGATATGATTTTGGTGGTAGTGCCTCCAAAATACCTTGAATGGGTGGGTGGAAATGCACTGGAATAGAGATGCAAGGGAAAGCTTTATTGCCATAACAACTGCTGGATGATGACTTTATACAACTCTGAGGCTATTTAGTTAAAATTAAGAACACTGCTATCTTTTTTCCACATCTTTCTTTATATTTGCTATTGGTCTGAGTTTATTTCTCTTTGGATATCATGGAAATTGCAGTGCCTATTTGGCCGAGGGAAGAGATTTCAGGGGGCTCTTTTTAGTCTCTGGGTTGTACATAAGATGGGCAGAAATGCAGTCAGTGGTTGTTCCCTTTTCTCTCAGGAGTGATCCTGGCAGATGCTTGTGGTAATTTTTCCCTTGTCATATTGACACTCCAGTGTGATGTTCTCTGGGGCTTTCTTATGTTCCTGCTTCTACAGTCTTACAAAGATTGCAATTTTTTCTCTGCAATGTACATTTTTCTTTATTATCTACAGTTTTGCACCCTTTGTATTATCCAGGTGAATTTGGCCTTTGCAGTTGTCCTGGAAATTAAACTCAATGCAGCACCACCAGGTCAGGTAGTGATTTCAGTGGCTTTGATGCACCAATTCTTCTGTGACTTTATTCGTGTCAGCCTGAGGGGTGACATTTTTCACTCCCTGTGACACTTCAGGACATCTGTGCCCTCCCCACCACCCATCCTCATTCCCCACCAGTCCCACGAGGGTTCTGCAGGAGCAGATGTGGCAGCACATCATCACACATGGAAAACAACATCTGGAATTTCAACCGCAACCTGAATTTTGCACTTCCTTTTCTCAATTGTTACACAGGGCAGTGTTTCCATCAGGGCAGGAAAGCATTTCAGTGGGAAGGAGGCTGCTCTGTGGCCCTGAAGTATTGTTTGTAAGGCTCATAGAGAAATCCCTTGAGCAACACAGGCTCTGCTTATTCTTGTGGTGCCACTGAAAAGGACAGATTAGAACCAATTATTTATCTCTTTGGCTTCCTGCTCTATTTTTTGCCAGCTTGGAATAATATGTACTGAAAATAATTCATGAGTATATTCAGAAGTCCTTGCTCAGGCCTTGCTTCAGTGTCTTACTCAGATTCCCACTGACTTTTATACCTCAAATATTCAGTGTTTTATCTTAACATCTTCTCAGCATATTGCTGTCATGAGAGGATTTCGTGGTATTAATCATTAGATTCTAGTAATAGGCCTTACAGGTATTATGGATGATAGGTATAGAGAGGAAGAAGAGAATAAATCATATTCTTAGGAAAATCAATGACATTTAGACTGTTCATGTTGAAATTGAAAGAAAACTGTGTGTATTTAAATATCTTCCTGATTATTACAGATCAGCAACAATCAGTTTGGAAATATGATTGTAGATGGCAAATATTTCTATTTTGTTGTCTTTCTCACTTCTTGTAATCTTTTTCTTAGATCCACAAGAAGAAGTGTCTATTCTTGCACTTCTGTTTTGAACAAAGGGTGGATGTTTCAGAAGCTGTTCAACTTATTTACTGGCTGCACTTTTAAATCCAAACTAATTTGTACATTACAAACCCTGAACTCCAACATTTCTGAGAGCTGTGAATTACTGTTTCCATTTGAGCTAAACTTCTGGAAACAGACAACAGAAATTTACATCCACTTTTTGGGAATGATCATGGAGGATCTACCTTTTCCCATCCCATGGTGTGGTCACCACACTGCCAGGTGGGAGTTTCTGTCATCATTTCTCGCATCCTATTTCCTAACCTTTTGTGGAGCTACCTTTTTGTGTTCAGTTAATGATACCATTTTAAAATACAAAGAACACCCTCTGATCTCTGTTTTTCAGAGACAGCACCTTTGGATCTGGTGTCCTGATTAGAGATGTGCCCCTTTCAGTGATTTAGAGCTGTGAAATGGCTCCTGTCGTTCCACTCTGAGGCTGTGGGTATCTCACAGGATAAATCTGGAAGAGCTGTAGAGCGCAGATGATTTTTGGCAAGTATCATTTTATCATCAAAATTTTATTTTTGGGTCGCTCTTCAGCTGCCGCCTTCTGTGAAGGAGAAAGACGCCCATTTTATGTCTTTTATTATGTATTCCCAAGTAGTCTTTTCCACTTAGAGCAAAATTAATGGGAGCTCTGGCAGAGATAATGTGAGGTGGGGATGGATGGATGGAGGTGGAACTGAGGTGGACTGTCACCTTTGTCTGAACGTGGAGACACAGCTCATGTCCCCAGAGCTGGGAGTTTCACAGAAAGCCAGTCAGAAAAATAGTCATTTTTTAATCTATATCTATACAGTAGATAGTCACTATACATACAATTAGATATATTGTATACAATTAATATTTAGGGTAGAATTAATACAGTGTATATGTACTGTATACCACACATGTATTTATAGTGCATATTATATATAGTATATATACTATATATATACTATATTTTACATATATTTAATAGTGTAATGACTTTATATGAATAGTTTTGCTTTTACAACCTTGTCCTATTTTACCAGTGGCTATTTCTCACAATTATATAATATCCAGCAGTGTATATATACATAATACATTTATTTTATAAATTGTGTATATATTCTATATACTAGACAAACTGTGTTTATAGATACACTATATATAAAAACGTATCTACATAGTATAGA
>VZSE01000827.1:0-262792 GCA_013398275.1 Promerops cafer | reverse complement strand
GTGCGTGTGTTGGGGAGGCAGTGGTGGTTTCTGAGGGTGACACACACGGTCAGCTGAGCTCTTTTTTGGCAGGGGTACCTGCTGTAGTGCCCTGCGGCAGGCTCGGGCGGGAGGGACGCGGGGCCACTCAGCGGGAGCTGCTCGAATCACCCCCGAGCCCGGCTTTGGCCCCCAAGGCCCCTCCTCGGCGCAGGCGCCGCTCGGGCCGGGCCGGGCCGGGCCGGGCCCGGTGCGTCACCGCCGGCGCTCCCGGCCCAGCGCTCTGCGCATGCGCGTCCGCCGAGAGCGGGGCGGCGGGGCGAGGCCTTCCCAGTGACCCCGCCCTCACTCGGCTCTGATTGGCTGTCGCTTCTCTCCCCGCCTTTCTGATTGAGCGCTCCGCNCCCCGTTCCGTCCCGCCTCTGCCCGGCGCCGCTGAGCGCCCTCGGCCCCGCCGGTGCTGCGCGGAGAAAAGTGCGGAAGGATACGGAAAGAGTGTGACAGAAGCTGTAGTTCCGGCCGCGGTCGGGCCTTGTTTCCCAAAAATAGCGCGGCGCGGTATCCTTGCGCCGGTGTCAGTGTCTCCTGAGGAGCCGCGGCGGGAGCGGAGCGAGCGGGGGAGCGGCGGTGAGCGAGGGGTCCCGGGGTCCCGGCTCCGCGCGGTCAGCGGGGTGTGTTCCTTCGGCCCGAGGGTCGGGGGCAGCGGCCGAAGGAGTGGCGGAAGGGGGAAGGGGGAAAGGAAGGAGCGTCCCCCCCCGCCGGCCCCATCCCGCTCTGAGGGAGCGGAGCGGGGGGAGCCGGCGGGGTCCTGGGGTGGGCGAGTTCCCGGGGCCTCCCCAGAACTTCCTGCGGGAGGGGATGGACATTTATGGGCCCGGCCGGCAGATCTGCCCGGTGACCGGGCGGGAGGGAGCGAAGGAGGGTGGGGTACGCGGCCCTGGAGCGCCCGGGGTGCAGGGAAAGGACCCTTTGTGCTGGGTGTCGCTGGGGAAGGCGACATCGCAGCGAACAGGGAACCAACAGGAAAAGCCTCCCCGGGAGCCCGTCCGTGGAATGCGCCGGCGGGAGCGGCCGGGGTCGGGCAGGGGGAGGTGGGAATGGTTCGAGGAGTTGTGCGCCGCAGGAAGGTGTGCTGGGAATGGCAGGGGGAGAACCGCTCCTGGTGTGTGAACCGGAGGGTGTTTTGTCCAGAGGGAGAAGGCTGAAGGTACAGCGGCGTTGTGCTGCCAGCAGGATTTTGTGTTCAGCGGCAGAAGTCGCGAGGAAAAAGGACTGGTCCGCTTCTGACTGGAAAGACTAATTTTTTTAAGTTTATGGAGCTGTATTTTACAATAAATTTTTACCTGCTTGTGAGATGCTAAGCGGCGAGGAGAGTGGAATTGCTCAAAAAACTGACCATAGTGCCTTGTTTGACAGGTGATTAATTTCAGAGTTGAGAAATTGGAGTTCTGTGGGGGGGAAAAAAAGATAATTTAAGAAGAGGGTTTTTTTTATTGTTTAGTGTGAAAACATTATGTCCCATAGCCATACGACTAAAATTATTATGAGCAGTGGGGGAAAGGAGTTCTGGGAAGTACAAAGGAGGAAGGAAAAGGAATAATTTGTAAACAGTAGTAAGGAAAATAAAGTAGTTTGGTATGGAATTGGTAATGTAGATGTATTTATTTTAAACCTTTTTCATAGTCTGGGAAATTTTTATCTAGCATGAGGAATGCTATGAGCTTTCAAGCTTTATTATGTGAACCGTCTACACACAATTGTTCCTTATGCAAGTTTTTTTCTTAATTATTATTTTTAGGAACGAGCTAGCTGTATTTTGTGAGATAATTCTGATGTCTTCTTGTTGCTATCTGGTATTTAAATGACCTGTGCAAAAGATGTCAGGGCAACATTCCTGTCATCTGTTCTATCTGTATTTAAAATTATTTAAAATGGCTTTTAGATGTAAGAACGTAATATTTAGGTTTTTTTCCTCCTATCTCACAGGTGATTTGCATTTGGGGGAGAAGTGTGAAGTTCCTAATTTAAACTATTTTTTTTCATTGAGGTGCTAGAATATGTGCAAATTGACATGTTATTCAATTACATAATTTAGAAGGATTATAATAAATTATAATAAAGGATGTAATGTCGGTGCTTTTGTTCACTAAAGAGTATCATTATTAAATGATATTTTAAAATTCTATACTTGTTAAGCCAGCAAATCAAAAATAAGAGAATGGAACAAATTGTCAAGATATTAAGGGATTATGATGGTGCTATGCAGCTGGAGATGAGCCTTTTTTGACTGAGGGCATTCAGTTTGGAATTTCATAAAGAAAATAAGGCAGTGCCCTGGTCAGTTATTTTTCTCCTCCATAATTCTTTCCTACATCTGTAGTTGATGTGGTCCACGTGTAGTAGTAGAGAAGGATTGTAGGTAAATGGGAAGAATCCCTCAACGTCAGGGTCTACCTCAGGACAGCTTTGGGGTACATGAAACTCTTTCTCTCTGCCCCTGGAGCTGATCTAAACCAGTTTGAACATTCCAGCATTTCTGTGATTTATTTGTGAGCAGGCATTTAGAGATGATGGTGGAAATACATCAGCTTTAGCTTGCTGTTTGCTTGTCCTGCTCCATTTTTTCAGTGTGTGTTTAAACCAATGTGGTCACTGCTCACCTCTGAGTGAGTGGGGCCATGGAATGCTTTGCATATGTGCAGATCCCTGGATTTAGATCTCTATAATATGAGTTTCTTCCTCTGTAAAACCACACATGGAGAAGAAAGCGAACATTGAATTTTATGAACTTAGAGAAATTGAGTCGTGTTGGACTAGCACGATGAGGAGGACATGGCTGCATTGAAACTTGAAATAATTCTGGAGAATAAAACGGCTTATTATGGCAGAAGACTCATCTTATTTAGAAACCTTCGAGCTGAAGTGTGTGTGGTTCACCTTAAACTGGTTAATGTGGGCAGCAGAGATTTTATGGGTTTATTTTAGAATGTTGGCCACGTTTCGGAGATAACTTGTTGATGTCATTCTGTATATTCTGGGCCCAAGTGCTGCTTCAGAGAGCTGGAGGCTCCACTCTGCTCTGTGAACAATGCTGTGCTACCTTGCCTGCTCTCAGCCATGCCCTCCTAACAAAACACAGCTGATTAATTCTCCAGCAGTACTGAAAGAAGTGTAGTCTAATGCTGTGTAATGAGCAAATCTGTGTTAGTTTGGCAACTTTTTTCCCTAAAAAAGGAATATCTTGAATTAGTTATAGCTGTGGTTTGTTATGCCTTGCTTGAGAGAGGTCTGTGGGGTTTAGTTGAATTTTTAAAAGTATATGCTTTCTAAAAATTACCATTAGCACATATTACTCCCCTCACCAAATTCTTAATTTTTTATTTTTTTAAAGGATTAAATATTCTGTGTAAACCTTGGGCTTTAGGCCTACTCAGTCCTGACAGCAGCCTGGTAATGTGTGCAAAGCTCTGCGATCTGCTTTTCCTTCTTATTGCAACAAATCTTCCTTTGAATTAATTGGAACATCATGTGGCAATGTATGTGCTTCTTAATGCACAAATCGCTTTAAGTTTTCACATTTATTGTATTGGAAAGACATTATTTCACATGTGTAGTGATGTGTTCTTCAGTGGATTGAATGGAACAAAAGTCAAAATCTCTGTCTGTGATAATATGGGTGAATTTGGTGCTTTGTGTTCAGTTTTGATTCCTTCAGCTCTGGTGAGGTAACCAGGGAATATAAACACAGCACTCCCTTTTTTCTTGTGTGCCTCCCTGTGCACTGCAAGGCCCGTGCAGTGATTACCAGAATGGACTTGTCACTGTTACAGAGGTGGTGCTGATGAAGGGTTAGTTTCACTCTTGCTCCTGCTACTGAAATGAATAAAGACTCTGAAGGTGTGTAATGGTGTGAGGTTTTAATTTAGGTGTCTTAAATTTATTCTCAGAATCCCCTTGGTTTAAGGTGCAGTCAGATGTGAAATAACTAAAGGTAGCTGGTTTTTCCCCTGGGTGTTTGCAATGTGGTTTGGGTGTCTTAGGAACTTTGGGAGATTACACAGGGCATTCTTTCACTTCTCCCCCGAGTTAGCTTTGTTGACCTTGCAGTAAAAAACTTGAGGAATTTTTTTGGATAGTTGATCAAAATACATTTTAGGTCATTGATGCAGTATCCAGTGAAACAGAACAAAATAGTGTTACTGAGAGTTCAGACCAGCCTTCAGCTGTGTAATGTGACAGTTACCCTCCCCCCCAGCATGTGTTCTGTGGTGGAGCACCAGCTAATAAATAATGAGCTCGTAGTCTGCAATAAGGTATTTTGCTTCATTTATTTGAAAGTAAGCATCTGATCTAGATTTCTGCCTCTGACCACTCCCCTCATATGGTGCATTCTTATTTTAACATTTGATCTTTCAAGTTACTGCTTAGGGAGTTGAAAAGAAGAATTTTTTTCCTCCATATTAAGGCACCAATTTTACTTTTAATCAACCGTATTGTTCTGGCTTCTGTTTAATGGTTCTGCAAGTGTTTCTAGATTTCTTTATATTTAATATATAACTTTCTTTAGAAACATAAACCCCTGCACTGTGTACTCTCATTTCCATTTGACACTAAAGAGGAATTAATATCTTGCAAGACCCCTCTGTTCCTGAGATTTCACCCCTGCCCGTCCAAGGTAATCACCTAGTTGGAATATTTTAAATTATATACATAATATATATAGGTGTCTTTTCCTTTCTCCTTTTATTCTTAATCTGAGTCTACAGTGAAGAATTAGGAAGGAATTTTATTAGAATGAGGCAGGCTAAATTTTGTGACCATTCTTTTTCAAAATTTTGGTGGAGGGGCATACAGAACCTTTTCTACAGGAGCACTCTGCTTTTTGTTCCGTGTGTTGTAGTGGTACAAGCATGCCTCTATGATCAGAAGAAAATACATCCCTCTTAATAAGAGTGTGATTAATTTAATTATTTTTCAGGGAATTAACTACTTTATATTCAAAATGTTAGTGATGCTTAATTAGGTAGGTCTCTCAGTTATATTTGCCTCTGTCCCTGGAGAGCTTTTGAATTCTGGCAAAGTCCTTATGGGCCAACCTGGAAAGTTGAAAATGCTTTCTGCATTGCTTTGTGATTTCACTAGGAGTTACTGAGAATTGTTGCATGCCTATTTTAAGTATAGCAAGATAAAAAGTAGGTGCTAGGAATTACCAGCCAAGCAGAGTTGTGGAAAGGTGCTTGCTGTGTCTGTGTACCAGGCACTGATGACAAAGCATCTTTTACTTTTTTTCTAATCAGGAGCTAATTGACTCAGAGAAAAATGTGTCATGATCAGAGATCACCAAAGAGTGGGTGTGTGGAATGGATGGGTTTGTGCTCGTGGTACTTTCATGATCATAATAGAGGTGAAGAAGGATTTTTTCCCATTTATTTAAAATCTTTGAGTGTTTGTGTAACTCAGTTTCATTTGAAAACCAGATTGCTTCTGACACTGTAATTTAGAATTTCATGGACTGGACTGGTGTTACTTTTATTGTTTGAAAGCTGACCATGTTTGAAAGCTGGGAGAATATGTAAAGCACATATGGCATCTGTTACCTGCAGTGACACTTGCAGGCTGTGGTCAGGACCAGAGTTGAGGTTTTGTACCAGTATACATAGGCCTGATCTTTTCGTTTTCTGTCATCACTTCGTGTTTGGAAAGTCAAGGGGGTTAAATTATTAAACTTTTAGCTATATAATTGTGTAAACATGTCTGTAAATGAGCTGTGCTGGGGCTATACTGTTACATATTTCTTTCTTGAAGATTGTGGCATACAGAGTTGAGAAACAGAATTCAGATTATTTTAGTGTCCTTTATGATATGGAATAATTACAAACAGTTGTAAGAGAAGAGAGTAAGCAAGAGGTTGAACCTTCAGGGACTCAGATTTACACACATGTCCTAAAGATGAGGGGTGATAAAGGGCACAACAGACTTGTCTTGGCAGTGTCCATTACAGAAGCTTTTGGAAAGTGTCAGGGTAATGTGACTTCACACCCTGTACCACACAAAATCTGCAATAATTGAGTCCAAGAGTTGAGAAAAAAGTTGTAATATTTTTTCCCCTCAGATATCAAAAAAAGGTGACTTTTTAAGTGGTTATCTTTCTCCAGATTTGAATTGTATTCAATTGACCATCGTGTGGAGAACTTGTATGGTATAGCTCAGAAGCATTGTGTGAGGTTATCAGCATTAGGGACATCTTGTTTTTGGTATCATTCTTTCACAAGCAACTGCCTCTTCCTGATATGACTGCATGCATCCTGTTTTAAAAGCTGTAAGCTGACAAGAATGACTGCTAATAATTTGGTGTATAGAGCAATTTAAAATGTTGCTTCTTCCAGTGTGAGCTTTCAAAGCAATGAGTCTTCTGAGAGTGTTTGAGAAAAGGGGATGTTCCATCATCATTGTTCTTTTATTATCTTGTCAGGCACTGAGGGTAATAAACTGAAACTTTAAGATTTTTTTTATTTTTCCTTGAAGCTGTTGAAATTATTGTGTAATGGTATGAGGTTTTAATTAAGTCAGGTGTCTTAAATTTATATTCAGAATCCCCTTGGTTTCAGGGTAAAAGAGGGGAAGGCAAAGGTCCAGCACAAGATAATTTGTTTCACTTGATGCCTACAAAAAAAGGAAAAGCACTTTCTGCTAAAATTTTTGAGCCTATAGACTGTCAAAATATGTTTGTTAGTCTGAGTTTAATAATACACATATTTACTTGAATAGTTGGCTTCAGGGATTTGAAGCTTTTGAGTGCAGAAGAAGGATTTTCTCCAAGACACTTCATTAATATCCTCCTGTGTTTCTTTTGAGTGTTGGGGGTTTTTTTATGTTTTGTCTTCTTGTTGTCCTCCATATCTTGGTTCGTAACATTACAAATGGTGGTGTTTTAACTTTTGGTCACTGAAACGTATGTGAAGATCTTTGCTTTGAGAGATATTGGGCTATGAAGGAAATGCCAGCAGTAAAAGTATTAATGGTTTCCATTAGGAAGCACTAAATGAGAACTCCTCCTTCAGGGGAAGGAGACAAAATTGTGGATGGCTGAAGAGAGATGTGATCAGTTGATGGAAGCAAAAATTTGCTGAATATTGGAGATAGGGAATATGGGTGATTTGCAGAAGTTGTAATTATTAACACAAACGCCCTAAAAATTCACGAGGAGTATGTGGAACATGTAATGGCTTTGGATGTCATAGAATAATAATGACTTTAAATAGGTGCTTGTTTTTCTTTGTCACAAATATGAAAACTGCTAACCTGAAGAGCTGTCAAAAAAAACTATCAATTGAAACAACTGAAATTTAAAAACTATTTTATCAAATCTGTATTACAAAATCATGTGGAAGCACTTGTTCCCAGTGAAGCACAGAGAAATTTAAGAAGACTCTCCAGCCTGTGTATTGGGTTTGATCTGAGATGAAATTTGAGGAGGGCAGAAACAACAAGAATTATAGTAACTGTTAAATGATTTTTTTTTTTTCTCCTAAAAAAAGGAAAAAACTAATGGTCAGTGTTTCTATTTATCACTAGTCATTCAGTATCTTCAAGAAACTACTAAAATGTGCTGTTGAAACCATTGGAAATTCTGGATTTTAAAAAGTCATGTTCCTGAATACTGGAGTCATTTAGGTGCTGTATGCAAAATAGGAGGAAAGTACCTTAAAAGACTAATGGTCTGTTCAGGAGGTGACACAGGGTAATGGGAGAATTGCAAATTTCAACTACTGTTCCTGTCGTGGCATTCTGATGCTCCTGGTGAGTGCTGGTTGAATTTTTTCCTAGGCTTATCTCCAAAGGAGATTTGTATTCCCGGTGGGATGAAATGTAACCTGATATCCCCCAGTTATCCCCCAAGCTGCTTCGCAGTAAATCTTCCTGCAGATCCCTCAGCCTGCCCTCGCTGGGAGGCGGCTCTGCTTCAGTGGGTCGCAGTCTCTTGTGCCTCTATTTGTAGTTTTCCCCTTGTGTTTTTGCTGAGGAGTTGGACTTCTGTCCTGTCAAGTTAAGCCTGGTGGTGACATCCTTGTTTTTACAGTTCTCTCTTGAGGACGCCCTGAACTAGTCCGTGCACCCCGTTGTTGTCACGCACATATTTACAACGAGTCGTGTGTTAGCACAAGGTGCTTATGTAAAACTTGCACCAGATTCCTCCAGGAAGTGACAGAGTCATTCCCTTGAGAAGCTGCGATTGGAGAGGGAATCGGAAGGTTCCTACGAAGAGACTCAAGTGAAAGCTGCTTTTTCCTAAAAGCTGAGGGAAGGACTTGCCCCGAGTGAGGAGACTGTGATCCGAGCCCAGATCCCCCGTGCAGCCCCGTTCGGAGCCCCCGCAGCTCCCTCTGGTGATCCCGGCGTGCCCGTGCAGCGCCGGGGGCTTGGCTGAGCCTCGGGATGAGCGAAACCAGCAGCTCCTGCTACAGGACTGAAGAAACGCTTCGGAGCAAGACGAGGCTGCAGCCAACCTGGTGTTACTCTTGGGTGCTGTTGGGGTTTGCTGCCTTTTTGTTTTATTCTTTTCACCATCTAATTTTTGTCTCTGGGGAGATGGAAGTCATTAAAGGATCTGTAGACTGTCCTGTTAACACTGGCTCTAGGCAAGCATAACCAGTGTGATTGCATGAGATAAAAGGATTCCAGCTCTATGGCTGGGTTGCTGAGGAGCAAGTGAAGCATGGTATGGGGAAGAGGGAAGAACAAAGACAGTGTGTGTATGAAAATTTTTATTCTGTATTCTGTAGCTCATTTCATGTATGTTATTAAAATATGGAGACATGGTGGAAGTAAATTTAAAAATAGTCTGAACAGTAATAGTAAAGAAGTGGTTTTGCAAGTAATAAAACCTGGAGAATTTCCATTTCCCTTATTTTTCAATTCTTCTGTTATTCCCTGATCTTTTAGAGTATCCCCTCTTTACAGTGTGTTTCTCTTCAGTTCTCCAAGTATCTTACATGTGTGCCAGCTGTGGCCAGGCTGAGCACAGGTGCCTGCTGACTGCCCAAGCATCCCCCAGGACCTGCTGCCTCTGCTCACTGCAGGACACTGCTCTGCCCAGGGCTTCTCTGCAAATGCCAGGTCAAAAATTCTGCAGCACTTTTAGGAAATCTCAAAAAAAAAATGATGCATTTGCTGTGGCACCTGGTTGAACCTGGCCGATATAATCAGAAGCTGCTAATGAGGGAGAATAGACTGGGGTCAAGTAAACTTAATTTTATTTAAAAAGTAAGTTATAAAACTGTGGAAATAGTTCTGTTTTCAGGGTTTTAATGCCATCATTGACAGTGCTCTAATCTAATATCAGCAAACTCTTATTTTCTTAAGTGTTTTTATTTAATTTTATTAAAATAAAACTTAAAGTTAGGGTGATTTAAAACTGCATTCAGTTTCTTAATTTGCTTTGCTGTTAATGTATTTGATTTCATCTAGATATCATGTTAGGCTGGAATTTATTTGTTCAGCAAAATAAATAGATCTTAATTTTGCTGAGGCCTTCTTGTTATATGTATGGGAAGATGGAATTTCTTCCTTGTGTCTTCCTATCTTTTTAAGATATATTAATAAATTTATCTAAAGCCCCCACCCCACCTCCTTCCCCATGTGATGCTCATATCTGTGCTTTATGTAGGACTTTCTGGATCCAAGTTTTTTTTAAGGTCTGAATTGTTCTGTTATAAAACCTACCACAGTATTGCTGGGTACTGGCTGAGTAGTTCTCAAAAGAAGTTTTTACCTGCTTTTCAAACTTTCAGTCCTTGAATGAAATGTTAATGAGAAGATGATCTGATAAGCTTCTTGAAAACTTTCTGTGCAACCAACTCCTAACTGAGGATTTTCCTTCAGATCTGTTTGTTTTAAGGCACCTAAGTTGGTTTCTGTAGCTGTCTTGCACGCATGTAGATAATGCCTACAAGCAAGCCACAAAGGTCTTTGCGTGTTGTTTTTCTAAGACTTGAATGACTAATTTTCTGAAGGTGTAAGGAACAACAGCCTTTCATGTGAAGTTCCTTTTGTGCTTGTTACAGCTGTTAGAAGCAGGAGAAAGTAAGCACAGCCTAAAATTTAGAGTTGCAATCTGACAAGTAACCCTCCAGGCTTCTTATCTGGAAGAGTTGAGATCACAGTTCTTCTGTCTTAACCTGTGCTTCTCTGCTTTTAATTCTTCGTGGTCTCCTCTGCTTAGTCTTAGTGGCTTATAAGATTTTTCAGTGGCATAATTAGCTTATCTTAAAATAGTCTGATCTCGTGGCAGTATTGGGACAATGACAGGACAGCCAGCCCAGTCACATGTAGTGAACCACAGAGATGTGTCAGTGTTTGGGCCACTGAACAGGAAGGGAGGAGTAGGTGAAAAACTTTTGAAGATATAAGTGGACCTTGAACATGAATGATTCAGCTCACCTGTGCTAGGATTTACACATGTTTTCCTTCAGGAATTTGGCAACAGTCTGGTAAAGTAACTAGAAAGCAGCTTCTCTTTGGTTTCAACCAAGATACAAGTGGAATGGAAAGAAAAAAATTCAGTTCCAGTTCAGTTCCTTTCCTTGGGTTGTTTTTTATGTTTGTAGGTTTAGTGTCTGGCTCTGTTTATCAGCCCTTACACTTCAGAGAGAGTGAGCTTTATCTTACCCCAAATGCCTTGTTTCAAACCTACCAGTGTTTCAGGTCTGAGACCTTTAAAGTTTGTAGTGTCCGACCATTAACTTTATACTTCCTTGAGACTGTATCTCTAGGTTTCATACTTTCTATAATTGTCTTCTGTCTTTATTTCCACCTCTCTAGACAAATACAAATTTAGACGAGGGCACAATTGCATGTGTTAATGAAGATTGTTGTAGGTACACTCATTCTGAGGAGTAAACTCTACATTTAAAATGCCTTTCTTGGAAAAGCTGCTGCTGCAGTTGCTGTTGTGGTTGCTGCAGTCTTGAACAAGGGATTAGAATACTTTTTGTTTCTTGTTACTACGCAGGGAAAGGAACTTAATCTACAATACATTCAGGATGTTGCTTGTGATGTGATTTTTTTCTGTATTTTCTGAAAGTTGTCCCTTTCTTTGGATTTCAGTATAAGAGTATTTTTTCTGAAATTCATAAACTCCCTAAAGTTATGTGCCATTACCATGCCTTTTTTGTTGATTAAAAATGGATTTCAGCATTTCATTTACAACTCACTATCTGTTGAAATAGTGGCTTATGCTAGGACACTCCAATACTGGCTACTCTTGAGTTCAAGGAGAAAATTGAGTTCTGTTATTTCAATGTGTAAAATGCTTTTTAGGGAAGGTTTGTTCTCTTTGACTTGATACCTGTTCTTTCTGGAGTCTAATGAAACTTCTATGTTTATGCTTTCAGGTTGTGTCTTTTCATCTCTCAAACCCTGCAAAACAGTCTTGTAAGAGATGCTTTTGTTACATTTGAGTTTGCAGACCTTCACTGAAAAACTAATTTGGACTCTGCAAGACTCAGTTAAAAACAAATTCTTCTGGTAATGTTTAAGTTCTGCTTCCAGGTGGATTTGACATACTACCTCCATGCAGCAAATCAGAAAAGGAGTTTTAACTGTACATTAATGTCTTGCATATGCTGCAATGTTCCTTGAGCTTTTCCTGTGCATGGCTGTAGCCAGGCAAGTCCTGTGTGTAGTTTAATGTTTAACTCTGGTTTTATTTTGCTGCTATTGCAATTACGCATGCAGATAGAGTTGCACTATAACTGAGGCTGGGAGGTGGAACTTGCCTCTCTTCCTGTTTAAGCTGTGGATCCCAAAAGCTTGCTCTAGGCATGATTTTAGTATGGTGTAGCTTGTTACTAAATTTTTAGTAACAAACTACAAGGTTCACTTATTCCAGTGAAACTTCCTAGGCTACTTTGATAAAGTCAGGCTAGTCAGTCCTAGGCTACTTTGATAAAGTCAGCTTCCAGTGGGATTTGGGACATTTCTTGTAGTGCTTCGTTCTGTGTTGTGTGTGTGGAGTTGTTTTTTTTCTTTTTCTTTTTTCCCTGGTTTCTCCCACATTCATTAACTGTGCTTACAATGAGTTTTCAGGGAATTAGTGTCAATGTTGCAGCGAAATCCTTGGCTGTACTGATGATGTAAGTGGTGGAGATCTTATTCTGGAATTCTTTCTACTGTCTTCTTGTGTCTGTTAGACCTATTTAGATGAAAATGCTGTAGGCCAGTGGCATTGCCTGTGTGCTTGTTCCCTGCTATAATATTAATATTAATATTTATGTCTTAGAGGTATTAGTAGAGAGATTATTAGGAGGGGAAGTCTAGCACAGAAAAGCTTCCTGTGGATGACTTGCAGTGTTGGTGAATTCTGACAGGGTTCCCATGGTAGTGAATGTGTTTTCTTTAATACACATTACTCAGATCTTGCTATTGTCTTCTTTATAATACAGCGTGGTGGCTGTATTATTGTCAATACACAAGTTGCCTTAGCAAAACCTTTTGAAGCGCTGTAAAAGAATACGTGAAACCATGTTTGGCAAAAAATGCTGAAGGGTTTTAATGGTTCCTGAGTGTGTAGGGAACAGTCTTTTTCCCCTTTTGGCAATCACATGAACTTTTGAATCCAAGTCTTTGTCTCCTTCTTCTCTGCTGTGTTCAGCATACAAAATTAAATTATTTAACTTTTATTTTAGCAATAGGAGACAATTTGAGCATAATTAAAGCAATGTATCTGTCTAAATGAGTGATACCTAATTGGATTAGCATTGTTTAGAGGACATGTGTGCAGTTATTCTTTGTGAATCTGTACATTTCTCTTTTAGATCTACAATAAATATTGAAGTCTCACTGTTCAATCTAATGAACATAGTTTTAAATCTGCACTCTGCCACTCTCAACTTCCAGTGGGTTGAGATGCTGTTCTGTAGTTCCTGGCTTCAGCCTTCGTGCTGCCTGTGGGGAGATGCACTTGATCTGGAGATGCTCAGAGTCATTTGGATAAAGAGGAATGATAATACCCATATAATTTTAAGAAATTTTTTTAAAAAGTGTTTCTGAGTTCTCGTGCTCTTCTAGTCTCAAGCAATTTGTGTATGATATCTCCTAAACCAGAAGATCCTTCACTCAGATCTGAAGTCTGTGTGTCCCATAAACAGGCCTTGCCTATTTTTCCTGTACAGTACCTTCCTGTGTTTAATAACACTGTCATTTGAAAGACTTGGCAGGGCACTATACTGAGGAGCAATACAGTAGGAAAAATATTACTCATTAGATCTGTCTTCTGGATTAGTCCAAATTTGGGGAAATAGTCTGTCTGTTCAGCTAGAATTCCTCAGATCCCCTCTTAGATCAACAGTGAAAAGCTCTGTTTTGATAAATGTATATAGGTCGATGTATACAGGACACCTTTAAACTCATTTAATGTAGCTGTGTCAGACAGTGGCATGTGAGGGTAGCACACAGAAAGCATTTAGTTCATTATCCCTACTCCTTGGAAATCCATCATTTCACAAAATGCTCGTTAGTTGTAGCACCTAAATGGGGCAAACCTGTTTCTTAATGAAGAACATGTTTTCAGTGTTGTATTTGTCATCATTAAGGCTTTGGGAAACTGGGTTAATATGTTCAGTTGTGATTATGCACTAGCAAGATGTGGATGGCAGTGCACCTGCATTTTGAGGTGGATACATTTTCTCACGTGGTCTGGTGTGGTTTGTAGCTGTGAATTCCTGTCTCAGCTCTTCTTTGCATCTTTAGCGGAACAGTGCTGAAATTATTTGATGTGTTCCAGTAAAGCAAATGGCAGCACCCACCAACTTTTATTCTTTTTCCATTTGTTTCTTTATTAGATGTGCTGTGGTCATTTTTTGTGTATTGTGAGAACATACTAATGTTTTTTGATTTAGCAAGTGTTGCTGCATGAAATGCCTTCAAAAGTAGACCGCTGTGGCAAATTTAAATCAGTCATCCTTTTAAAAACTGAAATCTTGTTTATGTATTCAATTTAGGTGATTAAACTACAATGAAGCTTGTGGCTTTCAGTAAAACTCACAGTTTCAAAACGTGTCTGTGGTCTAGATTGATGTCTCTGTTTTAAGAAAGATTTGGCTCAGATGGCCTTTAACAAATTGGGAAAACCAGGGGATGTAATAATTTTATTTAATTTTGGTATCTATGTGTGACAGAGGCTTCTGAAGCGCCCAGCATACAGATCTTGGGGTGTGGTAAGGGTTGGATGATGATGGTGGTAGTTTCTACCTGTTGTAATTTGGCCTGACCAAATGGATGCCTGACTCTGAGAGCTTTAACTGGGGTCTGTACTCTGCCAAGTATTATTTCCATCAGCTCTTGCTATTTATAAATATGCAAGAGAAAATATTAGGAATAATTTTCTAGTGCAAGTGCTGTGGTTTTGCATGTGTTTTCAGTCTTCTAGTTGATATCTGTAGGTTAAATTAAAAGTGCAAATTGTGACCTGGAAGACTTCAGTGCCTCAAACTTGCCTGCTAATCCATTAGATTAGCAGCACCTTACTTCATTGGCAGACCTTGCCTTGTTTTGAGTATTTTTGCCATTGAGAAAATTTAAGATTGGTGCCTTGTCTTTGAAATAGTGGATTCCGTGCTGACCCTGTGCAAATGCCTTCATCTGCATCTCCCTGCCTGGGTGCAGTTTGACAATCTTGTGCTCTGTCCCCTGTCAGTGTGACAGGGCAGGACGCTGTGTAGAGGAGGTGTGGTGTGATGTGTGACTTGGCTAAAAGCAAGTGCTGTAGGCAGCTGAAGCTGTGTTGCCTGTGATTTTTGGTGTGATGATCTGGATGAGTGAATATGTCAGATTTCAGCTGTTTATTCTCTATAATTTTTTTTTTTTAAGATAGTTGTGAGTAAACAAGAAGTATTTCCACCACACCCCCTTCTGTCTTTCTCTGCTATTTTTTTGAGCTTTCTTTCATTTCACTTCCTGGTGGGTAGATGGCGAGTTCTCTGGCAGATTTATCTATTAAAGTGTTGGTGTATTTTCTCCTGAGAAAGCAAGTGTTGTGGATTCTACTCTTGGCAAGTATATCTTCTTTTATTTTTCTTAATATCCTCCATTTCCAGTATGTTTTCTAGTGTTTTCATGAATACAGTTTTACATCTGTCAGCTGGGTATGTTGCATTAACAGATTTTTGTTTCTTCTTTTCACCTGGGGTCTTGAAAAGCAGATGTTCCAAAACTGTCTGATTAGGTACCAACACTTTTGAGGAAATAAAACAATTATTATCTGATCTAAAAGTCAGAGCATCTGTATAGTTTTACATTATGCAAGCTCTTCTTTTGTTGATAATCATATTGGATAGGTTTTGATTTCTACCTGTTGTTGATGGTTTTTGTTTGCTTCTGAAGTAAGAGTAACCTGTAGCATTTCACAGCTGCAGATAATTTAATTCCAAGTCCTTCACCAAGGTCAGTGGGATTTTTTTGTGCTTTGTATAATACTGAGCATTTATTTTTCTTAGTCAAAACTTGTTGCATGTGATATGTAAGATTGTAAAGCACCTTAATATTATTTGCTTACAGAAGAAATGTTATTTAGTTTTTACTGTATTGATAAAACTTGGAAGCTGCTTTTTAATTGTGCAGTCAGAAACGTGTTATTGAAGAAGATGAAAAATACGTTTTCTGTAGACAAGTTGTATCTGTAGATTCCACTTCCTAGTTTTGTCTTTGTATGGAAGTTTACTGGTTCAGTTATTTCATGACTTTTCTGTGGGGTTTTTTTTTAATCAGTGCAGCTCTTGGTTTTAGTTCTGTGTGTTCTTTTTGCCAAAGGAATCCAATGTACATGTGAGTTATTGAATATTCCTGGTGTGCTGGGACTTGTGTTGTGCTGTTCTTCAATGCTGGGACTTTGCTAATAACAGATCAGAATGGTTTGCACCTCTTAAGTCATCAATGTGGAAAAGGTATCAAATAAGATATAATGAAAAAATGGGTTCAGCTCTGATGCAGATAGGAAAGTGATGGCTTAAATATTTGAGCAGTAACAAGTCAAATGCCAAGTTTGGAACGTGATAATTCAGCCGGGCTCACGTTTGTGACAGCTCTGCAGAGGTGAAGAATGGTTCTTGAGGAGGATTTTTTTTCTTTCCTCTTCCCAGTGACAGCTTCTGTGCTCCCCTGGGTCGGGGGGTGGGGAGCTCTTCCCAGCAGCTGCACAGAAACCTGTAAGTGCAAGGATGGCCCAGATTCGATGCTGGAGCTTCAGGCAGAGTTCTGCTGTGTGTTAGCACTTGGTCCATGTGATGCTGTTTGACCGGATAAGGGCTCTCAATCATGTGCTAATGTGTGACACTAAATGAATACATATTCTGTGTCTAGCTAATAGAAGTGTTTCTACTGCTAAAAAGTAAGTCCTATATTAGAAATGATTTTTGCCTCCAACATGGTCTCTTAGAGCAGAAGTTCTAATGTCAAAACGAAACCTGGTCAATATATCAGGACCATACTGCAGACATTTTATAGTTTGGTGCTTAACCTTTGGGTGACTAAAATGAAAAGTGTTATAATAATTATAATCTGTAAAAATGTGGTATTCTGTATCTTTTTGTCAGTGTATTATTTGATAAATGCTGGTGTGCTCTGCAGAGTAATTAAGACTCTGAATAATGAGCTAGTTTAGAGTATCATCTGCTCAGTATCCAGGCGTACCTCTACCTTTGCCTCTCCCTGTTCTCTTGGTATGCCCACAGCAGATCTTTATTGTGGGTAAGCTGGTTACCTGCTGGTAGTTCTGTCTGGTTTCCAGCTGTCCTGAGCCAATGGAAAGGGAAGACCAATGAATTATGAACCATCTCACAAAATGTCTATTTAAGAGGAGCAGTGTCAGGATGTGCTTCTGGGTTGCAGTAAACACGCAGTTGCAGCTAAAGTAGGTCTGTGAGAACTTTCACCTACCCCCTGTGGATATGGTTGCACTAGAGCAGCAACAGTCCGGGATTTTTATGTGGGCTAGCTCCCTAAATATTTACCAAATGTCTGTATGATTCCCTCTACCTCCAAGGTCTGCTGAAGCTTGTTGTGATTACACCCTTACTGATAAGTGTTTGAGTTAGGCTTTCTTCTGTGCTTAGGGAAAGAAAAGGATTAATGCATATTCCTCCAGCAGAATACAGATAACCACTCTTGACCCTGGTGATCAACTCTATTCCCCTTTTATCTTTGCATTCTCCAAGGCACCAATCTGAAGCCATGAAACACAGGGTCTGAAACGTCCCTGGGTTGGTCTAAAGGCTGCTTTTAGAAGAGCTTGCCTTCCTTTCCTCATTAGGCTGGCATTCTCTGCAGTGGTGTCCTCTTGTAGTATGACATAGGAAAGCATTGCAACAGAGGATGATGAAATATTTTTAGGGTGTGCTCCATTAATTTTGACAACTCAGATTTGTTTGTGCTTTTTATATGCCAGTGTGTGTATTTCTAGACATGTCAATATATATGTAGTGACAATATGTGGGATTTTTTAATATGTCAGTGTCTTTTATGGAGAACATCTGCTCTGAAATTGTTACAACAACATGCAATGATGCTTATTTAAAATGTGCTCTAGTAGTTACTGTGTACTCAGGCAGTTTAAAAAACCAGTAAAAGATTTCAAATGTAGTTGAATACCCTACCCAGTTAATGATACTTAGTGTTTGGAATTTCATCAATCTTAACATGTCACATATTATAGACTATAATTGTGTGACCTTTTCCTGAAATTTTCATTGCAAAAGACTACGACAAAGCCATTAGCTTTGGAGTTTTGAATCTGAAAAATTCATAATATAGATAACATAAATGCAAGGCTTGCATATGTGTGTTAAAATAGTAAATGGGTTAAAGTAGCACAGGCATACTTCGTACTGTGTTGGCATAGTTTTCCCCTTCAGATGGTCGTTTGGAATGTGAAGCCTCTTCCTATATGTGCTGGAGCAGAGCTAAACTCTAATGTCACTTACAGGAGAAATTTAATACAAGCAGCTTGTGCAGAACTGACCTGCTGCCATGGTAGCATGTAATATATTTAGCATGCATGTGTCTAGTAACCATGTGATCTTGTACAAGTGAATAAAACAGAGAAGCTCTCAAAAGTTAACATTTCTCTGAATGTTTTCCGAGTTCTGTTCGTTAAATAAAATGTTATCAAACTATTTAAAGAGACTCAGTTTGTAACTGGGGTGTAACCAACTCAGAATTTGGAATGCTGCAGCAGTGTCTCTGCATAACAGTGTAAGAGAGACAGAATTCAAAATTCAGTTCAGAATTCAAGTTGGATTTTTTTAATCCATAATTTTTGGAGTGTTTTATTTGGGTTTTTTTGGTTGTTACGATTCAGTTTTCTGCTGCCATGATGACCAAAGATTAAATTTTAAATGAAATCTGAAAATAGCTATCTGATCCTCGGGTACTTAATCTTTAAGAAAACCCACAAATGTAAATTTTGGCAGTGCTGTGTGATATTGTCAGAATGTCTTGGTATCATCTGTGCTTAAAAGCTAAAGTGTCACTTACATGCCTTCTGCAGATTTAACAGGACACCATTTGGGAGATGATAAGCAGGGAAGAGTGGCACACATAAGTCCTCTATCAAGACAACGTTAAAAAGTGGATAATCTCTTTAATGGAATATAATCTCGCTTATGCAAAATCCTAATAAAATTTAGTATTTTCCCTGCTGATTTGTTGCAGAAAGTGTGATGTTATGTTGGTTTACAGTTTAGGGGTTTTTGATGTTTTGTGCTGAGCAGAGAGTGAGGTGATTTGCTCATCATCCTCTGTTTTGTTGCACAGTCCCATTTTCCCTGTGGTAGCAGCGTGGTTCTGGCATGGCAGCTTTGGGCCCAGGTGAGTAGAGATGTCCTGGGATGGATCTAAAGCAGCAAGGTGCAGCTTTAATACTGAATGTGGGACATGGTGTTTCTACCAACACAGTGCTAAAGGATTTCCTTAGTCTCAGGCTTGGTGACTGCGTTGCTTAAGCTGGAAGAGTCAAGTGGGTTCTGAATGCTTTGGGAGTTCCTTTCTTTCACAGGTCGGGTGGTCCCACGTCCTGCAAGTGAGGCTTGCCTGAAAGCAGAGGAATGAAGGGTTCCACCTTCCCCCAGCTGTGATTTTGACATGTACCTCTCCAGCTATCTGCTTTTTCCATCTCTTCCTCTTGAGAAGTCCATGTGGGCACTTTCTTCTGAATAATTTGTTGTTGGATTTTGGGTTTTTATTGTATTCTAGATGCAGTGTCATTATGGACCAGTGAACTCCTTCCAAGATTGAAGATACTTTCTGTTGATTTCTGTAGTTTTGGAAGATACTGCATTTGCAGAAAAATTGCAAGGAAGCCCAGTAGATTTTGTGTACTTTAAGGATGCACATAGTGAAGTAGCATTAAAGTGTCCTGAACATAATAGAGAGCTGAAATTTATTCCATAAAGCATCAGTTATGTACCTTAGCATATGTCCTGTTTCTAGCCTGGGAGGGTGTAGTTGTGTTGGAAGCTATGGTTGGTCTTTTTAAGTGGTTCAAAATATCAATAATCTTCCTGCACAAGCTCGTGAGTTAATGCCATATGAAAACAACGAGGTCCCTTTAGAGTTCCCAGTTTTTTTTTCCATGGCAACCTGGATCTGAGACACTGCAGAACCACCAGTGGAAACTCAGACCTCTAGCAAAAGCTGCAGCCTGTTTGTAGTGGATTAGTCAGTGCTGTTGACAAATATTTCTTTGGTTTCATGGTTTACTTTTCCTTTCCTCATGGCTGTTCTAAATAATTTTTGTACAAGAACTGAGTCTTGTGCTTAATTGATTTAATTTTCAGAAGGCCAAAGAATATCATGTGCATCCTTGAAAGACCTTCCCTGAAGGTGGAATCCTCAAAAGTGAACGAAAATCAGTTTCTTTTTAGTGCCTATTTGAATCTACTAAATGTAAAACGCCAGGTCTGTGTCTTTGTTCTGTGCTATGTGGCATCAAATTAGATAAAATGTCACAGACAAACTTACTGTTAACTCTTTCTGCTGCTCTCCTCTGTCACACTTCTGCTTTTGAGGACCTGCTCTTCCCTTTAGTGCCTTTCTTCCAGCAGTGCATGGTGAGCATTTTCCCTGAAGGAACTGGACTCATTCAAAAAAGAACATAGCACTGTGGCTTGAGAGGATCACTCCTCTGTTTGGGAATTTTAAGGGGATATTACCATCCTGTTCAGGAGTTTTGTGGCTTCTGTTCCACCGAGGCAAGGACACCCATTTGACTGAAATGAGAGTTTTGAGTCAGAGGGTTTACTAAATGCACTAAATAATTCTTCCTTCCCATGCCCAAGCTGACATCTTGCAGCTAATGCAGATGGAAGGATTTGGCAGCAGTAGGGTGTGAGAGCAGAAGTCTTGGTTGACTCTGTTTAAACCAAAGCTCAGTGCTGCTTTAAATGTTGTTATTCCTGTGCAGTGGATCTGGTTCATGCCTGCAGATCTCTTCCCAAACTGTGCAGTGATGGTGGCCTTAAGATTTTATGTGGTGCTGTTTCTGTTGTGGAATACTAAAGGGTTTGTGTTATTTTGGGTAAGTGAAGCTTACAAAGGGGAGTGCCTGCCACTCTAAAGGCTTGCTGAGGTTGTTAATCAGATATTACCATCAAAATGAAGTAGATTCAGTGGTAGACAGAGAGGAAGGAAACCTACCAGAAGCTAGGAGGAAGAGTCTCCAGAAGTGTTGGTTGATGTAACATGTTAAGAGAGGTGTCTGCTGGAAGTACAGGGTAAGCTTGTTTTGATTCCTATCTTCCTTTGAAAGCCAGCAAATGTCTACAGTGTGGAGGATGTCTCCACCCCTCCCTCAGTGAAGCTGTGTGCTGGAGAAAATGATGACACTGGATGTTGGTGAATTCTTACAAATCTAAACATAGCCCATAATCATAGGTGTGTCTGTGCAGAGGTAGAAGTGTATGAGCTCCAGATGAAATCATAAGATCAAGTTTTGAGAACTACGTCCAACTCAGTACTCAACCTTCTGGGTTATATGAAGAAGTCTTTGTTTCAAATCTCGGTTTAAAAATCTGTTAACTTGGCAGCAGGATGGAGTCTGCTAAAAAACCAACTAGCAATCTGTAGTTCGTCTGAATGCAGGGAGTGAATTGCTGGAAAGATCCCTTTCTCCCAGTGGGAACACAGAATTTTGTAGTCACAGTGTTTTGTTTTCAATTTTCTTTAAGCAAGTCTGAATGCATTTCCTTACAGCTTCTGTAATCCTACCTCAAAGTAGAGGCTATGAGGTGAGAATTCAGGGAAAAGTAGAACTCAGTCATCAATACAATTTCCTAATTAAAATCTACTTCACTAATTCCAATTCTCATGTGCTGTCAGGAGTATCTTGTGTTTTGGCATACTGCTGTTCCAGTGTTTGCTCTGAGTTGGCTGTTTAGTTTTTACTGAGCAATACGTGGCCTCATGTGCAAGACTTGCAAAGCATCACGAAAGAACACGACAGGATGGAACTGGATGCTGGAAGTTTCTTGCAGTATGATTTGTAGCCACTTAGAGCTTTGTTGCTGTGTGTCTGCATTGCAGTGAGGTGATTCAGGTTCTTGGAGTGGTATAGAAAAGCAGGTATGTTCAAAGGTACACCAGTATTGGAGGGGAAAACACATTTTCAATACAGGCCAGAGCAACAGTAATAGAGCTGAAGAGGCCCTGGGTATGCTGTCCCTTTCAGGCTGGGTCTTTGCTGAGGCAGGTGAAATTGGAGAGCAGAGCAGTGCTATCTGCTGTTTGCCAGCTTGCTGTCAATATTTATTGCTTCAGCTGCTGCAAGGCTTCCAGTCAGCATGTGAGGGAGAAATGCTTTAATGTCCAGAAGGCCCAGAGTACTCAACAGTGAAGTTTTCTTTAAGAGGAGTTAGGATTTCTTGCAGGTGCAAGAATGCTTCTCAGCAGGTTCTTGAAAGCTGTGTATAAACTGTCAGTTTGCTGTGGTTTACTTTTTGTTCACATAACTCCATATAATCATGTTTACAGGTTATTTACGTAGAATGAGTAAAATGAGATAGTGTAAGATAATTAAGTTAGCATCTGATTCTAGTATACAGAATCTACTTTAATAAATTAATTTAATATCTAATATCTGAGTGTTTTTTTTCCCCAGATAAACAAGTACATAGGGTTTTTCAGAAAGACAAAATTCCTTATCATACGAGAAAGGAACAGAAAAGATTGCAGATGCTTTCAAGTGTGCTCTAATGATACTGGTAGATAAACGAAAATAATTTCTGTATCTAAATAAGTTTGTCACTTCACATGGGGAGTTCAACGCCAGCTTGATCTCACTTCTCCCAGCTCATGGGTTGACTGAGGTGTGCAAACTTACACATTGCACACTTTCAGCTACCAGGGCTACAGGCAGCACCCAGGTTTTATGGTGGAATACAACTGCTCTTAACCACAATACACCTTCAAGAAGTCATTCACAACTTTCTATTTGCTTTGCAACTCAAATAAGGTTCCTAAGGGCTCTTAGCTCGGATTCTGTCAGGGATGAAGAAGACAGCATGGATGGAAGGGATCCAGCAGTGTGTGTGAAACACGCACTGTTTTGTGTATGTTCCGAGCACGTTTAAATCACTGATGCCATAATTAAATGCTGGGATGTCTGCTCTGTCTAATAGTGCAAGAGATCATGCAGTCTTCTCTTCTGACATGGTTTCAGGGCTGCTTTTTGGTGTTTCTAGCAGTTTCTGTTTTCTCATTTTTAATGCATAGTTGCAGGTCTGGATGGCCAGCTATAGTTACAGTCTGATTCCTGATGGACCTGGTCATTGTCAGGTCTAGGCAGTCATTGCATCAGATACTACTTGGCTAGCTAAGTGGTGAAGATGAGGATGTCTCTCTTACAGTTTCAAACAGCTCACATTTGCATCTGATGATCATGTCAAAGGTAAATGAATATACTTGTTTAAATGTAAGAGGTTTTCAGTAAGGGAAGTCTACAATAATCTGTAACTGTCTGAGCTTCTGTTTCAGATTGCTGGCTACTGAATGCAGTTGTTAAAATAGCCCAGCTGCCTTTCAAATACATTAAGAGCCAACTTCTGTGATACCTTTCTTTTCTCAGTATTCCTTGCTCTTGTTGGGCTCCTCAGTGATGTAATACATTACTCGTGTAGTAGGTTACCAGAAGGACTTAATATGTTTGTGTGGATCACTTAACTGGTTCTTGTTTGGGACCTTGATTAAAGTTTTCGTGGCCCTTCACTTAAACTTCTGTCAGCTGAATCTTCTAATTCACCTTTTTAGTGGCTCTCTTCATGTAAGATGTTTGTCAGGGTTTGTTGACAGGAAGAAAAATTGAGATTTTTTGATGTTTTGAGGATTTCTGTTTTTAATACAATACTGGGAACAAATGGATGAGAATTCTCACTTTTTATAGTCATGGAATATTTCACTCTAGAAGCTGTTGAATCAGGTATTTGAATACATGTTGCTATCTTCCACTTGAATCACATAGCTTTGCTGTGAAGCAGTACTGTTACTTAGGGTCAAACAACTTAATCTTTCCATTTGCAGCAATTGGCAAGAAAGAGCAAATGGTAAAACCTAATTATTTCACCTGTCTTGCAGGTAATAACAAGTAACAGAGTTACTGTTGCATCCTGAATTTCAGCTTAACAACTAAACCATATTAACTGACTGTGTATGCTAGTTTCTTGCTAAGGACATAATGGTTTCAAACTTAGTTTTAGAATTAGGTTTCTATTCAGAGAACACCTTATATTCAGAGACTAGGTCTTATCTGAAGAGTCAGTGTTCTATTATCAGTGTAGTTAAGTTGACATTTTTGTAAGAGAATCCAAGTGGCTGGGTTGATGTTAATGACATCAGAGTGCCCAGACTACCAGACATACCTGCCAAAAAAGAAAAATGTTTATATGCAGAAGCAGAATATATTTTGCATAACATTCTTGGTAAAAATTGAGTTTGCCACAGTAAATTCAGGTGTTGGGGTATGGATCCTAATGTACTAAACTTCTGGTTTTAATGGCTTGCTCTGTAGTTGATTAAGACAGTCTTAGCTTGTGATTGATTTTAAGAATATGGACTCCCAAATGGAGGACAGTTAAGGTGAAGTATCTGTACTTGGATTGATAAAATGTTTTGGACTGTAAGGAATTTCATTCTAGGTTGCTTTTAAAAGTGGCTGCTGACATTGGAGAGGTCAGACAGTTTCTTACCTGTGGTGCCCAGCACCATTTTTCTCAGTTCCTTGATGCTGCCTAAGTTCTGCCTGTGTGTAAACCTTTTGCAGATTATTACAGCTGAGGTGTAGCTGAGTGGATTAATCTCGCTTGTATGTTACTTTTTATTTGCTACCTGTCTGCCTTGGATTCTGAAATGTTTAGATTACAAAGAAACTGAGCATGTCTGGAGAGGACCTGCTCTCTGATCTGCTGTAGCTCCCCCACCAACAGCAATTGTGGTTTGTTTTATTTAAATATGATGGGACTGTTTGCTTTCAACAGTGCAGAGATGGGAATAATCCTTTGAAATGTGGTTTTAATACCTTAGAAATATTAAGCATATAGTATATACTTAATATAGCTTTGGAAACATTTTTATTTAGAAGTTTAAACTGGTGGTATATCTGAATTTTAAAAGCAGAGATTGATTTTTGAGCAAAGGCTGTGGCAGTCACAGAGTAAGAAACTTGCCACTAATCCTTGTTAGAAGCACGTAGGCGTCTTTATGGTTTGCTGAGTGTCTTTGAGGCATGCAGGCTGCTTGAAGCATTATGTTGTCGTGTCTGTCTGGTTTATAATTGTTGCACTTCAACAATATGACTGCATGCTGTCATTTAATCAGACATCGAATAAATTATCAAGAAAGCTTTCGGGATAATTGTTCAGTGATTTAAAGCTTCTTATAGATCATTGATGTGTGTTCTCTCCTGTATTTCTTCTTGGCTTTCCTGTCCTGTTTCCTTTAAAAGGAGAGGTGTGTGTCACATGGAATTCTTGGGAAGACTAAAGTGTGTAGTTGGTAAGAAAGAGAAATGGTGTGGAGACTGCCTGTCACAGCAGGTAAAAAAAGCCCTAACAAAAACCAACACAGAAGGGAGTTGTGCAAGAAGCTTGGAGCCTGTGGCTTGTGCAGAGCATGAAGAAAAGCTGATCTATAACATCAGGAAGAGGCAGATAACAGGAGCCAAACCTTGGGAAGATGTTTCCCAAGTGCAGAACGGGAGCGTACAACGCTCTGCGTCACAAAGCCGCTGTTGACTGAAGCCAAACTTGGAAGCCAGAACCCATCTTGCAAGGGCACAATGTGCAAGGAAGAATCTTGTTTATAATCCTTCTATTTTCCATTCTCTCATCTACTCACATTTGTCCCTTGCTGGGAACTTCAGTAAAATCTGGCATTGTTAGGTTTGAAGCCTGACATGAGGAAGCTCTCTGTAGGATATAAGGTATAAGCAATGCCACAGAATGCTGTGGCTGCCTTCGTATCCCATTACATTCCTGAAGTCAGCTGTAAATGTTTTTGATTGCTGTAATGTTTGTTCAGGAACATGTGTTGAAGTTGCTGTCCTGTGGCTGTTTGTTGTATTACCTCAACAGTTTGTACTTCACAGGCACAGGGGACAGTTTCCCTCTTAGTAAAAAGTAACAAAGAATTACTAGAAGTTTGCTCACTCGTTAGTGTTCAGATGTCATGGAGTTTTAGAACTCTTGCTGCAAATCCAAAAAATCAGTTCGCTGAAGTACCAAATCGGTACAATTTTCTACAATAGGGAAACTCTGTGTTAAATAAAATTACCTCATAATTTATGTTCTATTTTTTTTTTCCAGTAGAAGAAAGTAAAAGACAGACAAAAATGCCTTTTATTTACATCTTTCCTAGGCAGAAGTCTGCTGCAGTTTCTACTCTTGCCTTGGGAAAACTGTACCAGTTATACACCAGTCAGTTGGAGTATACTGAGCACAGATACTGCTTTACCTGACTGCAAGTTTGCTGCTTTGGCATTTGCTGCAAGGAGAGTGAAGTGCAGCCTGCAGAATTTGAATGCAATTTTAAAGAGAATATTTGAAGGATAAGAGTGATAGATCTCGTAACACTGCCCTACAGTATGTGCTGTGTTCTGAGTATTTTTTCTGCCTATCTTAATTTCTATACATTTCAAGTCTTATGTCAGGATGCTACTTGATTTAGCTCAGTTGGTAGCTTGTTTAATTTTGAACTGTGTGTAAAAGTAGTGCACTGTATTTGTGCTTTTCTGATGTTGCTTTTGTGTATTTATTTTTTTGGCAAAATAATCTGGTGTGAGATGTGGTTATGGTAAGTCAGCACTTGCATAGATGGATATTTTTGTCTAGTTTTGGTTTATGAATGTTCAGTTCTTTACATGTAGGTTATTGGTTGAGATTCTAAATGGTTGTAAAAAAGTGTTCCCCCTCCAAAACATGCACACAAAAAGCTTCAGTGCTCCTCAGAAAGGATAATCTACTTAAATCGTATTCTCAGAGACAAAAGGAAGAACAGTGCTCTTTGTGGGTAAGGATTTCTATATAGAAATGCCAGGAACCTGAATTTCACTTCACTTGGACATACTGTTGCATATGTTTAAAATGTTCCTCCCACTGAATTCAGCCTGGTGTGACCATGTTAAAAAAAAAAAAGGAACAGAGCAAACATTTACACTTAATTATCTACAAAGGGATGGAAACGATTAGTAACCACATAGACCAGAAAAAAAAAAAAGTGATGCCGCTTATCTAGAATTTCACAGAAATCTGACCAGGTAAATTTAGGACTTTGCAGCTGAATTTTGTTCCAGGAACTGTGAAACATCTCCTGTCTGTGTACAGTGAGCAGGTCTGGGGATGGCAATGCTCGGTGTGCTCTGCTGATTGCCGTAGAGATAAACAGAGATGTGACAAGCGGAGCAGAGCCATTGTGGGAACTCGGAGATAATGAGCTGCACCTTTGCCAGATGTATGTTGCTATGCAAAATAAGATTATCTGTATTCTCTGATCTATTGATAAATTGGGATGGGAGAAGCAATGAGCCAAGGTAGCAGTAATTAAAGCTTGAGTGTCACTGCTGTAACTGATGAAGTATGAAGACTTCTGGAAAGATATTTCACAGTGATAATATTTTTTCTTAAAGCCATGACTTAGCTGTATGTTAAGTGTTATCTAAAGATGCATCAGTGAACCTGAAGAAGATTAATGAAGCATAAAGATGTTGCAAAACCAGATAGTTCCATTCTGGTTGGTAAATATATTAATAGGAAACTGAACAGTACTGTATATGTATTTTATTCTTATTGTAAGATGAAGAAGAATATGAGAATTAATCTTTTAATTGATCACGCTATTAGTTGTTTGTTGTTTAGTTAATCACCAGTGCAATGTGAAGGTGTCTTTTTCAGCTCTTACCCAGTCATTATTAGGCTGCCTTTAAAGCACAGAATTTATTTTCCCTGCTGAGAACAGCAGCAGAGTTGTGGTGATCCCCATCCCAAGACAAATTAAAAAAATACATTTCACAGGGTTTTGTCTCCTGTACAGAGGAGTGCTGTTTTGTGGCAGCTTTTTGTTGTGGGTCCAGTGGTGTATAATTTAAAAACATCTCTGGCAGATGTGTTCTTATCAGCGTTTTGGAAGGTTCACTGGTGGCTCTGTTCATTTGAGCCCACGAGGAGTTGTAATAACACAAACGTTGCTCTGTGCCGTTTTTGGCCACGTGGTAGTTAAGTTCCATAGCCATTACAAATTCCTGATAAGAATGAGGCAAATGCTTTTGATCTTGAAAAACATTTAATATGTTTTATATGTATATTTTGCTTCAGGAAAGAAACTTTCCTTCTGAGGCTTCTAAAGTACAGATGTCTGTGTGGTTAAAAGCTGGGTTTAAATGCTTTGAGTTGCACTTTGAGCTTGTCATTGTGAAAGCTGTCAAACATCAGTTTTACACTAATTAAATACCTGCAAATGCTCTTTTGTTATGGAGCAATCATATCCAAACTTAAGTGTAGCTTCCTGCATCTTGTTAATTAATTTTCCAACAGCTGTAAATGGAAAAAAAAGGAGAGAATTTATCTGAGCAAAAGTTCTAAAATTGTGATTAAACTGATACAGTTGTTGTAAAAGCTTTGGTTCATTCATTAGGAAATCAGTCCTTTTGGCCTCAGCTTTTAAATATTGGGGTTTGTTTTTTTAACAGTGTCCTGAATCATCTTTGTTTGTGGCTATTTTTGTATACCATGGAAAAGTCACTTCTTTCAACAAATTACATGATAAATTAGGAGTAAGTTTCTTGAGAAACTCTCTGGAGCATGTTTTCCAGGCAGCTATTCAGTCATGCAGTTATTTTCTTAATCTGTTTGTAGAAGTCTGGCAGCAGAATTCTTGTGATTACTTAATATTTTATATTCTGCTTGTATCTAAAATTGGATTTTAATCCAGTATTGAAAGTTTAGTTCTCTTTCTGTGGTCTTTCTCCACTGTTAGCTCAGCAGTTTCCAGATCTTACTTTCTAACTGTGTTCTAATGTATTTTTGGGGATGCAAGGATAAAATAGTTTAGAAAATACCAAGATTATGGAGGGGAATAATAAAATAGAATTTAGTGTTACTTGAAAAGATGTAGTAAATATGTATGCTTAGACAGATAGCTTGGTAATAGCTGCTTTGGTTCTAGGGAGTATAAATTATAAATGCTCAGAATAGGATGACAGAGATTTTTTGGACTGAAGAGTAGGCCAAGAAAAAGTGTATAGTCAGAGTATTGAGTACTATTAAAAACTTAACCCATTTAATTGAAAGTAACTAACCAGAGCAGAATTCCTGGCTGTCCCTGGACGAGGCCACATTTGTCACATTGTCTAGGAGTGCATGTGCTGTCATTGGTGATGCTGGCAGTTCTGGAAAACTGGTCTGTCAGGTTGGGAAAATCTAACTTAAAAGTGCATTCTAGGAGTAATAAAACTTGTTTTTAAAACAGGCATTTGAATCTTAGTTCATTTTTGATACAGTTCAAATTTCTGTAGCTCTGTGTGCAAGAAAATGGAGTTCTTCATCCTAGGCAGGACTGAGTGCATGGAGGAGAATGGCAGAAAGGGCCTCTTTGAGCAACAGTAGATTTAAGTAGCACTTGGAAGGTGTAGTTCTCCAGTAGGGATATTTTTTGAAAATACTTTATGATCTTTTCTAATATGCCTTCAAAACATAATTTGAAAAGCTCTGCTACTTACAAACTAGGAGCTCAAAAATAGATTTGATGTTAGTGTGAAAGCTGAGGACCATGTTTGGTTGCAAAACTCCACAAATGCTAAAAGTACGATTTATTTAAATTGTCTTGTACCAGAGATGTGTGTTGTTCTTCCCAGCTAAAAGAAACAAGTGTTTTATGATGCATAAAACCAGAATATCAATAAAGAATTGTTTATAGCTTCCTGTTTTTTACGTTGTCCCACTTAAAAAAAAAAGTAGTTTTGGCTAAGGGTTGTATTATTGTTTTATAACAATGCTTGTGTATCACTTGGTGGCTGAGGACCTTGAATCTGTGAGGCCACTCTCATTTACTGTGAGGCTCTGCTTGGATGGAGAAGAATGGCTTCTAAACTCAGGATGGAAAAAAGATTTATTTGCTAAGATTGTGGTGCAGCAAGTAGGGAGAGATAAATGACAGCATGTACCCTTGTTTTGGAAGAGGAGCCGTGTGATTGTTTAACAATTACATCTGACATTACTTACAGCAATGTATGGTGACAGGGCTATGGAAATGGGGCTGGAGGAAGCTGCTTTGGTACTGGTTTTGTACACCTTTGCAAAAACCCCAGCAAGGATCTGAGTGTGCCCTCTGTTAAGTACAGACATAAAGGTATGTAAAAATCCCTTTGCTGGGAATTTTAATTTTGAAATTTAGATTCCAGGTGGTAGCAATGAATTTTGGAGCAGGGCTGGTGAAGTGTCTAGAGCACCAAGATGATATCCCATAGACCTCAACATGTGTCAGTGTAGCCATATCTGAGTGAATATATTTTGTGTAATTAGTATGGGATTTAGAAAAAAAGGTGTTTGGAGTTGTACACTTACTTGATATGGTTTGCATCTCTTTGAGGTTATGAAATGAAAATGTTCTTCTCTCTCACTTCTGGATAGTGAAATGGAGTCTGAGAATCATGTTGGACCTTGCTCCACACAGCCCTTTAACCTTTAGATAAGTTATCTTGGTGAAGACATTCTTTGACTCCTTTTTTTCCCCTGGCTACTTCTACGCAGCGCTGTGGGGCAGGGAGAGAGGAGACTGACATTTGTCCATTATTAGTACTGTGGAAAAATGAGGTACTGTGTTTTACCTGCCTTGTTGGTGTGCAACAGCCAACATGTGCTGGGGCTCATCTCCGTGTTGCTGGGAATGGGAGTTTTTATATTCTGCTGATGTGAGTGTACAAAATGTCAGAATAACCAGCAACTGTGCAGTTCAGCCATGATCAGTCTCTGCTCACCAGTTCATGTGGAGGGGCCATATCTACAAAAATATCTACACAGGCTCCTTTAATACTAGAAAAAGACCTGTTAATCTTGGTTTAGTAAAAATTACTCTCTGCTATTTAGTAAGCCATACCCAAGGCTTGTGTAAGATGCATCTCTGCAGATCTGTGTTTCCATGCAAATGATCTGACGTCAGGACACTCATTCCTTTGTGTGCATTGCAGCAAATGAGCCGAGGAGACGGGGACTGTCAGATGTAACCTGTAACCATGGTGGTGAAATGGAAGTTTCAAGAAAACAGAGTCAGAGGGAAATTAAAGGAAATTAAAGGAAGGAGTATGATTCTGACACAGTTTTTCCTAACCTGTTCTGCCAGGAGGCTTCCAGGCCTTGTGCAGTTCTGCACTGATATAATGTGTTTCCACTGAACCCTTGAAAGAATCTTTTTAAATAGGTCAAATACAGTTTCCTTGCTTTAAAGTTACATCTCTCTCAGCAGTCTGTGAAACTGAAAGCAATCTTGACAACAAACTCAGATGAGCTCCTGAAGATGTGCAGTTCTGAGGATATGGTTCTGCATGTGGTTCTGTTGTCTGTCAGTGATTAGTGTGCTGTTTTCACATGTTTTGGGGAAGGGAATAAATCCAGAAAGTTTGGACTCATTTACTTTTAAACAATAAGAGAGGCTGGACAACTACAAATATAATTTTTCTTGCCTTTATTGGAAGCTGACATTTTCTGTTTGAAGCTCATCATGAAGCATGTGGGATTTTTTTCCTTCTTTTTCCCTTCTTACTCTAATTATTTTTTTGTAATACATGCCTGAAGTCCTTCTTTAAGACAAACTAATTTTTGCTTCTGTGTGTCCATGCAAGTAACGTGGAGCAGCTTGGTGGCTGTGACTGAATTCTGTCACTTAAGGAAGTAGAACTTTACCTTCATCAAGGTTACTTTGTGTTAGTTTCGTAGTTACTCTCAGATGTAAATGTGGGTTGATCTTCACATGTGTATCAGCAGGTTTTCCTTTATTTTGGCAAAAGTGTGTTTATAATCTAGATGAAATGGCTTTGTGAATTAAGAACTTCACCTAATGTGTGTTTGTAATGCAACTATGATTTAGCAAAAGGAAAACTTTGCTAGTTACATTTCTGATGGAACCCTGTGTTGGACCCAGTCTTATGTCTTACCGTACGTAATTTTGTTGCTAGTCAGGATAGAAAATAAAACCACAACTGTGACATGATCAAGGATGAGTAAAAGGAAAAGTTGTTCTTCTCATTAGAAATGTACCGTGCCTTTGTCACTAGCAGTAACTTTCCACTGGGATGTTCTGAGCATGCATGACAAGTGCCTTTTTATTGCACAGTTTTCTCTGATTTTGCAGCTATATCAAGGTCCTTTCTGCCCTGAGCTCAAGCCAAACTTCTGTTTCAATTCTGAGCTTTGAAAATCACCTTGTGTGGGACTTCAGAATTACAGGGATGCTGCATCCCGGAGCTGGGCTGCCTTTGGAAAATGCGATTCCGAGCCAGGTTCTGGTGTCCATAGCAACCTGTGGGAGAGGGAGGAGAGCCTGGACCCGGGCTGGACATACATGCAAATAGGAATTGGGAATTTCTAAGTGGTACAACTATTGAAGGCTGAAGAAGGTCAAACCTGAGATGAGAGGGAACAGTGAACTCTCATAAACAGGGAATAGCTTGAGGCTTTTACACCTTATAGAGCATAAGCATTGTAAAAGACCTGAAATGACACCCCAAAGCTGTAATAAAATGTTGGTGAAAATTACTGTTTCCCATTTCCTTTTGTGTGACAGTACATAGAGCAGATAACAGTGTTTCCCTGCTACTGTGCCTTCCACTAACTCATACAAACATTTGTACATGTCTCATTTTGTGTTCTTTATTATATATATTGCATAATCTCACATCATATTTATCTTCCTCTCTTCCCCTTCTCCGGAGTTCCTTGTTTTGTTCACTGCATAGACTTGCTTTTGAGTATGTGTCACAGGAGGCAGAAAGACTCTAGGAGTTCCTGATTCAAAACCCACTTAAGTGTTTTACTATGTTCTATTCCTGTGTTCTTCCTTGACCATCCTAGTGATACCTGCTAGTAGCCACAGATAAAATGCTGCACCAGATGGATCTTTGGCCTCGTGTGGTGGCCATTTCTGTGTACTGGTGATGATGGGGGGGCTTTTAAAAGCAGAGGAAGGACTCTGGTAATTCTGTATTCAGAGAACTGTTTCAATAATACCTGGTGGGTTTAAAAAATGAAGCCACACATGAAGAAGCCAAATTTGAAGAGCTGGTTAGAGATCCTTTGATTAGGTATGTTCAAGGGATGCAACCAGATTTTTCCAGAACTAAATTTAATGTGTGATCGTAGCATGAGCTGAGAATTTTTTTTAAACAAAAGTGGATAAATCGATATGCCAACTGTTCTTTCCCTGGAAGATTCTCCCTGCTGTTGGTTGTATAGAGGCTGGTTCATCTGGTCTTCACTGGCTGTTAATTACCTTCTTAGCAGCACCTTGGAAGAAATCCTTTTTAATGAAGAAAACAAAAGCAGCGCAGAGTTGATGGATGTTTTCAAATGTTTTGCTTTATAGACAGTGTCTAGTGCATATCCTTTAGACCAGTGGGCATCATACTGTTTAACTGTTGATTTGATTTTAAATTTCATGAAATAATATTTCTAAATACTCTTGGGTGTCTTGTGATTTTTTTTTAAAGCAGTCCTTTGTTGCTGTCAGGTAAATAGAAAATGACATCCCTTCATTTTGTGATGTTCCTCCACCTCTGTTTTTTTTCTCCCAAGAACATCATGTCTGTTTCCTCGGCATAAATTGAATGTATTGTGAAGTGTGGCCTGTGACTAATCGCCTCTTGCTGTCTCTGCTCATTAGCTGTCTGATGGTGATGTGGTTGCACCACTTTCTACACATGGCCTCAAGGATACGGCGTGGTGACACCCAGATTAAAATATGCAAGGCTTGACTTCAGAAGATGCTTTGGGTTGGGAAGTTAGAGAGGTTATCAGCTAATACTGGGGCTGGTTTTACCCCTTTGAATGAGTATTAGGTGGTAATAAGATAAATAAGTTGTACCTATTTCATGTTTATACATTCTAGTAAATCCTTTATGTTCTAGAAACCCTTTAATTTAAATTGTTCTCCAGTTTTCTTCAACTAACGTTATCCTACAGTTCAAGCAGTATCTCTGGAATATGGCTTAGCAATTTTCTAACTGAAAATACATTTGAAGACTGTTAAGTATCAGGTAGTTCAGTGCAGATTTAAATGTGGTGGCACAGTGGCTTTTCAAGTTTCCTGCACATTTATCTTGGTGAACAATACAGCAATGAAACAGGTACTGGGCTGCAAATGGGTATTGGCAGATGTGGCACTTAGAGGTTATTGGAGAGAGAGGAACTGTGTCAGGTCTCAGGTCTTCGTTGGTGTCTTGGTAACCATGAAATAGTTTTGTTGCAAAACTCTTTTCTAAGGTCTCTTTTAAGTAGAGATTCCCTTTTTCCTTCTCCCTCTTGTTTCTCAATGGAACCCCAAGAATTGGCTCACAAAAGGAGATGTAATTTGGCTTAGAAACAGAAACTTGATATTCTTATGGCTTTATTTTGTTATTTTTGTGATAATTTTACAAGAGGAAACAAGCAACACAAAATGTTTCTTTATAATGTTTCTGAAAATATTGAATGCAGTTCACCAAAACTTGTAAATGTGTGAAACCTCAGATAACTGAAGGCCTAAAGCTGAGAGTGATGAGCACCACGCCTTTGACAATTGTATTTTTTGAGGCATTCAGTTGGAAGTGTGTGAAATTATTGGTCATTTTAAGTCTGTAGTTTGTAGGTAAAATGCAGCAAACCGGTTGGAGTTTAACTGGAAGAGAAATGAAATACTAATGAAAACACTGGATTTCTCACTGAAATTTCATGATGCACATGTATTTTGGCTCTACAGGTTTTTAATGATACTTCCTTTTTAGAAATTTGTACATTAATATTTTCAATTTCTTTTTAGGTGCTTATAAGAAGAAGTAGGAACCGTTTCTCAAGCTGAAGACAAAGTAAAAGAAAACTGTATCATGTGTTAGAACACTGAAGAGGGACATTTCTTGGATTAGTTTATTTCTGGATTGCTAAGTGAAAGAAAGAAGAGGCAAAAATGGGGAGAAAGAAAATACAGATCACAAGAATAATGGATGAACGGAATAGGCAGGTGAGAAACAAGAAGTCTGCATGAACAGGTCCATCAGTAATCTTAAAAATTAATGGAAAGTTTGAATACATTCATCCTAATTCACTGTTCTAAAGCTGAGCTTTGTCTTGATATATCCACAGATGCACTTGCCAGAATATGAATAAGAAACCTCAATGGTTTTATGACTGTCTGAGGAAAAAATGTTATTTATAAGTAATAACTCTTACTACTTAAAATTTAAAATTGCTGTTCCTATTTAAATGGTACCCTACTGTACTACCAGTAGAGTGTGGAGGGGTGTTGTTAAACAGACACATGACTTGATCTGATAACTACTAGAACACTTACTACTGGAGACAAAGAAAGGATGAGAAATCAGGAAGGATCTAGTAAAGGTATTTTCTGTAGCACTTTGACAGAAGAGTTTGGGGTAGCTGTGGGCAGTATCTACAGTGCTTTGGATACAGTAACAAATTCTGTTAACATTCTATTTAAAAGCATTGATTTCTATTTCTTGTAAGGGCTGTTTGCCACAACAGTTTTTAAAATTTGTCAGTCAGAAGGTAAGAGGGCTCAAAATGAATGTTTCAGGGAAAGCTGCTCACTTGGCTGCTTGTGCCCTAGCAGAGGGGTGCCCTGTGAACTTGAAAAGTACCAAAAGTTGATGACTCTTGCAGTAATGTTTCCTTTTAATTTCTAAATTGCTACATGAGATACAAAATAAAATTTTAATTGGATACTGAAATATTTAGTGGGATAACTGGAAGCTATCATTTTTAAGGCAAATTATTACGGACTCAAGATCTTTAAGAACAGTGCTGGTGGCTGAGGCCAAAGGTGCCGCTGGCCCCACATCTTTTGTCCAGTGATGGTCATGAACAAATACGTGTGGGCTGGAGATGCACATGTTACATGACCCTGTAATCCTCTTCCAGCTTTTAACTATTCTTAGCTCAGGGATTTCCTGAGCTGGATGTGGTTTCCGTATATTTAGTAACCATTAATGGATTTTTTTGTTTGTTTTCCCCGCCCCCCGCCAGGGAAGTTGTTCAGTTATCCTTTGAGCCCTTACAACGTTGCAGCATTTACATCATCTTTTGTCTAGAATTTCCTATAGGTCTACTGCCTGTTGTTTCAAGAAACACCATTTTATTTACCCTTTGTCATGGTTCTACCAATTATTTAGCTCTTGTATGGAAGAGCCAACAGTGACTCCTGATCTAGAGTCTACCCACATTTGCTTATTTTCTCTTAAAGTAAGTTTTTTTCAGGCTACAGCTGCCTTGCTTGCGTAGTTGTTTTAATACGGAATTTGTTCCACACCTCTTGTTCCTTTTCTCTGAACCTTCTGGAGTATTAGTCCATTACTTTTGATGGCCAAGGGACCCAGAATTCAGGATGCAGGCAAAATATGGACTTATATGGTGGTGTACTGCTGTTTTGTTCTGTTCCCTTCCTGCTGTTTGATTTCCTTTTTCAACTTCTGAGCAGCAGCTTGACGTTGAGGTAGTGTCAGAATTCCATGGGACTCTCTTGCTGCTGACACATCACCTCAGAGCCCATTGTTTTGTTGGTGAAATCAAGGTTGTTTTTCTCCCTGTATCACTTTAAAGCAATGTAAACTCTGAGAAGTCTATATATAGCAAGAAAAGTATTATTGGAGTTTGGGAGAAAGCCAAGTATTGTGTTTGAACAGCTTTAATCACTCAGTGACTTTATGTTTGATGTAGATAAATGTCTTAAGTACGCATAGTAAAAGTAGATGAATTAATGACTTCAGTTCTTTTCAGATCTTGCTCTACAACTTAAAGCACATGGAAGAGGTGGAAATTGATCCCACTTATTCCTTTTTTAAAATGAATCTGTATTTAGTTGGGCAGCCTTGGTTTTGTTCTGCTTTAGAAACAAATAGCGTTACACTTCTACCCTGACTTTAGTGAGGGGTTGGGGTTTTTTTTTTCAGGAGAAATTGTTTTTTTCTTTTGAATCCCCATCCCATTGTTCAGATTGAAACAATGGAGAGGAAGAGAATCAGTGCATTTGTATAAAATTTTAGACCACTTACACCATTGTTGTGACTGAAGCAAAATAGGGAGATTAAATTCTAGTTTTGTTTCTGGCAGATTCTTGGCTAGCACCTTTTTGGGCTATTTATTGCCGAGGAAGAGGATTTAAGCTCTAACTTAAAAGTAGAATTAGGCTTGCCTTATACTTCTTCTCTGGAAAATCAGATGAAAACACACTGCATCTTGTTTTTAAAAGGCTTTAGAGATACTAAATAGTTTTTGTTAGTGTAATCTTACATTTTATATGTAGAGATATCGATGGCCTTTATCCTGACTGGTGTCCTGTGGTTTTGGTAGCCAGGATATAGAATTTTTACGTATTAGAATGCCCTGATGCACTGGGCATTTATAAGGTATTTACTTTGAGATTTTTTTTTCATTGACCCAGATAAGGAGGGCATTCAGGGTTTGTTTTGAACAGAAGGTGTAGTTAGTTGTGTCCTGTCAGTTTTTCTGTGGCATGTATAGCTGGCGAGTAGGTCACTCATGGACATGCCTATGATGTCCTGGTTGGATGTTTAGTTTGAGGTTTAGATTTTCTTTGTTTGAAAATATAAGTAGAGTGGGACAGAGCTTTGCCTGCCAAGCAAGTTCATATAACTTGTGTGGGAAGAAAAACGACTGTTTTGGCAGAAGCATCCTACTTCTGATGGGATTGTATGTGAGCTCAAAACAGAATATATAGACCATTCCTTGGGGGGATTATGATTGTCATGAGACTGTCATTGTATTATTAATTAAGCAGCTTTATCTGCTTGAATGAGCTGTAGGACATTTATCTTCATTAAGCTGAAGAGAATACAGTGCAGTAAATTAGATATCAAAGGAGCTCAGTCTTGCTGCCTTTGCTGTGTCCTCCTCACCCATTTTTTTGCTAAGCATTATTAAAATAGTGCTGGGGAAATGATTTACCTGCAATAAAGAGACATGTTTTTGGGTTTGATGTGGTCCTAAATGGAAGGAAAAAAAGAGAGAAATTTATAGAACGGAGACTGGGTTCTGAAATGAAAATTGGGTTTCAAATAATCTGTGTGTGCTGAAGTAAGGCTTGGAGTGCTGTGGTAGAGGGGTTTGTGCTAAGCACTGTCCAAGCACCAAGCAAGAAGTTGGTGCCAGCTGAGAATCTCACAAGTGAAGCAGCCTCACAAGAGGTGAGGAAGATAAAATTCCAGTAAAGGAGTGAAGAGCTCTTGTCCAGGATCCTGCTGGTCCTCAGTGGCAGTAAACCTTCATTCTTTTTTAGAAGTACTTCTCCAGGTTACACAGCACACACACATCTTGTTTATGATGCCTTTTTCCTGACAAACAGTAAACAGTTATACCTCTCTATACCTGCTCATACTCAGGTAATAACTTTTTAAGTGTCAGAAGAACAATAGCTGTATCTGTGTATCCTCTGAGACTGTTAATGTGGTGGGAAGAATAGGATGTATTTTGGATTATTAATGGTATTTAAAAAGTAATATGTGTGACATAATGAGGAGCAAAAAAGCCTTCAGGTGTGTATATACAGAAGAAGTTTCCCATCAGTTTTCCCAAAAACTTGATATACAGCTTGGTAATTAAACTACAGACACCCAGAAAACAGGTTTGATTGTTTCTTGTGTCTTACTTCATTCCTCTTGCAAAAGTTCATTGACTGTTGTCTGTGGGACATGGGGCACGTGGATCACTCACCTGTCACAGAGGCTCATACTTGGAATTGTAATAGGGGGGTGTCAAATGCATTGACTCTTTAATATCCTTAGCTGCTAGCTTGTGAAAGGGAAAATTTTTGAAACTTTTTTTTTAATTGTAACTGATGGTAACTTTCCTAACTGTTTCCTCCTTCCCTGATGGGCAGATGCTCCTGTGTGATGGTCTGTAACAGATTTGTTTCCCCACAGCAGTTCTAACTGGACAGAACAATTGTTTCCTGAGGTTTCCAAGTGGCAGAAAACAAATCAAATTATAAGTGAATCTGATTAGATGACTTAATAGCAGTATTTTTTAGCTTTGCATAATTAGAAATCATAGTGCATAGTAACAGTGTTACTTCCATTGATTGTTCTGTTTTCTTTGATTTTATTATAATTAATGTTGTAAGTACCACAGAAGAAAATATTGTGTTACCTGGAAAGTCAGTCTATTGAACAGAGGAATTAAAGCTAAATTATCGTGTACTAACTAAAACTCTTAACTAAAATTTAACTCTCCTTGGTAGTTATTTACCAGTGGAAGAGTTGGGGGTGTTCAGTAATTGTTTAACTTAGTCTAATAGAGAACATTGGGCCCTACAATTGGCACCAGATATTATAGGCAGTTCTTGTGTTAAGCTGCCTATGACAGTAGGAGTAAATGGTGTAGGCTCAATCAGAGTATACCTTCATTTTTTTCCTTCAAACTCTTGTCATGTGTTTTAAAAATATAAATCAATCATTATTCTTTCTTCTCTAGGTCACCTTCACAAAGAGGAAGTTTGGATTAATGAAGAAGGCCTATGAGTTGAGTGTGCTCTGTGACTGTGAAATAGCACTCATCATTTTTAACAGCTCTAACAAACTCTTTCAGTATGCCAGCACTGACATGGACAAAGTTCTACTAAAATACACAGAATACAACGAGCCCCATGAAAGCAGAACCAACTCAGATATCGTTGAGGTAACAATTTCAAAAGACACGTCAGTCTTCTTATCTCCTTAATAATTAAAATATAGAGCAATGTAGAATATTTTAAGATATTTTGACCAAATGCTTTAAAGTTATTTAATACCGTGTTATAAAATGTAAACTATTGCTTTTAGTCTGGTTTCTCTTAGGCAATAACTTGTCTTTACAGCCATGTTGTTTTCCCATCTGCCCTCCACCCCCTGCCAGTTTCTGGGAAACATGTTTGATTTCAATCACATTTGGCAATGGAAATAGAGGTGTGAAAAATGGTTGTTTTTCTGGGGAAGGAGGGGGAGAAATGTTCAAGGTTTTAATGGGGAGAAGAAATCGACTGAGTGGGAGAGAAAGGTCAGAAGAGTGCCCTCAGCCTAACAGACAATTATAGTTGGCCCTTTTTCTCCTCTGAGGTAGTAGCCACTTTACCAGTCATATCTTGAGCATGGATCAATTCAGCCACCACCTCTGCTGCCCCTTGTTCAGAAAAAAAAAAATAAAAATCCAAAAATAGAGAATCTGTGGAATAAATGAACTTAATTAAATTTGTTGTCCAGTGACTGTCAATTAAAATAGGAGCAGAACGACTGCAGTTTCTGCAGTAATAGAATAACATGAATATATTTACTCCAAGGTATTGGTTTCATCTACTTTTATAATGCTTGAGCTTTAAATAGAAACTCTTTTCAGTACATAATTTCTAAATTAGGTGCAGTAGAATTCAAGGATTTTCTTGGCAATTGGAGCCTTGATGTACTGTAACTGCATTTCAGAGCATGTCTCCAGTAGTCCTGTAAATAGACCAAAACAGGTGGCTGACTTAAGGGTTTAATTTAAATTCTGAAGTTGTCTTCTGAACAAATGCCTTGCTTTTTAGGAATGATTTCAGAATAATGATTAGTCTTGAATAGCTGAAGAGCCTATTGCCAAGGGGATCAGAGTACAGGGATGGTACTAGCTGATCTGAGTGTGCAAGCAAAAAATCAGACTGACAAAACTGAGATACAGACAAATGCTTTATATTTCTTTCTGAGAAGATTCTCTGCTAATTTGTCAACTGTCTTTTATGATCAGAAAAAAACCCTCCCCAACTTCTGTCTTCAGCATTGAGTTCTAAAGAGAGGGATAATACAAGCCATGAAGAGTTGAAGGCTTAGTCACTGGATTAGCATAAATAAGGGATAGCCACTGGAGAGGAAGGGAAAACCTAATTCCTGCAGAATGAGCTTTTGATGGTGGCAGACATGAATTTGAGACAGGGATGCAAGTTCAGCTGGGTTTTGTTCTGCATGCAGGGCCTCTTTGTGTTGTGACTTGTGGTGATGGTGCTTCTTCACATCACGAGGACTAAGGACCTCTTCCAGAATAATTCTGTGCAAGGCTGCTTTTTTGGGTTCTTATTGTTGGTGGGTTTTTTTACCAGGGTCAAGTGTTTGACCCCTGACAAGTACATTAAAAGTGCACTTAGCACCCAAGGGCAGATGTGCTCTGGGGGAACATGCAAGGGCTCATCTGCAAATTCTTTCTGATTTTCTTCTCTGGGTTTAATGTTTTATGCTAGTGTGGAATTTGGGGCTTTATTCCCATTTTTCAAATACAGTGTAATTTAGGAATGCATCCTCCTATCTCTTCAGATTAGCCCTGTGTACTGTTTAGCCTGGTTGTGAAATATTTTTGTGTTTTTTCTTTCTGGATTGATGGGTGCTTGGAGTGTGATAGATGTTTAGTGACATCACCAGCATTTTGGAAACATGCTGAAAGAACGATGTAAAATGGCTTCTCTTTTTTGCAATGACATTGAAATTCTGTTTTAACAAATGAAAATTACTGCAGCAAAGCACCTAAAATCTGTCAAATTCATACTAAACTGAATTATGAAAAGTAATTCCATTCTATGGAGTTATAGCTAATGTATAGATCTTAGTTTAGTAATTCACTTACCTCCCTGAATGTGACAAATGGCATTTATTGTGACAGAGGCTCACCGTGGAACTATTCTGGACCCACTGTGGTCCTGCATGACAGGAGGGTGGGTTTTCCTGGGCTAGAAGGGAGGTTAATTCCACACAGCTCAGAAGCTGGGTAAGGGAGGAAACAAATCTGCTGCCACTTATTTCCAGTACTGGGTAGATAGCAATGTTGTAAATGATTAAGTGAAATCGATGAGATGTCTTCCCCTTGTAGTTGTCTCCTGCTCAGTTTTGGCATAGGAATTGCTTTCATTTGCCCAGAGCTTGGTGTCTTCTGTTGCTGCTGGAATGTTTGTGAAAACATAGTGGGAGGGAGAGCACTGGCATGTTAAATGAATATTAGAAATTTTTTTTGATGCATGCACTTGTGTCTATCGCTGAACATCTTATTGTAGATGGGAATGAACTGTTGCTATCCTATACCTGCTGTTTTATGGGGTTACTGGAAGTGTAAGGTAGTGCTCTTGCACAGTATAGATGTACCATATAGAGGTATTGAAAAGACTGAAAATTTTATTCAGTGTGTGCTTTGAATTCTTGAAATACTGGGAATCATGTATTTGGTTTTACAAACCCATAAAGGCACCGTTGCAGATTGTTACGCTGAAGTGCTGTCTGTGATTTGAAGGGCTTGCTGTAGGTGTTAAAGCATTTGATGCTTTAATGTTCATGGACTTTTTTTCTGTAACAGATTATTCTTGACAAGCAATTATTTTTCCTGAAGAAAGAAGTATTTCTGCAGAGTAAAATGGGAAGAATTTCAGGTTTTATCAGGATTCTGTATCCATATGGTCAACAAAATGTTTTAATGTATAAAAGACAATTTGAGACCTTGACCATTCATTGTTTTTAAATCTTTAAATCCAAAGGAAAAGAGGGAGATGAGCAGGCACTTGTATATTTTCTTTACTGCAGGATGTTAAGATTATTGCTGGTTATTTGCAATAAAATATCACTTCATTTTGAGTCCTTCTGCCCCTCAGGAAGGCCTCAGAAAACAGCAGTTGCACAGTTGTTCTCTCTCTCCCAGCCTCACTTCTCCTGGGAGTCAAGGGCTGAAGATGGCTCTTCCTGCCTGTTTAGCTCAGCTTTTTATCTTTTTTCCATGTTTTGATTTTCCTTGGCTGATACAGTAAACCAGGGTTTATTTCACCTACACTGGGCCATGGTGGGTTTTGCTTGTTCCTCATCTCACCTCATCAGACTGAGGTGATTTGATTTTTAGGAGCCTGTGTAAAATGTGACCTACTTTCCCAGTTGGCATCTGTGCCCAGGAGAATTCCGGGTGGGTGTCAGTTAATGAGCCTCTCCTGTGCTCTGTAGTTTAATGCTGTTTTCAGTGTAGTGTAATGTGCTGAATAAGGCTTAGGTTATACCCCAGATATTGACAGCTGTCCTTGAAATAGGTAATGATCTGTAATAAAAATTGTAACTAGAAAGTACAAAAAAATCTCTCTTAAACTATGGCACACAATTATTGCAATCATACTCATTCTTGTGGAAGGACTGCTCTGGTGTAAATTCCAGCAAATGATTTGGATGTTTGTGTTAAATATCTTACCATGGGAATTGGTGACTGTAATGAGGAGTAACATTTGTGATGGCTTGGTGTGAGAGTGGTTTTGTCATAGTTCAGACAAAGCAGGTAAATGACCCTGCTGCTGCTTTCAGCAGGGTCAACGAGCCAGTTTAATCTTCTGCTGTAATTGGCTGTTTTCTTGCATTAAAATACATTTCATCTCTGCCTTCTCACAAAATTTTAATAGAGCTGCTACAGGAGCAGTGCACGTTCTGTAGTCAGGAACATCTCTGGGATCAGAGATGGGATTGTTGGCTGCTGGCTCCGAGCGAGCACGGAGAGCTCAGCTGCACGTGGAGAGCCTGCAGCAGGAAGAAGCAGATGCATCTCCCCAGCCAGATGGAGCATATGCCAAGAGACAAGTGTAACAGTGTGGGGAGCATAAACAGAAAAGTTGGTGTTGAAACACTGTGTTTATAAACCAAAAGCTCCCTGGTTTTGTTTTTCATCCAGCTTTCTCCACCTCCCAGCATTGCTTCTTTTCCAGGCTGGGGATAACCAATGTGTATTTTGAACTGTTGTTGGTGTGTAGTAGTTTGTTTTGGTAGCACTTGAATTGGTTCATTGCTTCCTTTTTTTCTAAATTTGGGTTGACTTCATATGAAAATGAAGATCTGGGAATTGTATCTAAATATATACTTGGATGCACACATACAAAATTAGATGAGAATGACCTTCAGTTAATTGATCTTATTTCCTTCCTTGGTGGATACCTGGTGTATCCGATCTAGATAAGGATTTGCAAAGCAATTTGGGCTTCCGTATTTTGCTATTCAAAGCTAAAAAGTAAGATGGTGGAAACTGGGTCAAATTCTTAAAAAACAGTCATTTCTTTGAAATGTTTTATAACACAAGCTACACCATAAGTTTTGAAATTTATTTTTAAGAAGAAAATGCCCTGCAACCAAGAAAATGAAAACTGATGCTGAATGTATGTGACTAAAATCTCCAAATTTACATGAAATATCAGCACAGCTTTACAGAAGTGTGAGGCAGCACCAGGAATGCTGATGGTTAAAAACACACTGGAGATTGGAGGGAGGCTGACACTGTGATGTGTTAACATTGTTTTGCATTCCTGCGTATTTGATAGATGGAGAACTGCCAGAAGTGAGCAAGACCTGGGGGAAATAAAGACAGAAAAAAGCTTTGGGCTGATAGAAGAACATGTATTGGTGTAGTATTATGTATTTTTGTAGTTCAAACCACTTGATTTGGTCTCCAAACACTGTGGGAATAAGTGGTGCATGTTTAAAAGAAGGAAGAAGCTTAAAAATTATTTTAGTGAAGGAAGGAAAACACTTGGTAATCTGCCCATGATGCTGAGAAAATGTAGGCATTATTGGGCTTGATTTGCTAAATGATTATGTAAATGTAATTATACTGCATATAACATTTCAAATAATTTGAGATGGCACACAAATACCTTTGAGACATTTTAAGGAGGTGACTGAGGAGGATTTATGTATGGTTAAGGACTGAAATTTTCTTTTAGCTTAACATAAAAAGAGGGAAAGTGCTTGAAAACTGAAGTGGTCTGGAATGAGTCATCAAAAGCTTTTATATATATGTGTGTACACACACACATATATATATATACACACACACACATGTGTCTTTTTATGTGTCTGTGTATAGTGGTTTGAATCTTACTTTTTTCCTAGTAGAAGTGTTTGCTATAAACATGACTTACAAACAGGTTCTACCTCGGGGTTTTAGTTCCCGCTCATGGTTTAGGAAAAAACAACTACCTTGAAAAATTTAAAATGTGGTCAAGGTAGCAGATATTTATTTTCAATATTGTGACAGAAGACAACTGTGCATTTTGTGCTGAACAGAACAGTTGTTCATGATGGTGTCTTTGTCTCTTATTTCTCTCCCCTCCTCTTTTCTTTCTAGTTTGGGAGATTAAATTCAACACTTAATTCCCACAGTATTTTTTTCAGCTGTTTACTGTTACCATTAATTTTTCTGTATCTTGCATTTGGTAATACTGCTTCACTCAACGATATTATTTTAATTCTTTGGCTGTACTGAAATTGCTTTGGACATATAGATGATTAATATTCTTGATTTATTTATTTCTAAATGTCAGATTACTGGTGACTTTAAGCAAGCTGACAGTACTGGCAAAAAATTTTTGTTCCGAGTTAATGTTGTTTTGAATTCCTTCATTGCTGATATATAAAGAATATTCAGAAGTAGGATAGACTTAGGTTTCTTTTTTTGAAGCAGCTTTGGTTTGCCTGCAAATAATCTAAAGCTTTACTTCCCTTGTATCTAAAGCAGTGAATAAATTTAGTGTTTTAGGGTTAAGAATACATTATTTCTTCTACCTCTTTAAAACAGTGCTGGTGCTTTAAATTTACCGTGCTCTGCTGGTATTCTGAATTTTGATGAATTCCAGATTTAGTCACTACTTAAAGCATATAGATACCTGAAGTTTGTCTAGAATACATCTTTTTATAGAAGTTTCTGAAGTCTTGCTAATAATGACTGTGCTTGGCTGCTGTATTGCCAGCAATGATTTTATGTAGCTGCAGTTCAGGGTGCTCTCTGTCCTACGCCAGCCCTGTCACAGTTACACCAGTGACATGACTTGAAAGCTGTGAACTGAAATTTGCTGCGATGTTCCCATTTTTTAATAAACTACCAGAAAAAGCTGATCACTGAGTGATGAGTGGCAGCTGACTTGGCTGTGCATCATTACAGTCTCAGATTGGATCGGATGCTCCTCTGGAGGCTGTGCTGCTGGGAGGGCCTCAATCCTAAATCCGTGTCAAATACTGGTACAGAGCTTTTGTGTGCTCTGTCTACCAAAAATCTCTGCAGAATCAGCCCTGCAATAGGCAGGGATTGGATTCTCCTCTGTCTGAAACTTGGTTTTACTTCCCAGCTGTGCAAGTGATGTTTTTCCAACTGATTCTGCTCCATGTTAGAAGAATGTTTTTAGTTTTGAAATTTATAGGGCAGACAGACAACGTCCAGTTCTCACACCCACTGCTCAGGGAATGCTTGTCCAAGATTCAGTTCTGGGTTTAGCTGTTCTGGAGACGTTGTGTTAAGTAGGATTGAAAATTGACTCCAAGAAAATCCGCAACAGCTCATTGCTTGTTAGTGCTGGAGTTCATGCAGGCAGTCACACAAAGACATAATTATTGTATGAACAAGTTCTTCAAGCTGTGCTGGTCTCGTGTATTCTGCAGCCCTTGTGTTGCTGCAGAATTCGGTGCTTTTGAAATTCTGTAGTGACAGAAAAGTATATTTTTACTTTACAATTTCAAAGTGAGGACCATGGCATCTGTTAATCAAGAGAGAGTGACTTTACACAAGCTGTGCATGGAAAGAATAGACCCAGAACAAAGCATCTCCTGCAACTACAGCAAGATGAAGGACTGTTCTTTATGTGGAAGGCTTGATTTCAGTGGAGACTAAATGTAATCCTATCTTTTGACTTCTAGGCTCGTGGGTTTGGTTGTGTCTTCTGCCAGGGATTAACCACCTTGCAGGAGGGGCAGCAGCAGTGCTGCTTCTTGATCATTGCTGCTCCTCAGCCACTATTTCAGCATGGACTGCCCAAAGGAGGGGAGGGTCATCTCCAGTGCTTCACTGCTCCCTGCCTGTTGGACCTCACCATGTCTGCAGTTTTTAATATGTTGCTTTTGAATTATCTTAATGTTTGGGCCATGAGCTGATGGTGCTTGTGCAGCAGAAGGCTCAGGGAGTCTGTGACTTGTTCCCTGCCAGGGTTTTACTGCAGGTGCTGTGGCCCATGGGGGCTGTTAAAGCTCAGTACTCACCTGAACAAAACACTTCCCTGGGAGTGGTTTGGGGAGTAACTGCACCCGAAGAAAGAAAATATTGGTGGTGGCAGTTCCTGTGGTACAGACCTCTGAACACCCTAACAGCCTGTGACATGTGACTGACATGTGACACACAACATGTGACATACTATTCTTCACAGTACTTGCAGACAGGTACACATCCAGTTCATTTAGTGACTTACCTGGGTTGTTTTGGTACATCTTACATTGTATCAGTGATGTGATATTTCATATGGGAGCCTTGTAATTCATAGTGTAGACTGTGGAATGCTAGGCAAGTTAGTTAAATTGGCAGGGTGAATTTTAACTCAAATTTATGTTTTACTCAAAATACTAGGTAATTTCAACAGGAAGTGAATAATATATTTTTTATTAAAAGCTCCCAGATATTTTGGGAATGTTGTAAAGATTTTTTTAGATCAAAGCTGTTACACATTGTCCCACTGTAAACTCTTCTATAACTGTAACAAACTGGTACTATTTAAAACCCTGCTCTTTCCTGCAAATAACTTAAAATTCAGTATTTGCTGATTACAATGACTTTTTGAAAAGAAAAAAAAAATCAAGCATTCCAGAGCCAGTCTTTATCTAATGTTGGCATGAATTACATGATAAAGCTTACTCAAATTTCACTGTCCTTGATTCTTGTACAGCCTTTTCTCTCTACCTCTCCAGGTCCCACCTTTGATTTCCCACCCCTTTTCACATTAAGTCAGGACAGTCTTCAGAGAGGTGCTTTGGCTTTTGAATAATTTGCACTAACTGGAGGCTATGCAGGAAAAAACATGTTAAATGTATTGTGTTGACACACAACTGAGAAGTTCTGTATTTGAAACATGAATTGTGACATTATTAGAGTTGTGTCTGCAAGTCCCACATTCTCATTATTTTAGTTCAGTAAAAAGAGAGATGTAATTGCTTGTACCCTATTTCCTTATTTTTGGGGAGGCTCTCTGCTTCCTGTAGTACACTGATCTCAGCTGTTTTCAAATACCTGCTTTCAGTTGTCTTATTCAGCTTGTTTATTTTTGGGATTTTTTTTTGTGAAACAAGGTGGTGGTTCCATACAAATATTAAAGGTATTAGAGCTTGTTCTGGGAGACATAGCCAGTGCCCATAATCTTACATTATTTTAACAATATTTTGAACAGTATTTTAGCAATAGCATAAGTCCTTGGAATCTGCTAATAATTTCCTTTGGGAATGGTTGCCATTTGTGTTGTAATTACTGTTTTGATAGCACTAAGTTATCTTGAGTACCTAGACTGAAACAGTTCTTTTATCCTTTCCAATTTTAAAGCTGTAAATAACTATTCAAGACAAGAAGTATTTGTAATTGCAATACTACATGGGCAGGTAGACCTAAAGAACCCCATTCTTTTTATTAAATGAATTCTAATCAGAGTTAAGCCATTTTTTCTTGGCAAACTCTTGAGTAGGAGATAATATTTTTCCTAAAGAACTTCTAAAAGATTATGAAGGATATTATGCAGATGGATTGCTGCACTTGGAAACTTTTCATGTTCCATATGGCTTATCTGCAGTGCACTGTTGCTGAAAGGAGGCCTTCAGTCAGCTACTGCTGCTGCTGATTTATAATTTAACCATTGCAAGTACATGAAGATCTGTATTTGGGAGGCTGTGTTTGTACATCTGTGTGTTGTTATTTAGTTAAGGACTGATAGAAAGCATTTAGGTACCATGAAGTATCTCCTTGAATGTTCTAACATAGAACTGTGTTTTGCTCCATTTTACCATTAATTTTGCAACTTTATCATCCCTGGAAGGACTATAAAATGTATTTAATTTATATGATAAGGATATTTTTTGCTTCTTGAAGATGAATATCAGTCTATTTTGTTTTTTAATAAAAGGATTGAAAAAGATTGAGTTAAACTGGCACTTTAGTACTCTAATGGGAAAACCTAGTTGATGGTTCTTTCTATAAAACAGGTAAAATGCAAATCTGCTCAGTGCTATAAAATTTAATAATCTACTGAGTTGGATAGAAAGTGAAACAAAGACAAATGCATCAAACATTGGACTTTGAGAGCTTGACTAAGCTGTCTCTGTGGAAACAGCATTATCAGTGCTAATGGATTAGTAATCATTTTAAGTCTCAAGGAGTTCATTTAGGACCAAGCAATCCAGCTTGTTTATAGGTCAGCAACTGCTTTATAAAGTCCACGGTTCACAGATAGTGTTTCTCTAAAATCACAAATACAAGCACGCAGCTGCCTTTCCCATACCTTCTAGTCCAGAGCTGGGTAATATTCTGGGGGTGAAGAGTGGATTTTATAGCCCATAAAGTTCTAATTCTTTAGTAATTGCTTGTGGTTATCCACTTAAAATAATGTTTCACAGCAAAGATGCTTCAGGCTAGAATTTAAACTTCATGCCATATCAAGTCTAAAAACCTTTTGTATGTGTTATTTTATATAAATGAGAGTTTGAATCCTGAGTGCCATCTTTATCATATCTGGGAGGAATTTGACAGCTAGCTTTCATGTTTGGCAAGCCAGGGATACATGTTAAAATTTGCCAGATACTGGAAGTAATCCAACATTTGAAACAAGACAGTGTCTTTTCTTAGAGTGGTTTATAGCAGGGACACTGATAAAATTTCAAATCATGAACATATTTCATCTGTAAATGCTGAATACCTTTGCCTAAAACTGAACATAGAGCACTGCTAAAAGGGCTCTTCTTTTTCTTTTTCGTTGTATTTTATGGATAATGCTAGGCTTAGAAGTTTTTTATTTGTAAAACCCTGGAATAAGTAATTAATCCTAAACCTCCTTTTTTTTTTTTTCATAGCAAACTATAGTATTTGGCCAAGAAATACAATAGCTGTACCAAACTTTAAGTACTACACTCAGATTTTTTCATGTCCATGTATTTTTGCATAATGTAAATTATTTACTTTTTAAATATCACTACTAATTGAGCACAAGTATGGAAAATATTACTTAAGTAAGCTGAAAGTAGAGTATGTCAATAGTTCAGATTTTCTTTAGCATGCAGTATTATGGTTGGGGAGCCTGCCAGAAAGATTGGGAAGGTCTTGTTCTTTAAGAAGTTAAGCTGTCCAAGTTGCTTAGCTCATGGAAATGTCTGTCATAATCTAATTTGGCCTCCTGTGCGTTTCAGGGAAGTTTTGAAAGCTGGGCACCACTCCTTCCCTGAGCTGGTTTGGGATGGATGTGTTTGTGGCTATAATTAGAACGTGAAATTTGAACTGATAGCGTGGCAAAATCTAATTGAAAATGTGTCAGGGATACTGAAAGGAACAGTATTAGGGCTAAATGTAAGTAGCCTCTCAACTCAAAGGACAGGAAAACGGCTTCATAAGGAAATTTGCAGATGCTTCAGTTGTTAAAGTTCAGAATATTAATAGAGCCTGAGGAAAATGTATCAAGTGTGTAAATATCACATAAAACAATACACTACATCTGTCTGTGGAAAAAGACACTTCAGCCTACAGAAATAATGTTGATGAGCTTAAATAGACAAAACACTGTTACTGAGTTGAACTGTCTGGTTTTTCTCTGGCTGTTCTTGTTTGATGTTTGTGCTGCACTGGGGATTCACCCCTGTTTGGATTTTAGACAGTGGTAAATTCGTGTACCCAGCACTGTAGGGTCAAGGTCTGACTCTGCAGAGCTGTGTTGTTAATTTAGAGAAAAGAAACAGCAATGATGATGCTTCTGTTGCCAAACTGACCCGCAGGAAGTTTAAAAACTAAAAATAGCTTTTGGTGACTAAGAATAATCCTCGGGTACATGAATATGTTTTATACATAATAGGGGAGACATAACGAGATCTAAAGGATGAGACACCTTACTATTGTTCAGGCTGATGAAAGTGGAATATTTTGTGTTATAAAAGAAGAGAAAAATAGCCAGGTTTTAGGCTCATCTACTTGGCAGTGATATGTATCAGGAAGCAGATAATAAAACAATTGTCTTGCTTTCAGCAGGACGTTTCTCTGCATGTAAAGCCTGTAGTGATACATGTGGTCCTTGCCTGCTGTGGGAAGGGAGCTGAGCTGCAGCAGAGGAATATGCCCTGCTTTGTCTCACTGATCTTTCATGTATTGAGAAAACTGGGTGGGAATCTGGTGCTGTGACTGCTTTATTTGTCCTTCCTTCTGTGACTATCACAGAAAAAAAAGGTGTGGCTTTTCATGTAGGATGTGATTATCAGTGGTGGCTGTGGCTGAGGTTTGCTGCTGCCAGCGAGGCTGGGCCAGTCCTTCTGCCTCCTCTCTATCTGTGGTGCTCAGCCCACACGTTTGCAACCCACCTATTCCTGCTACAGCTGAGTATAAACCAGAAAAAATAAGTTAAATAAAGAATGGACAAGGAGAATTTTTGTCATTTTAGAAAGAAAAAAAATACTCTCCACTGATGCATCTCCAGAGCATCAGGAAACTTTAAATTTATCTTTTTGATATCCATGGTGGAGGTGCCTACCAGAGCAGCAGTAATACTTAGCAGCACTAGTAGGGCTTTTCCATTACTTCAGGCCTGAGGAATATGTACACTCTAAAAAGTTATGATATTTAAAACATATTTACTCCAAATTTGAGCTGTTTCGCAGCTTTTCTGTGCTCTGCTTGCAAGAGCAGAAGCAGAACTAGCCACAGGATTTAAGTGAAAGGTTTGCCTTTTCCAAGGGAAATCACTTTTCATTTCAGTCTCAGTGAAATTTTGGACATGGTTTTCCCAATGATTTGGGATGAAATACAAACAAGAATCCTCTCTGGCCAGTTCCAATAGTAAGTGCAAAAATAGACCTGTTAACATGATACATGGTAGCTTTGACAGCAACAACCATTTCCTTTTTGTGTAATATTACAAGAAACCAAACACTGAGTGTTTTGAATGACCTGACACTTTTTTACACTTCATAACGCTTTTTACACATGAGGTCATCCTGCATTCTTGCTTTAAGGCAGAAAAACATAATTTCCTGACGTGACAATGAACATAATCAAGTTCTTTACAGTCCTGCCATGGCTGGTAAGGAGCCCAGATCACAGTATCAGAAGCCTTGGCTTTTTAGCCAAACTCACTGATTGGAGCACAAAACAGGCTGATTGTGCTCTTTAATCATTAGCAGCGTGTCCTTTTGGAGGGGATGTAAAGCCCAGGGTCCTGATGGGAGGGGGCCAGTTGGGGGTTGTCACTTTGTCTCTGGAAGCAGTGACCCATCCGTGTTTATTGGTTCAGAGTTCCTGGTTCCCAGAGCTGCCCTGAGCAGTGTCTGGAGCCCCTGGGAGCCTCTGCGGCAGGGCTGGAAGGAGCCTGGAGAAGGTGGTGGCTTGACCTCCTGCTGTGGCGGCTCAGCAGGCTTCAAGCTCCTGCCTTCCATGTGTCTCTGCTGGATTTTGTGGAAGGAAGCTTGTGCTAGGATAATTACACTGAGATGGTTGAATATCAGCTCTGCTTCCTCAAGGATAAAACAATAAATGACTTTATAGTGCTTTTAGACTCTTTGGCATTTTTATTTTCGGTTTCAGTAAAATTTATATTGAATCGTAGAGAGAAGCCAATTATTCCTTTCTGTTGTTGTTTTGCAAGAAGCCCTTCTTCTGTTCCTTAGATGATTCTTGCCAAGGCATGATTCTTTTCTTAAATTAGCAAAATGCTAATTTTAATTGCAAAGTGCAATTAAAAACTATTTTGCATATGTGTGGGGAAGTTCAGGAAAATATTGGGGCTCTTGTACCATGTGCTTGACTGCAATATTTAAACCCGTCATAGCTGGTCCAGCCATTCTCATACAATGTTTTCTAAGCTCTGCCATTCAAATCAAAATAAATCAGTTCTAGACTAATAGTGGAACGGAAGCAGTTCACAGCCCCTCGCTCATTCTGCAATATCAAGATGATCCGAGCTGTCTGGAACACTTGTGTAGTGACTTTGTGTGTCACGTAAATGTATTTTTGTGTTTACTTCATTCTTTTAAAAAAAGATTTCACACCTACATTGGTTCCTTGTAAATACTTAGCATTATTTTCTGAGTAAAACCAGTATTTTTCTCTCATTAGTTAATGCAGTCTGAGATCAAAGCTGCACAATCTCAGTTACTGGGGCACAATACAGTGTGTTGGCAAACATGCTGGAACAATTTCCAGTAATTTTGGCTAAGTCTTAGAGGAAGTGGAAAGTAACACAGATTTACTGAAAGGGCTACACATTCCCTTACATGATCTGGAAAACAAGACTTCACACCAGAAGATAATTGCAGTGAGCATCCAATAACAGAACCTGAAATTTAATGTTCTTTTCCCCTCTTGCTGTGGTAAGAAAAAATTATGCCTAATATCTATTAGTCTCCACTGCAAATACTATGATTTTGTTCCAAACAAGCTTGTGTATCACAGCAGAGAAATGAAACTCTCTTCATGTTATACAAATTACTTGGTCTCACCAAATGGCATTTTTTCCTCTGAAGAACCTCAGAGTTAATAAAATTTTTGATCTGTGTGATAATATCTTGGAAATCGCTCAGAGAGCTGAGTTATTTACATTATTTGGAGAAACAACAGATTTTAGCACTGGAGAATCTCGAGGGCGGAGTCAGCCCTTGTTTATGGCTTTCCTGCGTCCGCACGGAGCGATTCCCAGCTCGCCGCTGGCCGCGGCCCTCCCGGCCTTCCCGGGAGCGGGGCCCGTGTCGCGTTCTGGCGGGGCTAGCTCGCCTCGGCTGCGCCTGCCCGTGCGAACAGCTCGCAGCATTCCGTGGGCAGCCCTGGCCCCGGAGCAGGAATGTTTTACTATTGTGTTACTGGGCACTGATAAAAGTTCGCAGGCTTTTTATGGTCAGGTCCTCAAAGTGGCACTTGGTGTTTTGGTGATAAGGAGGCAGAGCTCTGGCTGTCGGACCCAGCCTTATTATCTGTGACAGGGAACTGTGGCTGAAATCCCTCCACAATGACAGGAACCCCATCTGGAGTGACGGTTTCCAGAGCCTGAAACGGGAGATACTGAGGCATTTTCCTTCCTCATGAGTCAAAGCAGAGTTAACCCCATTGTTAGCAAAAATGACACGCAGTCACCGAGAGGAAGGAGGCATTTTTATATTTAAATCTCTTCCTTTTTGTTTAAGTTGGAGGATAATTTTCAGAGCGTCGCGGCGGGATGAACTGGCAGCATTACGCTTAAAAGCTTTCACTGGATTGCTTTAGACTATTGAAAGGAGCTCTGCGGAAACTCCCTTGCTGCAAGACTTCGGTTTCCTCGGCGTGTTTACCTCAGGAGCTGCACTCCGTGTGTGCGTGTCCTGCAAGCCCATTCTTTGCAGAGCCTCGGTGCAGCTCTGTAATCGCGGGCACCGCGCGCTGACGCCGAGCGCACGTAAAGACATTCGGGTTCTATTTCCAGAGCGCCGTGGGCTGCAGGGGTTAAGTGTAATCCCGATTACACAGCGTTAACATTTTCCCTGCTGATATCAAAGTGTAGCAGGCTGGCAGGCTGACTTGTTAGGAAGGGCTGTGAGAGGGATAACAGGCTCCGACCTTGAGAGGCCGAGCAGCCGGCCCTTGTATGGCCAAGTCCATTTAGGTGTCCAGCTGATTGGCTGGAGGGGCGGCATCGGAGCCGTGACAGGTGCTGGAGGAGCCTACACCTGTTTTCCCCATATGCTGATTTAGTGATTAGATTTTTGTGGGAGTTCCAGATACTGTGTGGGATACGTGGAGCAAGCCAGGAAACTTGAGAAGGAATCGCAGCTTATGGTGAACTGTGATATTAAAGAATTTCAGGCGGCGAATTGAATTTTCAATTCCTGCTTTCAAACTGCAGTAGAAATAAGCAGGATTTTGCGTATATATGAATAGTGAGGAAGTCGTGTGTACTTTTTATTGTACTAAAAATCAGTTGACGGTAAAAAAATGCTGGTGAATACTATGAGCTAAAATATTTTGTTTTGTAAATCAGAATTTCAGTGCGTAATGGAAATTGCTTCTATAGGAAAACGGGTTTTTTATGGTGCTGGAAATGTCATCTTGCAGATTTCTGATCTTTAGAGGTTTTTATGTAAAATTCAAGGAATATAGATAATTTCTGACAAAAAGGAAGTATGCAACTCCCTCATGCCTGTATAGTCCTACTGCTGCTTTATGTACGGGTAACATATCTGTTTAAAATTTTTATTGTTTTCCTTTTGAAACTTTTTAAAAAACTTGAAAGATTTTTCCACAGGTAATATTTTAAATATTGTATTGTTATAAATTAGAGCTTGCAGAGAAAAATTTCTGATTGTGTAATAGGGTGAAAAAGAAAAACAAGAAATACAAATATATCTTGTAATTTAGTTACGAGACCTGTAGTTTCACATCCTTTCTTTAATGGCTGGATTGTAGACAAGCTTGCTTTTTCTCCCTAGAGGATGTTGGTGTGAGCTCTCCATCAGAAAACAGGAAGTAGCTCCATAAACTTAGTCTGAAGGACTCTGAAAAAGCTTATATTTAGCAACCTAAGTCATTTTAGAGAAGGACTATGTAATTTCTTTTTTGCAGTTCTTGTATCATGCAGGATGACAGAAGTGCAGGAAGATCCTGTCTTTATCAACTGCTGAGACCGAGTGTTACAGATATTAGTGTCCTTCAGTTATTTAAAGGGATCGAAAATTGTAGCCACTATGTTTGTCACAATATAACATATGCTCTTTAGAATGTGAATATTAAAATTGGGATGCTGAAATCAATTCATTGAAGAGCCAGTAAACTGGCTTTTAATTATCAGTGAATACATGAACTCCTTCGCCACAGGCTTGAATGTTCCTTGTCAGGCAACTTCACTCCATCAGCCAGTGTCTAAAATCGATTTTGCATGCAGTGCTGGGGAGATGAAGTGGTTGTAGGGGGAAGTTACCTGTGAGATGGCACCTGGGTGAACCTTTTCTCTTTGTGTACTTTGCCACTATCTTGAAAGACTGATTCTGTCTGTTGCACAGTGAGTTTTGTCTGTGAAAGTTTAATGTAGTTTCAGGGGCTCTGAATGATTCAGTAGTGTACAAAACTTCTTGGCAAGTTAGTATGATTTGTATGTGAATTTTCCAATTGTATTTCAGACCTTAAGAAAGAAAGGCCTTAATGGTTGTGAGAGCCCTGATGCTGACGATTACTTTGAGCACAGTCCACTATCGGAGGACAGATTCAGCAAACTAAATGAAGATAGTGATTTTATTTTCAAGCGAGGCCCTGTAAGTACTTTTATTTTATCTCTACTTTTTATTTGTTGATCCTTTTTATTAACTTCATTATTTAGGCTCTGAACAAGAAGGAACACAGAGGGTGCGACAGCCCGGACCCTGACACTTCATATGTGCTCACGCCACATACAGAAGAAAAATATAAAAAAATTAATGAAGAGTTTGATAATATGATGCGGAATCATAAAATCGCAGTGAGTACTAAAGTATGGTTTGTGCTTCTCTTACATGCATGAGAATTTTCATGGTGTTTGCTTACCACTGAAAACCACTTCAAAGACAAGAGGATGTAATGGCTTGAGAAGGGAAAAGTACTTCTGAGGAAAAATGAGATTGTGATACCTGGTCTTGTTAAAATCGATTTTATTGTAAAGAATAAGAAGATTCTTCTCTAGCTTCAGTTTTGCACTCCCAGTTTTTCATGCCTTTGGAACACAAGACAACATTTCAAAATTTCAGGAGCCTACTTCATTACCTAATCCTACCTAAAATATATTTACCAAGATAGGTTTTTGTTGTGGGATGTAGGATCATTTATTTACATCTTGTAGGTCTTCATCTGTCTGGTGATCAAGATTTTACAGTATGTGACAAGCAGGCAAATAGAATTGGATTAATTTTGTCATTTAACCAGTAGAATTTATTTTGCTCAAGTCTGGATGTAGAAAGTAATTTAGATACTTAAAATCAAGGCTGCTGCAGAATGAGAGCCTCAAAAGATTGCTCTGGCTGAAATTCCAACAGATACTTCCTTGGACACTGAAGGGTATTTGAAAATTTTCTCCCAAGTGCCAACCCAGTGTGTAGCCATAAGTCACTTGGCTCCAGAACTTCAGTTTGGGGATAAAAGGAGTGGAAATGTTGCATGTTTTTTGTGGAGGTGTTCATGATGACATTTAATTTCCACCTACAAGAACCAGTTAGTGTTGAGTATTACTAAGTATTTTCTAAGAAAACTAATACAGGGCTCTGCCACAGCCTTTGAATATTTTAAGAATGCAAATCTTGTAGCAGTTAAAGGAGATGGACTGGGTGGATTAATCTGCAGAGACCCTGGGGCACTTGAGTAGTGTCTCCAAATGACTGCTGATATTGGAAATCATTTCATCGTTCAGAGCATAGGAGATCTGTGGGGACTGAACAGCAAACTGACAGTCATGACACCCAGCATCACTTCTGCTATGCTTGAATAAAGCCAATATATTTTGGGTTTTCTTTGTTTTGAAGATTTTGATATCCAGCATTTCTGTGTTGAGACATCTTTAGGCCTCATCTCTCAGTATGTTACAGCTAAATGGGTTTTTGGTGAACAGCCTAAATGTCTGTGTGGACATCAGTGTAAATAAAAAGGGCAACATTATTTTTTAGCTCTACAGCTCTGTATTTGTAACTCAAATTTGAGCAGTTATGTTTCTGTTTCCAGTGCTTCTGGGGCTGTATAAGAAAACAGTTTCTCTTGTTCTCGAGCACTCATTGCTGTCAAAGGATAGGAATGAGGCAAAGCGTGAAGAATTCGGTGGTAACCAAATGAGCACCATAGATGGGCAGAGACAGCCTTTATTGTAAGGTGTGGGGGGAGGCTGTCACTTATTGGTTCTGTATTGAGAAACCTACAGAAAAAATGTCTCAGCTGTCACCTCCAGCAGTGTGTTCAGCATACCTCAGGTATTTCCAGTTTAGTTTGAGCTGCTTGACAGCCTGCTGTGTAAAAACACCCTGGTTTTGGTAGATACTGAGTAGTTTCAAGTAGTTTCCTCTGAAAATAAGCACCAGTAGGGCTTGTCGTTGGCTAGATAATGTGAATGATTTGCTAGCTTTGTGTTGTTCTGCTTCATTACTTTTTCTTTCCAAAAATTGATGATTATTCTTAGAATGCTTCAGTAGGGACATTGTTGTCGGCTCTCACTAGTAAGAGATCTTATTTTTTCTTGTAGAGAATATATTCTGCTCTTTTAAATAGTATAGTTATTGTTACATTTCTTGTATTATCTAACATGTCATGCAGAAGTATCATTCTAAGTGATTTTTAAGCTACACTGATGGGTCACCATATTTTGAGGGTCACAGGTCATGTGTGTTGGTCAACTGCCTTTGACCCCTTAATCACAACTATCACCTCTCTGTTCTGTCAATAAATACTACTGGGTTTTTACCCTTAAATTGTACCTGTCATGGTTTTGTTTCCAGTAATTATGAGAGTTGTGAAAAAAAAAAATCCCTTTTGTTTCAGAAACCCATCACTGTCAAAGGATAGGAATGAGACAAAGGCCAAAGAAGTTAGTCATGACCAAATGAGTACCATAGATGGGCAGGCAGCTCAGCTTTTGATTCAATAGCTGTTGAATAACAAACATATATACTGCAGAAAAAGAGTTGCCTTTTAAAAAATGCTGTAAAAACTAGGATTTAAAAAAATAGATTTGGAAAAAAGAGTGGTTATTCAAGCAGGGGTTTGGGGAACCTGAAATGTTTAAATTCAAATTATTGAACTTTGTGATTTTCTAAAGATCTGTTTATTTTTTCAGTCTGTTGAAGAACAGAGTCTTGGAGATTAAGAGCAATATATTGGCAAAGTTATTACTAGAAAATGTTATTACTAACTTGTTCTTTTTTGTGTGATAACTTTGTAATGTGCATGTTTATGCTTACATTTTGAAGGTACAACAATTCGTTGATTTATAGACATGTTTAGCTTGTCATTGCTTTGTAATAATCCAAATTAACTGTTAAATTTGTTGTATTTATGAGCTTGTGAATTCATATGAATACTTTCAGTTTTCTCTGTTTGAACTTTACATATTTGAGAAGTTTGAGTAATTCTTTGGAACTGCAATAATGTGATGTATAAGAATTTAACACCATACTTTACAACAAATGGATGTTTTAAAACTGTATGCTTAATAGAGTTTAAAAACTAACAGAATTAACTTTAATAAAAGCCAACAAACTGCTGTAACAGAGAATTTGTCTAATGTGCTGTTTCTGCAAGCACAGTTAACGCTAACGGTGTTGTCTTGTTGTCCCTCCTCTTCTCTCCCGCAGCCCGGCCTGCCTGCCCAGAACTTCTCCATGTCGGTGACGGTTCCGGTGTCCAACCCCAACACTTTAACCTACAGCAACCCAGGGAGCTCCCTGGTGTCCCCATCCCTGGCCGCCAGCTCCTCGCTCACGGACACCACCATGCTGTCCCCGCCCCAGAGCACCCTGCACCGCAACGTGTCCCCCGGGGCGCCGCAGAGACCGCCCAGCGCCGGCAACGCAGGTGAGCTCTGCTGCTGCTGCCCCTTCCCTCCACTGCCCCGGGCGCCTTCTGTCAGAAGGCGCTAAAACCCTCCCAGGCAGCAGGGTCTCAGCGGTGTCAGTGCGTCCGCACAGCTGAAGTTTTGGCGTACGGAGTCACACGATACCGTAATGGGGCGAGTCAGTTTAATGCTCTGGCTTGTTTTGATTAGGTGGAATGCTGGGGACAACTGATCTCTCAGTGCCAAATGGAGCTGGTACCAGTCCAGTGGGTAAGTGCAGTATTGTGTCTTTGTTATAAAAAATAGTCTTGTGATTTCAGTTTCTCGGTTACTCAAAAGCAATTTTTAATTTTGACTCTTCGGGAAAAGTGGCTGTGGAAGAACAAAGGTCGTAATTTTTTTAGCTGGACTGTTATTGTCAACTTTTATAAATTATTATCAGGCATTTACCTTTTAACTGCTGTGCCCTTTCCATTTCAGTAATATTTGCCTTTTTTTACTTTAGTGGTTTTCAGTAGTAGTGTGCTGCTGCTGCTTTTGTGTTTCTCTACAGGTGTAATTACAGCATTGTAAAAACATCTTATGTTTGCCAAATCTAAACTATTGCACTAAAGGCAACTCAGCTCAGTTATCAACTTCAGTATTTGCAGGGCCTGGATGTTTCATGCTGGTTGTGGTGCCAGTCAGAATGAAGCAAATACAGACTGTATTGTTTGTATTGCCATGTGTATCTTGCTAATCATTTTCTAGCAATTACATGAAGAAAGCAATAAATCTTGGAAACTGATAGCTAGGATCTGTCTTAGTTTTGGATTATGATCAGAATTTCTTTTGAAAACAAATTAGAGATCTTGCCAAAAATCAAATCCACAGTATTTTTTGGCCTTCAGTAAAAATATATGATAGCACTTTTTCATTTCAATAATATTTTATCTCCCCTAAACAAAATTTAGCACTCTGATAGAGGGGCAGGCAGCCACTGAAATGTGTCGTGCCACAGACAGACAAAATAAATGACAGCTCACCCACTGTGGTCACGTTCCTCCTGTGCCTCTGGAAGTCGTGCTGGCTGAAGGTCAGTTTTGCAAACACACCCAACTCCCCTTGGGAAGTGCTCATAGCATGGAATTAGAGAAGCAACTGTTGACCTTTCAGTGTTTGCCCACTGGCTACTTAGTGTGGCAGCTGGGAAAAAGTTCTTTGAACATCAAGTCAGGCAATTGAACTGATGAATAAAAAATGCTGCAGCTCTCCAAGGCTGAAAGCACAGGATTGACTTTCTACTCTTTATCCATTCCTTGGCTATGTGCAGCAAAGATATGAAATATTAAAGAGTGGTTTCCATCAGGTAAGCAAGATTTTAAATGGAGGAAGCTTCCTCAGTTGAAAAAAGATGACTATTTTTAGAAACTGTAGAGGTCAGATGTTGATTTCCATAGGATTTTTCAAGTCAGACTAAATAAGTTTATTATCAGGCTGTTTCAGGCCTCTTTTCCCAAATCAGGCTTTATTAAGAGCAGCTTCAGATTTAAGACTCCTTCCTTCAATAAGCAAATAAAACAGTGGTTACAGTGCTTGCTGTAGGGTATCAAACTCTAGAAATGCCCAGTTACAGCAGCTTGGGGAACATATTTAATGCAGTAAAATGTTTTCCTCCTTGCATTTATTAATAGTTTATGTAAAAAGTCAAAATGCATCACTTATCTCTTACTTTGCAGAACATCACACCCAAGATGTTATACATATACCCACTCACTTCTAGAAAGGTTTGTCATGCAAGTGAGAGTTGTGACTGTACAAGAACAGGGGAACATCTTTAAGTACCTCTAGTGAAACTCAAATACCTGCTTAACACCAGAATGCTAAATCAGAGGGGTACCCAGAGTTGTCAGAGCTCCACTTGCTGTAAGTTATGGCATAAAAACTTTGTAACTATTGACAGGTGCACAGGAACCTTCTCAGTTACAACTGCAATCAAGAAATCATACGTAACCAGATTGACTAAATCTGCTGTCAACTTGAGCTTGACAGCTGCTGTTGAAATATATCTCATGTTAATTAGGTCTGCAGACAATAATGGTTTTAGTTTCTTGCTGCATTTATTGTAGAATTCACTTAAAAAAAATCTGTTTTCTTCTTTTAGCTTCCAGGTTTTTTTTTTAAACTTCTCAGGAATGGAGAATTCTCCTGTGGATGTAGTGAAAGGTCACGTGCCAAATTTGCAGCTCACAATTTATAGGGGTGATGTCAGAGGTAAAGAATGCCAGAGTACTGGCATATCCATATTCCCAGATATTCTCTTATAAATAAATGAAGGAAAGCCCCATCTTCTTCAATATTATGAAGTTCTTGTGCATCTGAGGTTTTGTTCTCATTTTCTTGAAAGACACTTACATGCCTTTATCTCTTAGTAACAAGCAAGTAAAGGTTATCTTGCTTATTTGGGACCCAGTTCAAACAAAGATGTTGCATAAAATGGCTCATATTGAGTTCACACAAGTCCTTTTCTCAAGTCCTGTGTAACTTGATTGGAATGGAAATGATTTGCTTTAGCAGTCAATCTGCCAACTTAACAGTTTTTCTGTGGAAAATAACTTTGAGTAAAAATATCTGCATGTTGTAGCAAAGATTGGTAGGTGGTTTTTTATATCCAGAACAGAAAATTTTGTGATCACTTTATAATACTGAGAGCTTACTTCACATGCAGCTGTCATAACTCTGAAAAAGCATTTTCATTTTGTAATATTTTTAAAATTCTACCCACCACATAAAAAACATTTGCTGAAAATTTTTACTTGGCAAATATACCAGTTTTGAGAGGGAAAAATTGTCCAGCATTATAATGGATTTTGCTCTAGAGCTAATTTATTTTTTTCTGTTAATTGGATCAAATATTTCTGAGCTAGGACATTGATGATCTTGTCGCTCCTGGTCAGTGTTAAACCCTGTTCAATTTGTGATGGGTATCAAACGTGGGTGGATGGATGGATGGATGGATGGATGGATGGATGGATGGAAGGATGGAAGGAATTCCACTTTGCCGTGGGTTCTGCTTTGCTGTGTTCCAGTAGATTGGTGTCATGCCATGAATCATCCACAGGTTCCCAGTGAAATGCACTTGCAGTGACCTTGTGCCATCCTTGAGAATCAGAAAAGCTCAGAAGTACCACCACAGTTACTCAGTCTCTACTTTTTCTTCCACACCTTTCACATGTGGCGTTGAGCCAGAACCATGCCAAGGACCTGAGCTGGTTTTCATTGCCAAGGTTAAATGAAAACCATAAAACTCGAGACCAAAGTTCTTCCCAGTCCCAGGGGATTCTTAAGGAATTTTTGGAAGTGGAGGCTGTTTATGGTTTCACAAAGACACAGTATTATCTGTCTGAACATTTCTGTGTCAGTGAATAGCCCTTCTGGTCCGTAGTGCAGATTATGGACACAATTAATCTTTTGGTAAAGAAGAGAAAAAGAAAGAGAAATTTTCTTTCCTATTACATTTTAACCATCAGGAGAATGGATAAAAAAGACCTGGACTGCTTGAGTACTGAATTTCTCCTCTTTGTTTCAGAGCTGTATCTTCTCTAATGTCCTCACTAATCTTCAGGTTCTGAGAATGTGAAGTAACCTCAGGAATACTGATTTTCTTTGGAGCAGAACTGAAGGGTATATCTGCTGGAAAAGCTGTGTCTTGTGAGCTGTTGGATCTCTACTAAGAATCAGTCTAGATCATGTGTGGTCTTTTATCCTGGCCCGAGGAGGGATTTTGCAGAGGTGCCACTGACAGCTTGCACACACCTGTAAACTGCCTGGAGTTGCCAGAAAGGGATTGAGACAGAACTGTGAACAGCCACACCTGTAAATGGTTCCCTTTGTCTTGAGAGCTTGGCTGATGGGGGGAGCTTTTTGTGTGTGAGGATGAAAGAATCTCTGAGCTTGGTTTTGCACAAGTCTGAATCTGCTGCAATCTGGAGTGCACCAGAAGCTTCAATAACAGAAAGACTCTCTGTGCACACCTGTCTAGTCGTGTTTGGTTTGTGAAATGAGAGACACCCCAGCAGGGGTATCCAGCTGACTCCTGAAAAACACCTCTTGCAGTTTCAGGCAAATGTTCTGCATTGATGCTATCAGCCTCTTCCTTAAGAAAGCAGCTTTCTTCTGCCTCTGCCCCACTCTGATATTTACATAATGTCCCCATGCCAGCCTATTAACCTGCATCAGCTACAAGCCTTGGCCCTGTGGGAGAGGACCACCTTAGGAAAGCAGCTGTAAATAAACCCTGAGCATGTTCCTGCTTCAGGCTGTGCACTCCTGGTGGTATTTCAGGTCTGTGCTTCCTCTTCAGTGTGACAGGTAGGATCAGTCCCAGGTTGTCTTGCCCTGGTCAGAGCCCCTCACTTCCCAGCTGTATGGAAAGGGATCTGACTGCAGAATGTTTGTTCCCCTGTTGCACACAAGGGTTCCTGCTGTGCTGTCAGTAGTGTCGAGGCATCGTGGCTTGCCTTGCTCTGGCCTTTGACAGGACACAGGTCAGTGCAGCAGCCAGGGGTTCACCTTCTCCAGGGAAGGGGCTGAGGCATCCCTGAGGAACACGAGACCAGCCTACTGACTGCTACAGCTTCCAGGCACTCCTGAAGGAAAAGGAGTTCTGGGAGTGGGCTGCAGAGCAGCTGTTCAAGGGTGTGAGCTGAACCCTTTTCCTTTGCTCTGGATGCTGTCAGCACATAACAAAGGCTGATCCATCCACTGCTCTCTGATTAAATCAGCTCACAAGAAATGACTGGCTGAAATCAGCATAAAAAACCTGCTGGTCAGAAGAAAGAAAGTATTTGATTTGATTTTTTTTTTTTTTAAAGTGTAGCTCTTTCTCCCTGGAAACCACCCATCTGCATGATACAAGGTCAGTTCAGCCCCTGAACTACCCTTGGTTTCAGTTCAAATTTCATATCTTGCCATGTCTGTTTATCTTACCAAAATTTCTCATTTACTGAGAGGCACATGGCAATTCTGGTTAGAATTTGCCATACAGAACAAATTATTAATCTCCCACCTGGGTTAAAGTAAGTCTCAACATTTACATGATGTCCTCTTGCCCAGGATACACTGCCACATCCCAGTTTGTTGGGAACATACCATTTCTCTTCTCCTTTCTTTGCCACTCTTTACATTGGCTTTGTATAGACACAGAGAAATCAGCAAGTTTAGGAAGTAAACTGTAATCTGTTTAATTGACAAAAGACCTAAAAGACATCCAGTTGCTGTTGGTGATGTTTCACTCACATGTAAGAGCAATATGCCTTTATTTAGGTTTGCTATTGCATTCTGAATAATAACCACCCCTTTAAATTCTAAATATCCTTGAAAATTCTTTCTCCTTTTATGTAGCTGTAGGCAAAAGAAAATTTCCAACAACCTGGGAAATGAGCTCTTTTTAAAGTTCTGTAACATGACTAAGCATTCCCTTGACATTTAGTCATGTGTATTTCTTTTTTGCTGCCTTTTAATATCTAAAGTACTGCCTTAGAAGCATAAATCTTACATGTTAGACATGTTTCAAGACCTTATGTTACTGTCAAAGGTATATTTTAATTCTGATTATAGTATTATCTGAGATACTGATTTGTAAAGATCAGTAGAAATGCATTTATTTCAGATTCCTTGAGATATTACAGTAAATTCTTTCCAAAGCTAATCTAGAACTGGAGCTTTTTGAAATGATGATAGAATCAGCAGTGATTGCTGTGCAGAGCTGAAAATGGTAGGAATGGCATATGCTGTTTTTAATTTCCACTTGAATCTGTCATACTAAACCCCAGATAAACAAATTGAGCAACTAATGCACACAGAAATGCTATTGTTGGTTTTACTTGCAATATGTCCCACTGCCCAAGGTTTTCATGTAAATGTTTTCCTTCAGTAGATCTTATCTGGCCTCCTCATGCCTCGTGAATCAATGGCTTGTTGCAAACACAGTTTTCAGTTTGCTTCTGCTTGTGTGACGTCTGTTGGGTTATGATGTCACTGGAGGCATAAATATTTATTTACTACAATCCTTATTTTTGCTTAATCTTACATTGCTTAGCTGCTTGCCCACAGTTAGTCCAAAACTGTTTTTAACTGTGTTCAGTTTTTCTCCAAAATTAACTGCCACCANTTTACAAAAAAAAACGAATTCCACAAAAAAAAAAAAAAAAAAAAAAAAAAAAAAAAAAAAAAGATTAATGGCATCAATGCCTATAATTTATTCCTTGAGTAGTAATAAGTACATGGAGTACTTTCCAGCCACGTGTGTTCATTGTTTCAGCTGATGTGATTTATGTAGTGAAATATGAGTCTGGCTCATTTAATTGAATGCTGTGTCTTGGGCTGCAGGACAGTAAATGAGATTAAGCTGTATTATGTCTCTGAAGGCAGAATATCCAGTTGGTATCATGGGTGGGTTGTAACATTTCACTTCAGAAAAGAAGTTGCTTCAAAAATAAACACTTTCTGACTAAACAAGAAGTAGGCTAATGTACATTGGCAGGGTTTGTTATCATCAAATTTAATAAAATTATGATTCATATAATTGAGAGCTTATATTTGCATTGGTGTCTGTTTTCCAAAGGACTGTTTTGAACATGCTTTCATGCCTGTTTTAAGGAATTACAGTTAAATAAAACTCTTCTTTGGAAGTAAAAACCATTGTATTTTTACACATATGTAGGATTTTATATTCTGTTTCCATTTCCAGTTTGAAAATGTTTTTAAACATAAAGTATTGTCTTTGGGGAAGATCTGTAGCGGGTAGGGTAGAAACAATTCCTGTATTATATGAAATAGTAAGTAGAATTTATGGGGTTATTAAGGCCTCGGTTTGGCAAAGGGCTGTGTAGTTGCATCATCCTGTACTCATTATCTTTTTCTGGCTCCTGACCCTGCTCTAAGAAATACCACACATTTAGTTATCCTTTCACTCTTAACTGGTAATTTGATTTTCTTATTAGATTATTAAAAGGAAAAAGGCTTGAAATTTCATACTAAAAATGAATATTCTGCACTCTGATTGCAGCCCCAGCATATGATCCTTCAGATGATCGATAGACACTCCAGAGTTTGCTCAGTGTTCAGTGCCAGCTCTTTATCACAGAGGGCTGCTATTGGATTCATACTCAAGTATTGCACTCTTAGGATATTTTTTGTTACTGTTTCTCCCATTTTTAATATATTCTAAACACTCTTTTTTGAGAAGTGCTCAGCCTTTTGTCAGAAGAAATGCTCTGACTCTGCCCTGCTGCTGCCTGATTCTGCGCAGAGCAGGCAGTGGCAGGGAGTTTGCTGTTTTTGACAGCACCACTAAAAGCATGAAATGTTTCTGAAGGATTGGCAGAGCCTGGGAATAAGGGCTCAGGAAATGACTGGACTGGGTGTGGAAGAGAGACACTGTCCAGATTTAACACATGGGCTACTGAAATACTTGAACCAGAGGACAGGAAATGGTATCATAGGATGGCCCAAAGTGCTGTACAGAACCCCATTGTCTGGACAGAGTGGGATTGTTGTGCAGCTTAAACTGCTCACAGCTCACAGCCCTGCCATGGAAAGGTGACACTGACAGCCCCAGTGAGTAATAAAATGCTATTTATTATTGCATTAAAGCCCAGACTTTGCTTCCATTGTAACAGTAAGTTCTTTAAATGGTCTGGCATTTTTGCTGAAAATGGGAGGTGCCATTACAAAGTTTCAGATATAATTTGGTGAAAATTATGCCATTTTCTGATATTTTTCCTCCCTAGCCTGTTTGCAAATCCATTTAATTTTTACCCTGTCCATTGTGTAGGATGTCTCTCAGTCTCTGCAGGCTGGCTGTAACTCGTGCTGCACTCATTTATAATGGATAGGAATTGATGCATAACTGTGTTAAGAAAATCATGATTCTACGAAAACCATCTCTGTTGCAGGAACCTTAAGGGTAGCACAGAACTGAATTTCTCCTTTTGGCTTGTTGGTTTTTCCATGTGACCCAGCTGTGGAGAGTTTTCTCCTACCAGTCAAGAGTATATTTAGCTCTAGTGCGTATTCTCAGCTCCAGCCCAACTTTTCAACCACTCCACCTAAATTTTATCACTAACCTAGAAGCATCTGAATAAATTCTGCTGTTTTCTGCTGAGGAATGTGGATCCTTTAATCACAAAATAGGTTTTGCTGTGGTTTTTAATACAGAAGGAAGAATGCTGACATAAAAAACTTTCTGTGTTCCTTCTTTCCCCCATAAGTTCTGAGTTAAAAGTCATATTCCCATACCTCCTATGCAAATGCTTCAGGAAAGTACTAAATTAGAATGACTCCTCCCTTGCTCTGTTAACCTTGGAAAACTCAAGAGACATATCAGATCATCCATGTATGGTCAGGCTTTTGGCACAGTGGGAAATCCACATAATGAGTAAATCCAGAGGAGGCTTCCTCGCAGCAGCCTGGTGAATTCCCATCGAGGTTCTCAGTGTGCCCTGGCTGAGTATCTTGGTAGTACCAGGCACCTCCATGAGACGTTTTTTGCCCTTGCTGAGAGGTGTTGCTGTTCTTCCTTCTTGCTGTGCTTCTAAAGGCATTAAAAATGTTGCTAAAGAAGGTAGAATGTGACACTGACAACTTTCTTATTTTAATTGCTTTTAGATTAATATGTATTTAATGCAATAAAATTGGATTGGGCATAGGGGCCTATTCAAATTAGAATAATAATGCAAAATTCATGCCAGCGTGGCGCTATGGGCGATTAGGAGAGAATTTCCCACACAGTGAACTTTGTCTCATAGACTTTTCCCTGATTGTGCCTATAAAAGCTGCTTTCAGACCTGCAGTGTTAGTGCAAACAGAATCTTACTATGAATTGTGTTTATTTATACACACACATACAGGTTCTGTAGGGTGAACTATGGGGTTCCCTGTTGCAAAATTCTCCTTAACAACTTTTTTTCTGTTTGCAGCTGAATAAGGTTTGTGTATTTTGGGAATTGTTGCTATAAATATGATTCTGTGATTGGAATGTGGCTTTAAAATTTTTTCTGAGAAATATATTTAGGTTAACATGATTGGTGGTTCTGTTAGGATGGAAAAATAGAATACTGGGCACTTCACTGATTTACTGCCTTGCTGCTGTTTTCTGGCCAGTTCTGAGTGTAAGCTGAGGCTTCTACCTTGAGCATATTCAACTCTTGGGGATTTCAGTGCTGAATCCTGGACCTGTAGGCTTTGGCTTGACCAATTCCACTTAAAATGAGTACCAGGAGTAAGATAGAGAAAGACTTTGTTACAATGGGCATAAATGATGTGTATATCTGGAACGAATTTGAAGGGAAAGGATTTGTTCCTCTCATTGTTGCTAAATATAATAATCAGACAGTAAATATTGATACTGAAATTAGTCCTACAGATCTTGGAGGTATATGAAGAATAAATTTTAGAAACAGAGACTTTAAGAGCTAATCTTTTGTTCTCATAGGCAGCAATTCAGTGTAGTCCATGCTCTCTCTGTGGGGGTGGGGACCAAGTGGGGTTGTGCAAAACCCTCACTTTTCTGCAGGCTCAGCCTGGAGGAGCTTCAAAGGGCAAACTAAACACAACGGAGGTTATTAGAAATAGTTCTTTGGCAATTTGCTCTTCTCAGCGTTTAAGCTGCCACAGTGTGCCCTTGAAGTGATATTCCCTTTCCATATTGATCCCCTGGTCAGAGTGGTTTGTGTTTGTTCGATTGTTAATGCTCAGCCCCTCGTGGGAAGTTTGTTATCGGAAGTTTTAGGAAATAAATATTTCGTAACTGGTACATGAGCACCGAAATTTTGTATTGTCCTTCTCCTCAGTCTTTACGGTCCATTCGTTTTTCCTTTCAGGAAATGGGTTTGTGAATTCCCGAGCTTCACCAAGTCTGCTTGGTACCAGTGGTGGCGGGAACGGCCTAGGCAAAGTCATGCCTACAAAGTCCCCACCTCCACCAGGAGGAGGAAACCTTGGCATGAACAACCGCAAACCCGACCTCCGTGTCGTCATCCCACCCTCCAGCAAGGGCATGATGCCACCACTGGTGAGTTAAAACATTGATTCTGGGTCTGGCTTTGTGGAAATGGACTGTTCTGCCCACGTGCACAGGGAGAAACTGTCTCACCTGCTTACCACAGGGTGCAGGAATAGAGAGATGTTTGTATTCTGAGATGCCACTGATGAAAATCAAAAGTACAAATTGTGACCTGGGGAGAAGTTCAGCTTGTAAGGCATTTTTACAGCTGTAAAACAGCAGTTTGACCTAAACATGGTAAGAGCACAATTGTAGAGACAGGGCCGAGGACTTTGGTGTTTTGATCTGACACCCCTCTGACTTGGTACTGAGAACTCCGGTGGTTTGGAGGATGTGGGTTTTAAAAAGGGTTATCCATTATTCTGTGAAGGAATGGCTGATGTTACTGCTGATGTGAGCTCTATAAATGTGCCCTAAAGCACATTTTGTACCTGTTTTTCCTGGGTTGTAATGGCTGTGGGATGTGAAGTGCAGCTTCCGTGGTGAGGAGGGGCTGAGAGCAGCACTGGTCTGATGTGGCACCGTGGAACGTGACCTTGGCTGTCCTGCGGGGCTCTCGTGTCCTCAGCGGGGCCATCAAAGAGCACCGAGGTGCTCTGCAGTGCTGCTCTGCACTTTGGCATCTGGGCACCAGTGTTTGTCCAGCCAGGCTGGGAATAGCACACGAGTTTCGTGTCAGCCATGAGGCAACCACGGCCTCGAGCCCAGAACAGGTCTTGCAGGAAGTGTTGCTCTGTTTTTCCTTTAATTTACTTGGCCAAATCCTTTGGTCTTAGTCTTTTGCTGCCGTGTAGAAATTTTCAATGTCTCTGTGGATGTTTTCTGTGTATGCAAGAATGGGCCATAACCAGGAGGAGCAGGATATAAACAACACAAGTACTCTCTGTATAATTCCTATTTGTCTTTAAGCTACCACAAGTGCTTACATTTGTTACTGGTACTCACGATGAATAATACCAAATTAATCCAAGTAACAAAAGCTATAATTAGTCTCAGAGTAATGGTTCTTGAAAAAAAAAGGTTTTTCTAGGAATACTGAAGTGTAGGAGAGATAGGAAGTATACTGACTGATCATTACAATGACAATTACACTTTTAATTAGAAATAGAAGCAAAAATGGAGTTCTAATGTTGGTGGTGCACAGCACCTATTTAATGTTGTGTTGTGAAGAACAACATCATATTCAGCTTCGGGTTTGTCTGTGTTTTTGGGGGAATTAGGAGATTTCAGAGTAGATGCTGGCATGGAATGATGGTTGTATGTGAGAAGTATTTTGTTGCTGAGCTGGTTTATTGGATCAGTGCAGCCAGAGAGTGCCGTGCTGCACATCCACGTGTGCAGCCGTGTCCTTGGGGTCACCAAGCTCTTGCTGCACCAATTTCCCCAAAGCCATTGTTCTCTCAGTACAGCAGGTTTTATGTGACACGAATTTCATAAAGTATTACATTTCTAGCAGTATTATCTACAGAATCAGGTGGCAAATCCACATTATTAATTAAAATGAATCAAAATCCTGAAGCACAAACGTGACTTTTTCTTTCATTTGAAAGCAATGCTATTTTTAGTAACTGTGTTATCCCTCTTGTTTGCTGAGTACAGTCGGAGGAGGATGAATTGGAGTTGGTGAGTTTGGGCTGCTGTTTGCTGAGAGACAGCAAGATGCTGGAAATGTCTTTCACTACAGCTTTTTAACTGTAGTTTCATTACATATTTTAAATAATTCCAGTGTTCCCTTGGTAGCAGACAAAAATACATTTGTTTTATCAAACTCAAAACCCGACCAATTCAAGTTGAAAACACATCCAAAGTCAGCGCTTGCCATTTGTAAACTTCTATTTTTTTTTCCTGAAAATGTTTCTGTTTTTCTTGGAGGGAACATTGGAAAAGAGCCTTACAAAGTAACTGTCCATGTGTTTAGGATTTGTACTGCCTTCTATATGAAATACAAATAATCATTTCCCATCCCCTAAATTATTGGAATATTTTTAGAAAGTGGCTTCACTTGTGAAGTTCTTCAGATTGTAACACCAGCCCTGTGTTACTTCTCTTCCTTTCAAGGAGATGACATCATTGCTGGTGAGGTCACCTTTTTGGAGGTTAGAATTATTTCATCCTGTGTGAGATTATCAAACCACAGGGGTGTTCCCTGTTTACCAAAAGGAACAGAGGATTGCAAATAAATAATTCTACCTTTTTTTCCAGTGGAAAGATATTCTGCTTTTAAAAGGAAACTCTTGGGATTTGTATGTTTTCTATTTTTTTTTCCCCAAAGGTTTTAACATTTGGCATTCTGTCTGGAAAATTAACGTAAGGCTAAAATAATTCGTAACTTATTTTTAGAGTAAATTTCAAATTGGCTGCTGTGGCACAAGCCAGGCAGAAGATGCTGTGTCAGAATCACAGAGAAATAAATTGGCCTATTGCAGACTTTGACTTCTTGTTGAACATGGACCTGTTGCTAATATGAGGCTCTAATTGCATGAAAGCATGGAAAATTTAGTGATTTAGATTAATTTCTTTATGAATGCATGCTGTTGGTTGATTTTTACCTTTAACATGAGAAATAGATATAAAAAGTAAGAGAAAATGGGTTTTGAAATACAAATTGAAGTTTCTAAGCATTATTGGGATGTGTTGCTCATTGAGCAGTTAAAGAGCTCTCCCACTTTCCTCTCGCCTTCAGGGAGGGGTGTCTGGTTTTCAGTGCAGGAGGGAATCTCAGTGTAAAAGCGCTTCACCCGCTCTCGCTGGAGCTGCAATGAAAGCCCTTGGCCGGGGGATTCCCCCGCCCCTGCGAGCTCCCGCGTGCCGCGTGGGCCACCTAGTGATGGAGCTGGGACCAGCTCTGACAGGAGCCCTCACACAAAGGAACGGTGCAGAGTCTGCCTCAAATGTGGCAAAGCAGCACAAGCTGCACCTGCAGGGTTCTGTGTGATGCTGATTCCTGTGTTGGGAAGCAGCTCCAAATCCCATCTGGGAGCAGTCGCTCTGTGTGGTTGGAGCTGAGCACTGAATTGAAAAGCAGCTACTGAGGAGAGCAGAGCATGAAATACAGATACTGAATTCTTCCTGCTACATTTGCACCAGTTAAAAAGATTAAAAAAAGAGAGATCCTGAAATTTGTCATGAATCTCCAAGGACAACAAATACTGGGCTCGCCTAAATATTGCTTAGTGTTTTTGTGTGGCTGAGTGTTCCAAGAATTATATTCAGAAAGAATTTACCTCAGAAAACCACCTTTATTAGCCACTCAAAAAAAAAAATCCCATAAGGAAATCCTTTGGTCTGGATTGTTTCCCAGTATATTCCTCTTTACTTTTCCATTATGCAGTAATCCCAACTTTACAGGCAGCCATCCAAGAAAGCTTTGGAGAAAGGTCAATTCCTGACAGACACAAAAATCTGCTCTAATAACATCTCTTTATGCCAGATAAACTTGGTCTAGGGGAGATTTTCAGAAGTACGTAAGTGATTTAAAGGGATCAATTAGAGAAAATCAGAGGGACTTTCTCTGGGAGCTTTGAAACCTGGGAGCTCTGAAGCAGAGAGGGCACATCTGCCAATGTGTGTGTTTGACAACAAATGCCAGAGAGCCCCCAAATCCTTGGGAGGCTCAAAGGTGGGGAATTCAAGAGCAGCCAGACACAAGAGAGATCAGAAGCTGGCAGCCAGTGACAGCTGTGGCTAATTTTAATATGGGAGCTGTGATATATATTTCTTTCTTTAAATGGGAAAGATACAAGATTGATAACCCTCAATTCATCTTCATAAATTTAAGCTTAAAATTGAATACAGCCCCATTTCTGTACCTGCTCATTCTGATATTTTTAAGGGAATAATGCATTTTTAATGCTGCTCGTTCTCTCAAGATTAGAGTGGAGAAAAAAGTCAAGTGCTGCAGATCCTGAAATACCTGTGTCTGAAATAAGGGAAAGGAGTTGTAACTTCAGTCTTGTAAAGTTATGAAATGGATCCCTACCAAAGAGATGAGAAACTACTCCATTTGTAGCAAATATTTTTTCAGAGATAGAGAGAAGTTTGCTTTAAAAAAACATATTTCTGGCAGATTGAAACCCAGCTTCTTGTAGAAATACAGGGTGTAGAGACTGCTGCTATTTCTGAGAATTCTGCAGGTAAAAGTAAATATCTGTTCTTGAAAAATAAAACCCTAGCATTTTCTGTTCTTGACAGTATTTGTCATGGCCATGAGGTGTTGAACCTCTTATTTTTCAGGAATATTTGCAGTTGCCACCATGGAGAGCAGAACGTTCTGTGGCAGCAGCTTTGCTGTCTGGTGCTGTTCACCACAGTGTTTAATTAATTTTCTAACCAGCAAATTTGGTTAGAGTGATATGTTTGCTGCAGATGTTCATTCCAGTATATGGGAAAGAAGACTGTTATTAAAAAGCCAAATTGTGCCCACAGTTAAATTACCTGAGACAATCTAGTTTAGCTATTTTCTTTGTCAGAAAGGCACCGTTGCTCTTTGTGAACTCCAGTGTCATTTGCTTGGAAACATATCTGCATTATAACAAGTACTCTCTCAGTTTCTCAGGAACCATGGGAACAGCAAGACTGTTTTATCACTGAAGTCTTATCAACACGAATTTAGAAGATCTGTGTGTTCCTTTCAGGACAGGTGTAGTCAGCACAGTGTCAAAACCGGCAACTGAAATTTGGAAAATTGGATAAACAACTGTGAAGTGGGAGAATCTCTTCTGGTGGAACTGCACCTCACCATCTGCACTAAAACCTCTTTAAAAATGAGACTCAAAACTCTTAAATCACTTAAGAACTTCTGAGAATTTGTGTGTGTATCCCTAAGAAATTGCATTTATTTTTGTGTGTCCTACAACGCTAACACTCTTGAAATCTGCATGCTTGGGAAGTGGCCCAGTGAGCCTTCAATTAATTTTTCATTTCAGTTTGCCAAGATCATTTTGGTTGTCTTGAAATATTTTAGCTTTTTTAGAAAACCAATCCTGACAAAAAGGATGTGTTCCCAGCTCAAAGATACAGCAGAGCAGCACACTGGAATGCAATGCTGTTACGCTGGCACTGCGTTTCCTGTTGTTCTCCCTGGTCTCAGGAGGTTTGTTATTTCCATCCCTTGCAGAACACCCAAAGGATAAGCAGTTCCCAGTCCACACAGCCCCTGGCCACCCCCGTGGTGTCGGTGACGACTCCGAGCCTGCCCCCGCAGGGACTCGTCTACTCGGCCATGCCCACTGCCTACAACACTGGTAAGCCCTGCTGGGGTCAGGGCTGGGACTGCGCCCACGGGACTCAGAAGCCCAGGAAATTCACATTTCTGTGACACCTGACTTTGTTTTCCTCTTCAGTTCAAATGAAGGCTCTTACTCATCAAAACTGAGCCTGTAGCAATCCTGCCGGGAACTGGAGTGCCTCACGTTTAGGCAATAGCTGATTCTTCAGTACTTCTGTTCTTCAGATACTTTTATTGTCTGCAGGACCTTAAAACTACTTTTTATCCAAGCTGGGTGTGATGTAAGGCATTCGGTAATGTGAAAGTGATGAGTGGTTTGCTGGTTGGGAAAGCAGTTCATTAAAGCCAAGTAATAAGTGATGGAACATGAGGCAACGGCAGCCTCAAGTTGCACAAGGGGAGGTTTAGGTTGAATATTGGGGAAAATTTCTTCACCAAAAGGGTTGTCCAGCTTCCACCAGGGCATTGGTGGAATCCCCCCCCACCAGAAGATGGGATTTTATACATTTTCTCCACTCTTAGCTTTGAAAGTCTTCACTGCAGTTTTTGGTTCAGGCACCCAAGCACCTCACATCCTCTTGTATCTTTTTGTGTTAATGAGCTCATTAGCTGGCAGTGCCCTGAGCCCCTCTCCCTGCAATGCTGCAGGAGAGTGCTTGTCACCCACCAGCCAGGGGCTGTCCTGGGGCCCTGCACTCCTCACACCCCTTAGCCAGGGGCTGTATTTGCCCTGCAGCAGCTCCAGCCCAGTTGTCAAAGTGGATGCAAACACAGCTGCCCTGAGGAGGTGAAGTCTGAAGCAGGGAGTGCAGAAGTTGGGCTGCAGGAGCAGTGCCATGGGCAGAGCAGGGACTTGCTTGGGGTGATCAGTTGAAGTGTGAGTAGCTGGACATGCAGACCTTGGCTTGACTCTTGCCCCAGAGATGGTTCAGTCTCGTGTTCAGTGGCTGTTCAGAGCAAACCCTTCTGGTCCCTGCTCAGAGGAGCCACACCGAGTTTGACCTGACACGTCCCTTCTGTCCAGTTGGATGCTGTTTCAGGAAGCAGCACTGGGTGCTTCCCTCACTCAGAATAAGCTGTGAGCTGGTGGCTGAAACATCCAAAAGCTGAGAGGGGCTGGAACCTCAGGAAGCAGCAAAGGCAATGGGAACTGATGTCCTACATAAGGGACAAGTGCTGGGGTGTGATTTTGAACTCCAGCCCATTTCCTTTGATAATGCAAATAATTTGTGCAAAGCTTTTAGCCTTTAGTGGTTTTCGCACACTTCAGAATCGTTTCTGTTAGATTGAACCTTTCAGGGGATTTGCAGGAAGAAATTTGATGTTGAAACCAAATTCCCAGGGTAGTCACCTCTTCCAGCACAATTTCAGTATTGCAGTTCAAGGACTAAGATAAAATTTAAATACCTTAATTGTTTTTCTGGATTGATAAGGTTGGTTTTTTTCAGGACTGCAAGGGATAGCTTCAGCTCTTGAATCCTTAATTAAAATGCTGGATATCAGTTTTCCACTGATAAATACCCTATTTTATATAATGTTTTGGTATTCTGTAGGTTGTTGGAGGAAGGGCCAGAAGCAACTGAGTTACTGGTTCTAAAATAGTCCAGGCATTTAAAAAAATATTAAAACCCCCTGCAATCAGTTAATTAGTAATTGACACCTGAGCAGAGCACACCAAGCCATAAATGAATTCCTGGCTTCAGGTCACTTGTTTTGCAGAGGTACAAACTTGCCAGTGCTGCTTGTGAGGGTCACAGCAGTGATGGTTTCTGTGGTGCAGAAGGTGCTCTGGTGTGTACATCTCACATCAGGTCACTCCTGCAGCAAGAGTGTCCTCCTGTCAGTGCCAGCAGATACGTGATTATTTAGGGAATTAATAATGCAGCTAATTGTGTAGTGACATATGTGCTCTTTGGAAAAATACTTCCTCAAAGCCCTGTCACCAGACACGTTCTGTCTGAAGTGTCAGAAGTTAATTGTCCATGGTCATAAAAGCTGTAATTGCAGTGGAAAAAAAATGACATGGGAACTGAATTCCTATCAGTGTTTCCTTCAGGTCTGCTCTGACAAATCCCATCAGCCCAGCACATCCATCTCCAGGGCGTGCATGGGCTGCACTGGGCAGGTGTCAGAGGCCTGCCTGCTTTGAAGGCTCAGTCCATGTCTGGGTCAGTGCAGGGGCTGCAGAGTTTTTATTTTTTCTTTAGTTTTTAAATTCAATTTTAGTCTTGCAAAAGGGGCTTTTTGGGTCAATCATCTTGGGACAAACCTTTCTGAAGCTCTACAGAAATATGTGTGAGGGTTTTCAGATTTTTCAGTAGAAGTGACAACTGAGAAGAAATGAAACACAAAGGCAGCCCAAGAAGCTTCACCTGCTGGGAGCAGCTGGGACTCCTGAGGCCTTCAGGAAGGTTCTTGCAGGGATGTGTGTGGGGCTCTGACAGCACAGGGCCCTGCTGGCCCTGGATTCTCCTCCCAAGGTGAGCTGTTTTAGGGAGATCTAGAATTCATCCACTGCAAACAGGTCAGTGGATGGGGAGATTGATTAAGAAGGCTCATCTCAGGAGAGAGAGAGGATGTAATGGTGGTGGCATTTTAGGACAATACTATTAAAAAAAACCCAAAGCCCCCAAACACAAATCAAAGCCAAACCCAACTTAAGTGGAATGTTTGGTTCCTCTGGTGGCAGTACAGCCCGAGTTTGGCTGCTCACATTTTGTGCCATTCTCAAGAGACTAAAGATTATTTTAAGGAAGCTTTATTAGAAAATAATTAAAAGCAGAGAAGAGTTTGACTTTGTTTTCAAACCTGAAAGAAAACATGAGTGATAATGATCAAGTGCAAACAACTTCAGTTCTGTGAATGAAGTGAGAAGTGAGGGAGCCCTGCAGCAGCCAGAGCCACCGGCTGGCTGGGGTTGGGAGAGATTGAGCCCTCTGGGCTCCATTTAAGTTGAATTTCTAAAGAATGATGTTTTCTTGCTCCACACAGAGAGGTTTCTTTAGTTCCTGTGATGCAGGGATGACAGTTTAATCAGACATTGAGGATGTGATGTGTGCTGCAGTAGGACTGCCCTGAGGGGTCCCTGGGGTTCAGGTACCCCGTCCCTGTCCTGTCTTTCCAGCGTCCCTGTGCCTGCCTGGGCAGCCAGTGCTGTTCAGGGCTTGGGTTTGGATGGAGATTGTAGGACCAGGAGCTCTGTGGCATCGTGAGCCCCCCAAATGGTACCTGTGTCTTGTCTGAGGAGCTGCCACCTTCCACCTGGGACCTGAAGCACAGCCCAGGTGTCTGCAGTGAATTCAAGGCAAGATCCACCATCCCTGCCTAGTGACTTACATGGATTCTTCCCTTTTTTTTTCATTTTGAAATGTCTTCAAAAATGCCAGCACTTACTGTAAGGTGCACACCTCTGTATATGCACTGCATTAATGTGTTGTACCTGTGGGTTTGGAACAAGGTCCCAGACAGCAATGTGGAGGAACTGAAAGCAGAGTGGAAAAAAATTTTCATTTGGAGGCCTCTGTACTGTTAAGCTCCCTGTGAGCTTGGCAGGATTGCTCCCAGACTTTAGAGTTTTCACATTTGGATTCCTTTGGATCAGCTGCCTTTATTTGTTTTGGGCAGAAAGCCTTTGTATTTGTGTTTGTTTGTACATGTATGTTATATATATTAACCCCCCTATACATTACTTGGTTGTTTATTTGTTTTTCCCTCTTAGATTACTCCTTGACTAGTGCAGACCTGTCTGCCCTGCAGGGATTTAACTCCCCAGGAATGCTGTCCCTGGGGCAGGTGTCTGCCTGGCAGCAGCACCACCTCGGTCCCGCGGCCCTCAGCTCTCTTGTGTAAGTACCCAGGGTACCAGGGCAGCACTGGGGGGGCTGCTGCTCTTCTGCTGGATCAGCTGCACCGAGGGAATACTCAGCACATTTTAACCTCCTGTCTGTGCTGCAGAACATTCCTGTGTCGGGGTGTTTGTCCCTTCAGTCACCTCCAGCCTCCAGCTAATGAGCTGTGTCCCTGCAGGCTCAGCTTCTCGCCAAGGAGGCACCTGTGTGGTGACTGAAATGTCTGGCAGTAGAAAATACTTGTTTGTTCTGAACTTCTGTAAATGCAGCTCAGACCTTTAATTAATGCTTTTTTCACCTCTGCTCTTCCCAGTAAAGTGCATTTATTTCTGTGCTGAGCCCCACAGCCTCACCATCACAGACACGTGAATTGTCACTCGGTTTTCACTTTCTGCATTTTCTTACTTGCGCCTTTCGGTTTTCTTTCCCCAGCACTGGCAGCCAGCTATCTCAGGGTTCAAATCTCTCCATTAACACCAACCAAAACATCAACATCAAATCTGAACCGATCTCCCCTCCCCGGGACCGCGTCACCCCCTCCGGCTGTGCCCCGCAGCAGCCGCAGCAGCCGCAGCCGCCGCCGCCGCCGTCGCGCCAGGAGCTGGGGCGCTCCCCGGTCGACAGCCTGAGCAGCTCCAGCAGCTCCTACGACGGCAGCGACCGCGAGGATCCGCGCAGCGACTTCCACTCGCCCGTCGTGCTGGGGCGACCGCCCAACGCAGAGGATCGGGAGAGCCCCTCGGTAAAACGAATGAGGATGGACACGTGGGTGACATAAACCCGCGGTGCCGCCCTTCCAGTTTTGCGTTCTCAAAATGAACTGTCCTGACATATCTAAATTTATAAATAAGGACATGAATAAGTATATTTATATGTATATACATACGTGCATATATATATCTTCACATGCATATATATGTGCTAGTGTGTGTAGCATACACCAATCATCAGGCACTTACGACAAACTCTTGTATAGCTGCAGATGTCCCTTGGTAAAAGTAACAGAACAATCCCGTAGGTTTGATCTCTAGTCTGGCACTTACCTGGACTCGTGTGTAACCCCAGCCCGGCCCGCGGCAGAGCGGCGTCCCCGCAGTGTCTCCTCCTCCTCCACACCCACCCGAGCGAGGGCTCGCCTGTAGTACCGTCCCTGTGTGTAGTCAGCTCTATGGTTACTCGTAGTTAAGAAATAATTGCTTTGTAGCAGCAGAGCAGTAGAAAAGCAGGAAGAAGAAAGCAATACTGTACATAAACTGACCTTTCTATTACCCAACCTGGCATGGGTCTCTATTGCAGAGGGTGCATGGAGAAGGGCTGATGCTATAAGAAATAAAAAAAAAAAAAAACAAACAAAAACCCTGTTNAGAAATAATTGCTTTGTAGCAGCAGAGCAGTAGAAAAGCAGGAAGAAGAAAGCAATACTGTACATAAACTGACCTTTCTATTACCCAACCTGGCATGGGTCTCTATTGCAGAGGGTGCATGGAGAAGGGCTGATGCTATAAGAAATAAAAAAAAAAAAAAAAAAATAGTGTATTGGGTCAAAGAAGTGATTTTTTTAATGAGTGAAAGAGAGACATAGAGAACTCGCATGAAATATTCAGAAAATATTAGCCTAGAAAATAGAACATTAACAAAATAAAATTAATATATTAAGTTATAATTGGAATATGTTTGACAAATTTGTTTTTACGTTCATACCTTTGAAAAATATAGAAACGGATTTTAGCTCATGTATATTTTATATTAAAGAAAACAATACCCTAATGAATTGAAGACTATATATAAAGTTATATACAGTACTTTTGAACACATTCTGCTATGAATTATTTATATAAGCCAAAGCTGTATGTTGTAGCTTTTTTGTAGAGTATAGTTTTATCTTATTTTGACTTTCTAGTTTTTGCTTTCAAAGATGAAAAGGAAAAACTTGCAGGCGGAACCTTGGGGGAAAAATAAGCCATGAACACTTATATGTAAATTTAAATTTGAGCCAAACTCTTTGTGTATATAGCATCCTAAATATATTATCACCTTTGGTGTAAGTACCTATGTATTGTACGGTCACCAGATTAAAAAGTATATTTTTGTGGATTGACGCCAACTTGAAACAAGGCGAGGTCCTTATTAAGTAGAGTATTCACTGTTTAATATTTACTATTTTGTTAAATATACTGTACTTTCTTTGGATTTTAATTATTATTAATATTATTATCCAGATTTTTCAGAGGGTGTATAAAGGGGTTGGCCCCCTCACTGGTGGTGAATGTGTGCCGTTCAATTGTAATCTCTGTGCTGTATGGTTAAGCTTCATTATACATTTTATATATATGTATATAAATAGCAAAGTGGCAAAAAAAAAAAATCCGGTGTTAAGTTCATCCTGCATAAATATAAAAAATCTGTTACAACACATTTTAAGGCATCATTTTAAAGCTGCCTCTTCCAAGGAGGAAAAAAAAACCAGTGGAAAAACTTGACCTAATTTCTCATGATAGGGAAATGACACATATCAGAGGAGCACAAAAGGTTTTGTGAGTTGGCAAGTGGTTTGGGAAAAATTTGCTGCTTCCAAGAAAGAGAGGGAGGAATGCAGAGCCCCCTGGTGCCACGAGACTGGGCTGGGAGCAGGTTTGGTGTTGGATGCGGGGCCGTGATCCCGCCCGTGCTCCCGGCCACCTCCAGGCTGGCAGTGCTGGTTCTGGGTGGAAGCTGCAGAGCCGTGGGATTGCCCAGACTCTTCAGAGTTAGCCCTGATATTTATTACGTTTTTTGCTTGGGCTTTATTTTTTTTTTTTGCAGTTAAGAAAATCCCTTGATGCTGTAAGGGCGGGGTGAGAAGGGCGGTGTCCCTGTGGTACCTGTGGCCTCCAGCCCTGTCTCGTTGTCCCGGCAGCGTTAGAACTCGCAGGGCTCCAGCCCCCTCCGGCCCTTCCCGTGGAGCTGCTTCCCGTTTCCATGGGTTCATCCCGGCTGGCGGGAGCGTGGAGGCACAAGGGACGCGTCCCACGGCCGCTGTGTCCCCAGTGACCGAATTCACTTGCTGCTCCCCGGAACCTTTTGCTGCTCTGACCAGTGATGTGAGTTCCATGATTTATGCACCTGTATGAACTTTGCTGTACATCCGAGTGGGAGTTCTGCATTCACATTTACTGTCTATTTTCTTGTGTGCCTTATCAGATGGCTTTGCTGACTGTATCTCAATAGTCTTTATTTCTATGCAGGTTTTTAAACAGTACTTAACTACTGTTTTCTTAAAGACAAAGCTACACAAGGGTTAGAGTTTGTATTGAAATTGCACCAATGAATTAAAAAGAAAATAATAAAAAGAATCAGTTCTAAAGAGCTGGGCAAGGGAATAGCTCTGTGCTGCCCCAGCCCTGGCAGAAACGTCCTTCCACAGCCCTCTGGTCTCGGGGAGCACCTCCTGGCACCGAGGACATGGGAATCCTGGTTTTTAATAACAAGTAACTCACTTTGAAACATACTTTTTTAGAAATTGTAAAAATGTTTTATATAAAAAAAAGAGATGACATAGCACAGATATTTCAACAGGTTAAAAAAAAAAAACTTTTTAAAATTATCTCTGCTGACTGAAGTGCAAGTGGATCCAATCCTGGGCTGAACCCAGTCAGGTCTGAATGATTTAAGATTTTTATCTCTGTTGTGACAAATCACCTCCATCCTCGAGCTCTCACGATAGTTTTGAGAACGCCACGTTGTCAGGGACTCGTCAGAGAGAACTGCTTTAGCCTTGCCTTCCCTCCAAGGACACTAATGCATCAGAAACTTGCGAGTTACTGTGCGCACAAGAAATACATAGTAAATAAGGAACAAAACAACTCCTAACAATTGATCCTGGGCAGAAGTTAAATCCGAATGTGAAAGAAAGACTTAACCAATGTAAACATTTAAATCTTAGTAGAACCTTTCTTCACTTTGCTGTGCAAGAGAACACTGCTTTGCTATATTTAAAATGGCTTTTTTAAAAGAGATTTATGTATTTGGTAAATGTTTGTAGTCAACAGTTCACAAGAAGCTGTTCACGGTTTAATGCTGATAAGCCGTTTGGCGGCACAAGCTGGACTTTGTTGCCATCCTTGAGACGAATCTTTTAAGAAAAAAAATAAGTTAATCTCAATTTTTTTCCCTGAATGTGTTGTTTTTTCTTCAATATACAATAAATATTCTAGTGAACTTTTTATCAAATGGTTAAGAAAATGCTAGAGGTTGTTGTAAAATATTTGTATCCTGCATTCACTAAAGTAAAGATACTGGCTTTTACTGTGTACTCCGGCCTCTCTCGTGTTTGCAGAGCACTGGTCCCGTCTGGCGCGTCCTTGCCCCCTCCAGGTGTCAGTCCAGGTGTGAGGTGTTGGTTTGAACTGCAGCCCTGAGGATTTTCATCAACAGGGATACACACATGCTTGTTACTGCACTCAAGGACTGATGCCTGCTAAGAACCTTTCTACAAAACGTGGAGAAACTGGCAGAGGAACCAGGATCCATTGAGAGTGGAGGGCCCATGGCCAGTCCTGCCCCTCCAGCCCTGGTTCCTCCTGCTGCTCCCACTCCTGCTCACTGCAGAGGCTGAGGTGAGGCTGCAAGGGGCCCCTCTTTCTAAGGCAGGTGCTCAGCTGTGTGGTAGCAAATAAAGCACAAGCTGTGCCCCTTGTGCTTTTATTTCATGTGCCTTTATTTAAAAACGTAAGAACCTGTTCCCGCCCCCTCCCCAGAACAAAGAGATACAGCTCTTCACAGAAGAAAAATACAAGTTTTTGTTCAGTATAAGATACTTCGGAGTGCTCATTTACAAAATTAGGTTCCCACTTTTGAGAGCTGCAGGGAACAGAGGCTCTCACTGTAACAGCACACAGTTGTGCTTGTGTGGTGTGGGGTCCTCACCTTGCTGGAGAAGCTTCAATCCTCCCTGTCCAGGCAGACACTGCCAGGCAGAGGCAGTCCCTCAGGCCAGCCTGAGGCCACACCTGTACAACAGGTGCTTGTACCACAGCCCCTCTCCAGCCCCTGCTGGGCCGAGGTGGGACAACAAACAGTGGCTGCCCACCAGCTCTGCCCTCACCCTCAGCACCAATGGCACCTGCCCACACATTTAGTGGTTGGTTCCAGGAAAGCCTTTACCTCTGTCCACAGGCCTGGAATTTGCTGAATCAAATTCTGAGGCAAATTCTTCTCTTTAGAAAAGCTCTCAAGGCCTCCCTTGCTACTCCCTTGCAGCAGGCAGTGTTTGCTGAGTGGCCCTGAAGAGCACAGCTCTGGGGCTGACCGACACCTCCACTGCCCTGCGAAGCTTTTCACTGCACGTGGTCAGTTCACAGAAACCTGTCACGAGCAGCAGCTCCAGAGTCCTCTCCTAGAAAGGCTTCACCCTTCTTTCTTCTTGGACTTCTGTCCTGGACCTTGCAACCTACACTCAGCTCAGCACTTCACTCCCACTCAGACTGCACACGAAGAAGTAATTCCATGACTGAGCCTGGGTGTCTGAGAAGCACCACTATAGACTATTATTAGTTTTTTTAACAAATAATACTGACTAGACCTCCTGCCAGCAAATGAGCCCTTGAGAAGTGCCTGTGACTCCTCTCTCATGCTCTCCTGTCCTCATCCAACATGTAGGGCTGAGCATTACCCTGGGACAGCACAGATCCTGCACAAAGACCTCTGATCTCAGGAGCCATCTCTGAAGGATTTCATTGAGGGGAAGAGGTCTGGGCTCACCCTTCCCAAGGGTGGGCCTGATGCATCCTAATTGAACACAGTTCAAAGGTTTGCTCAGGGGGGTGACAAGGTGCTGACAGCATCCTCGTGCCCTGGCACACGCAGCTTAGAGCCCCAGAAGGCATCATTAGGGTCAAGCAGGCCAAAACCACCATGGTCTGCAAGAGACAAAAATGACACTTCAGAGAAAAAATGTCCCCTGCTTCTATTCCAGCAAAAAGTGTTTCCTTAAAATGCAAACAACCCCCAACTTTGCAACCACATTAATACTGCACTCTCTAGCTCAGCAGCAAAGAATTTGCTTCTAGACATGGCATTAAGAAACACCTGAAGCAACCATAATGAGTAAATTGCTACAAAATACTTTTCCTCTACAGAGTTCCCAACTCTGAAGCCACCTGGGTGATGATCTCTGTAAGCAACAAAGCATCCTTATTTTTCCATCAAAATCACATCACCTCATTTTCAGCCAAATTCAGGATTACATCATCAGCTACTTATAAAAATAATCTGTATTGTTGTATCCCCATGGGTGCACTTGAGTCAGTCACGAGCATATGGGCATCACTGCTGGAGGGGCTCGAGTGGGCTGCCCTTTCCCCTTAGGATTTTTTTCCTATGACTGAGTCTTGTGGTCATTTCCCTTCCAATCCAGGTGTTGAAATATTTGAGGTTATGTTAAAGGCATGGGCCACCAGGCCTTGTGTTTTAAAATAGATGATATAAAACACTGGCAGGACAATTCCTATCAGGAGCATAACGAACACGGCGTTCCACCACTGGATTCCGCAGTCCGCACCGTTACCAGCGTCCCGCTTCCCTGCCTCGGGCAGGGGCCTCTCCAGCCCCTCCCTGCCGTACTCCGCGTTCAGCTGCACCTCCACCTGCACGGCGTCCTGGATGCTCTGGTCGATGCCCCTGAAGTACTCACTGAGTCGCCGGCCGCCAGCGGAGCCGCCCGCGCCGGGGTCGGGCTCAGGCTCGGGCTCCGGCAGCTCCACGCGCGTCAGGCCGGGCTGGGCGGGCCCCGCCGGGGGCGGCCGCAGGGCCCCGGCGCTCTCCGTGAGCAGCCCGTGCGGCCGCACCGGGATCTTGATGGACTTCAGCGCGTACAGGTCCTGCTCCCGGATGAAGTTGTTGACGCGTTTGATATCCGCAACCTAAGGAATCCGGAAAGGACACAAACAGTGAGGGCAGGACAACCCAGGATGAGGCAGGAAGCAGCTACAAAAGCAGTGTGCAAGGAGCCCTCAGGGAATAAAAGCAGGCCCTGGATGCAAGCGCTTTGATGTTCTGCAGAGATTCCCCAGCAGTTCCAGGGGTGCTCCAGGTCCTGCAGGATAGAGGCAGTCCCCTGTTAAACCAGTCTACAATCTCCACCAGTGCTCTTGTACACGCTGTATTTTGCTCCACACTGCTTTTCCTTCCCTTTGCTTTCCTTGCCCTTCTCTCAATTAAGGCAAGAAGAATCTTTTTAACTAACAGATCCTTTTAAAAACTATTTTCGTACCTTACATGCGAGTGCTTAAGGTGAGAGCACACCTCCAATGTGAGCATCTCCTGCTCAGGAAATGATTTCAGGGTGATCAGAGCTCCATTTTGGGAGCACAGCAGTTCTGAGAGCAAGGGCACAGCCTGGAGAGCAGGTGAGCATCTCCCGCACAAGCACAAGCATCGTCTGCTCAAGCAGCACCTCTCTTCTGCAGCACAGCAGCTCATCCAGCCCATTCCTCCTGAGCATGTCCTACTGAAGGACAGTCACCTCTGTGCCCTGTCACCACCTTTGATGGTTCCTGTGTAGGGCTCCTGTCTGTGATCTGTATCCCCACCCAGCAGCAGTAAGAGCAAGGAAGAAGCAGCCACATGTGCAGCATCAGACACAGGGATGGGCAGTACCAATGCAAAGATAAAGACAAGGCAGCATCCCTTATTTAACATTAGAGAAAATGCTTAATCCAGTGGCCACTCACAGCCACCCAGTAAGCACAGCAACTTCTCAGTTGCACTGTTCAAAGGAAAAGGAACAGTATGTCAGTGTGTGCCAGGAGCTCTCCACTGCAGCTGAGGAGATGTGAAAGAACCTTGAGGAAAAGGCTGGAGGGCACAAAACAAAACAGCGAGAGCCAAACCAAAGAGAAAGGCAACACAAACAGGTAAACCACCTCTCATCCATCACAGCAGAGACACAGTACAGGGACTGTGCTTTGCTCTTCAGAAATTACAGCATGACCTGCATTCACTGCACACTCACACGCTTGAGGCTGCCAAGGAAACTGGGGAGCTAAAACAAAAAAAGCCACTTTACTTCCTAAGCACTCTGCTCAGAGGTAGAGAGGAGAGGAGATGGAGGCCTGAATCTCATGTTTACTCTGCAAAGCTTGAGAACTCTGAAAATAGCACATTTAATCCAGGACCTGATCTGGGGATCCTGAGGCAAAAGGAATCCTCAGTCGCTGCTTCAGGCTCCTCACAGCCAGCCCCAGTGTAAACTCTGGACTTAAACCCTGCAAAATTTCTTAGTTATGAAATAACAATCTCACCCAGAGCCTCCTAACTGAGGTGCTGCTTCAATTTCTGGATGTGTTCCAATGAAAACAAATTACTGGGACAGTAAATATCCCCCGTGGTGTCTGCAATCAAATACTGCAGTGTGGTGCTAAGACTCCAGAAACAGAAAGTGGAGCAGCACTCACACAGAAACAACAAACAAAGCTGATGGGAAGCATGCGAGAGATTGGGCTGCACAAGCATTTAGGCTTATTTTCTGTACTTGTTTTTTTGGCTGCAGTGAGCTCCTCTTGCCCCAGCTAAGAACAATGCCAAAAGCAAGCCAGGACTATAAATGGTCAAGAGTAAAAATGAGAATTTTGAAGTGCTTTGCATCTCTGCCAAGTTATCTGTGGCACACACACAGAGCTATTTGTTGCACTGTCTCAATATCCCCTCCCCAAGCAGATTCTGAAACCAATGTCAAGTCCTCATGAATTTCAAGGAGAAGCTCATCCTGGATTCTTACATTTGCCTATATATCTGTGGTTACAGTTCTCACTGCTGTCTTGGCAACCTTTCAGGAGCTGTTTAATTGTGCAAATAAAATAAAACACATGAAAACTGTCATGCCAGTCTTTAAAGAGACAAAGAGACAAACCTCCTACAATAAGGATTTCTGTACCTGTTTAGTTTAACTGGAACAAGTCAGAAGTGCCCCTTCTGGAAGGGAGGGAGGCAGCAGGACAGTTTTTGTCCTGTGGGAGGAGAACACTGACTATATGGTCCCTTCCATCAGTTTGCTTTTCCTCTGAGCAGGCCCAGCAGCCTCCAGAGGGGCTGAAAGGCTCCAGGAGTGGGGCAGCAGAGGAGCAGCCACAGCAGGGACAGAACTGGGTCCTCTGAGTGACAGTGCAGAGGCACAGCAGGACTCTTCACACCATAAACCAAAGAACTGTTCAGAATCTCCCTCCTCTGAGTTCACCCAACTGCCGTGAGTCTGCCCAGGTGCTGCTGAGAGCAGCACACAGCTCCACGCCCAACCAAAGCTCAGCTCTGCCTTCTCAGGCTCTCCTGCAGCCAATCAAGGCCTATTCAAGTCCTACCAGACTCGATTCTCCACACGCATCACGCTCGTCAGCAGAACCTACAAGGCTGCCTTTTTTGTTTTGTTTCTAAGGGCAGGGGAGGGGAGGAATTGCTGCAATCCCTCTAGTGCCTCTTGCCTCAGCTGCACCGTACAGCTGCTCTGTGGTTAGGCAAGGCAGACTGCACTGGCGTGGCAGCACTGGAGCCAGAGCTGTATCATTATCCCTGCTGCGGTCGCTGGCCAATTGTTTCATCATGGAACTCAGAAATCACAGTCCAGCTTGCAGATAAAGAGGGCTCTAAAAATACACCTCAAACTGCTAAACAGCAGGGGGCTTCTAATGTTCAGAGCAGGTAATTAAACTTTCCAGCAGTTCTGGTCTTTTTTGGAACAAAGAAAACGTGTTGTGTAGTTGTTCCAACTCAGAAATCTCACCGTGCACACGCCCTCCCTCCTGCCCACAGGCACCTGAACTGTGCACGCTTTGGGATGACAGCAAACAACCAAAACCCACACACAGACACCACCTGGACTTTGGGACTGAACTTTGGCACCTCTCCACATCCACCCCTGTTAGACTCAGACCTTCCTTGCAAAATGTAAGCTGACACTTTACAAAAAAATAAACAAAAAACCTCACCCATAACTGTGGTGTTTCTTTGTACTGCTCAATTTGCTTCAAAAACTCCAATGTTCCTTGAGAGCAGAGCATTTCTACACTCAGCTCCCTAATGTTTGCCCTCACTGAAATAACTTAGTACAGCCTGCACTTAGTCACTGAAATTAAACAGGAAAGCAGGTCAGGCAGGGTGTGAGGCTGACAACATCTTCCCAGGCTGTTGGCTGAACAACTCTCTTTTCTGTTTGTGTGGGGTTTTTTTGCCTTTCTCCAGTTTTACCCAGACAATGACCACTCATACAATACACAGAGCCAACACTTGCCAGTGTCAAAACTACCAGACCACAGGACACCTTCTGGAAAGCGCTGCACGTGAAACCCCTCTGAGGTGATTAACCCCATGCAGAGGCAGCCCTCACCTTACAGCCGTACTGCAGGGCCAGCTTGTTGAGGCTGTCCTCCTCTGTGAGCTCCCTCTCCAGAAGCACCACGTCCCCCAGCCTGTCCCGGGTGCTGCCCCGCTGCTGCTCCTTGCCCCTGGGCCGCAGCTCCATCACGTTGAGCTCCTCCTCCGAGGACTCCTCCTCCTCCGAGCGGCCACTGGGGAACACGTACACCTGCCTGCCCGGGAAGGAGTGGACAGTGGCAGGAGCCTGGAAGGGTCTGGTCCGGCTCTCGTGCAGCCTCATCTTTTACACCAGCAGCACCTGGAACAAAACCCAGACACTTTTAGTTTCCTCAAGACCAGTGTTTAGTTCTTAGCATGAAAGATTCAGAGGATGCACAGAAAGCTGGCAGGTGTGAACGCTCATGCACACAAAGGTTTCTTGTACCCAGGGGCAAATCCAGAAGTGTCATTCTAACAGCAATATTAGAAAAGTTACGTACTCAAACTGCAGCAATCAGTAATTTTTCTCCAATTGTTTTTTTATCTACCTGTGAACAAGCCACCTTATAACTATGTTGCTCAACATTTTAAATGCTACATTCTATAATTTTATAAAAAAAGCAACACAGACACCTGAGCAAACTGTCTAATTATGGTCAAAACATACATCAGGTTTACCAACAGACATTAAAAACTGAGCAAAGTTATCCTTTTCATAAGTCCTTAGCTCTCTACACTTTAGGAATCCACATTTTAAGTTCTTGGAAGAGCACTTTTTTTTTTTTTTAAATAAGGACAGCTCATGCTACACTTAACTTCAACCTGAATAACAAGGCTTCATTTTGCTGCATGAAGACTAGAACCTGCCTGAGCACTTTAATTATTGCTCAGCCCACAGCTGCAAGTTCGGGTTTGTTTTTTGTTTTTTTTTCTTCAATCCTCAGCTCCACACAAAATTTGCTGTCAGGGTGAGGTATGGGGTAAGAAAACCCCACACTGTTAGGGAACCTTGACCTTAACGTTCTCCATCTACCCCTAAGGGACACATCAGGTGAAACCAGTACGACTTAATGGCATTTCCTTGGCCCCGGGCACGGCACCCACAGCTGCGGGCCGGGCTCAGCTGCGCCGAGGGAGTTCGACAGGCAGGACGAGGCTGGGCGCTGCTGTGGGACAGCGCGGCCTCCCCCGACACAGCTCCCTCCTCAGCGGCTGCCGAACTCTTCCCCAGGCTCCTCTGGGGACCCGACCTCGTCAGCACTTCAGGCGGATCCCGATGCCCTCAACGGACCCCGATTCCCTCAGCATTTCGGGACAGTCCTTCTCCCCTCAGGGTGCCCCGCTGCCCTCGGCACCTCATCGGGGTCCCGGTCCCCCAGGGGTTCCCGCTCCTCTCAGAGGGTCTCGCTGCCCTCAGCGCTTCAGGTGACCCCAACGCCCTCAGCACTTGAGGAGGGTCCGGATCCCCTCAGAGTGTCTCGGTCCCCCCTGGGTCCCCGCTCCCCTCAGAGTGTCCCGCTCCACCCTGGGGCCCCGCTCCCCCCCTGGGGCCCCGCTCCCCTCAGGACGTCCCAATTCCCGCCCCTCTCCCAACGCTCCCCTTACGGACCCGCCGCCATCGGCCCCGCACCAACCTGGCCACGGTCTCGCCCAGCGCTCCTGCCATTGGCTGGCGGCGCCGGGAGGCGGGACCTCGGCGCCGTCCGGCCAATGGGAGCCCGGGAAGGGCGGCGGGGAGGGAGGCGGTGAGCGGGCGGGGCCAGGACGGGCAGGGGCGGGGCCTCCCTTAAAGGGCCCGCGCCCTCCGTTCCGGCCGGGCGGGGACCGAGCCCCGAGCGGACCAGGTCACACCTGTACAGAGGGACACGACACACCTGAACAGTGGGACACGTCACACACCTGTACAGAGGGACACCACACACCTGAACAGTGGGACACGTCACACACCTGTACAGAGGGACACGTCACACACCTGTACAGAGGGACACCACACACCTGAACAGTGGGACACGTCACACACCTGAACAGTGGGACGCGTTACACACCTGTACAGAGGGACACGTCACACACCTGAACAGTGGGACACCACACACCTGAACAGTGGGACACGTCACACACCTGTACAGAGGAACACGTCACACACCTGAACAGTGGGACATGTCACACACCTGTACAGAGGGACACGTCACACACTGGCATAGCCCCGGGCGGGGTGCCACTGCCACTGTCCCGGGACACGTCACACACCGGTACAAGGGGTCGTGCCACACACCTGCGCAGCCCCGTGTTACAGTAACCTCTCAGTTAGAACACTGTCAGTATGTAATAACAATTACACTATGTCAGTGTTACAATATGTCACTTTTGCCATGTGTCCATATTTCTGGGCTGTGCGGCGCCTGCAGAGCAGCCGGCAGAGCTGACCAGCTGTGCTCCACACCGCCGTGTTTGCCTTGGCCCACCCCGACTCACGGCTAACGTTTAAAAAACAAGCTCAGGACACACTGTTAGCAAGTTCCACATTCGAAGCTTTTCTGGGGTGCAGGGACAGGAGAAATAATGTCCTCCTTGCCAGCTGTCAGAATTAAGCAGGCACTCCTTCAGGTGCCCACGGGGTGAAGATGTCCTGCAGGGACAGCCTGGGGTTTGGCTCAGCTGGGGTCTGGCTGCTCTGTGCCCTAAAGGTGATGGACAAACCTGGTTTTAAGTTGTATTAAAGCTGAGAGCAGTCGCTGGCCATCCCTTTGCCTTCCCTGGTGCAACCCCAGTTCTGCAGGCAAGAGGAGAGGGCATTTCCTCTCCAGCTCTGGCTACCACTGGATTAGATATGACATCAGCTGATAAATGTGACACACTGAGAGCAGAGAAGGCTCCACAAGCATTAAGAATTTCTTTAAGCAACAGCTGCTCTTCACAGCTCTTACCTGCCCCCACACGTTCGTGGGACTGAGGGATTTTGGCAGGGATGGAGGGGTGGTGGGAGAGTGGCCAGGCAGAACTGTGGCTGAGCCAGCTCCCCATCTCCCAGCAGGTCACAGGATTTCCTTCCCTCCATCCCTGGGCCAGATTATCCCAGGAGCAGATGACTTTGGGGCTCAGGAAGCTTTCTGACTCAGCAGATGATGGATTTAGTGTGCTGGAGAGGGCTTTACAAGCACGGGGAGTAGATGAAAGTGCCAAAATGCCTTTCCTGAGCCACTTAGAGCCTCTCTGTGACTACTGAGGTTCAAAAGTTACAAGCAATAATCATGTTTTGTCAAACAGATCCAGGTTATTCAGGGTAACCTGCTTGAACCTGGAAAATAAACTGCTGAGGAAATGCTGGAAATGTGGGGGAATCAACCAGGCTTTGCTGACAGGGCTCAGTCTGGGCTGGGTTACTTGTCCTTGACAGTGCTTAACAAGAAATGACTGTTTTGTAGGAGTGCTGATGTTGGATCTGGGTCAATTGCATGGGTGATGTCATCATTCCAAATAATTGGAATATTTTTGTAGTTAGCAGACAGATTGTGAGAGCTGCACAGCCCCAAACAAGCAGGGTCTGTCTGAGAGCTCAATGGTTCAGTCATTATCTACACTCAACCAACACAAGGGTCATTCGTGCCCTGAATTTCAGGCAGAATCCTCCTGCCCTGACTTGGATCAATGCAGAGGGTGACAGAGCTCAGAGTCTGCTCATTTCCACTCAATCCAAAGAGCAGTGTGTCCATGGTGCTGGGCACCAGCTGGAATTCACATCCATGCCAGCTGCATCCCAGAGTTAATCCCTGTGATAAAGAATCAAAACTTTCATGCAAGTCTTGGCTGGGAATCTCCAAATAATCTAGAACAGGGCTCCTCTCTTGTGTCCCTGCGACTCCTGGGAGCTCTTGCTCAGACCCAGAATTGCAGTTTTCCTCATCACTTGGGATTTGTCCCTCTTTCTTCAGGCTCACTTCAGAAGTGTGAGGAGCATCAGACACACATTCTCTGTGTTGTTCTTTGCTTCTCTTTCAGCTGCATTTTAAGCTGTGCAATAAAACCTCTCACTCAGTGACAGGCTGCTCTCCACCCTTGGGAAAAGAGTAACTTCAAGAAAAACTTCTTGATCATCTCCTTAATATGAACCAATCACTCCTGTTTATTTCAGCAGAAATATGGGAAAGGCTCCTATACAGCACTGCGAGGCAATAGGAATCTGCTGGTATTTCTGAATTATACACACAAAAAGAGAAAAAGATGAGTATTCCTTTTTACCTTCATTTCATTGTTCCCTAGTGCGAGACTGGGAAGGCAGCTGGAGCAAACCCCACCCATACTCTGGACATGGCATTATAGAAATTATGATGCCTCTCTAGCAAATAATGAATAAAAGCTGGGCTCTGCTCTGGCTTTGGATTAATGCAGCACAACCAATTTTAGTGGAGTTACCCCTGTGTTAAGTCAGAAGCACAAGCCAAATACAACAAAATAAACCTCTCCCTGGTACCTGGAGTGACTCAGCTTATGTTGGTACTGCATGTACATTACACATAGCCATAATTTTAAGAGGTTGATACAATGGGCACCCAACATGGGAGAAAACCTCAACCAAATTAAATTAATTATAGGTAAATACGTAATGGAGTTAATTGAGCTACAGGGGTTACTCAGAGTGCATGTTTGGCAGCATCAGATTACACTTGTGTTGCTCAGCAGGTTCCAGACTTTGCCACAGAGCACAAGTCCTGTCCTTGAGTGCCCTGTAAGGGTCTCGGGCTGCAGGAAGGAGCTGATGGTTCAGGTGGTGACACTTGGAAAGGAGCACAGAGCCCGTGTGACAGCAGCACTGAGAGCCAGCTGCACACCTTCCCTGCAGGGGCACCCCTGCTCAGGGCCCAGCCTGGGCACAGCCTTCCCCCACCCACTGCAGTGCGACCCCAGCCCAGCCAGGTGACAGACTCTGCGGCCTGTGTCCCTCCACGAGAGCAGGGATTTGTCACCCTGGAGTCAGGGTGTGAGGAGCTGGTACCCTGCACCTCTGGCTTTTCCCAGGGCAGCAACACAGCTCCTGCCTCCACCCTCTCACGCTTCCTCTCCTGTCTGTAACAGAGCAGGTGTGACAATAAAGGCCCAGCTTCATCATTCATCTCAGACATCAAATTACTCCCACCTACACGGACTGCATTTGCAACCCTCTCACGTATGCCGTGACTCAGGGGTGGGATTTTATCTGGGGAAGCAGAATGCAGATCTGAATGGCACTGCTGTCTCCTGGAGGAGATAATGTGTCTCTGCTCAGAGCCCTCGTTCTGTGCTTTCCTTCTATCACACAGCTCCATTTGGCAGGGGCTGCCTGGCATGTGTGATAGCAGGCACTGAAATACTTCAGAAAAACAGACTTATTCTTTCTATAAAAACAAATGACTAATTAAAAGTGGTTTTAATTTTGTAGTTCGTATTTTCTTGGGATTGTCCCAGACTCTGGAGTCCATGTTCCACACCCTGTCCTTCTGGAGAAATTTGGCGAGGGAAAGCACCGTGAGATTTGTTCCCTTTCCTCTCCCTTACTCCTAAACTCCCCCCTCCCCCTTCTCCCTTCCTGCAACTGGTAAATTGTGAAGAACAGGAATGTTCCTGGGAAGAAACCCAGGCAGAATTGCATTCAGAACAAGTCGAAGATTTCTTGCATAGCTGAAGCATGTGTTTGCAATCCCCAACTGCCGGAGCACGTAAGCCCTGCCAGCGAGTGCTGCTCCCTTCAGATGTTCTCAGAGAGCTCCAGGCAGTGGCCAGGGCAGCCTGTGGACAATCTGAGCTGAGGAATTGCTCCGTGGCCCATCTGTTCATGGTGCCATGCCAAAAAGGTTCTCGGTGAAAGGATGGCAAAGAGCCAGCCCTACCATTCCAAGGAGCTGTGTTAGGGATGGTCAGAAACACTGCTCTGGGACCTCCCCCAGCCACAAACTGGTTCCATGAGACAGCTTGGCTGCTACTACCAACCTGTCAGCCCAGGCTTCAGGCAGGTTTTGGGATTGATGCTCTCCAGAATAGTTAGCATGTGCTAACTAGCATGTGCTACCCCAACAAAGGACAAAACCACAAGATCCCTTATTGTAACTGCTGGGGAGCAGCAACTACAGCCTGCTCTCCCTTCAGCTTGAGAGGTGCCACTGATCCAGAGAGAAAATTACTCTCCCAAGGGGTGCTGTTCAGTGGTTCAAAACTGGAACCTGACAGGGCCAGGAAGGATGGGAGCTGGGGGCTGGGACACTGGTTGGGAAAAGCAGCTTCAACATATTTGTGAGGAAGCTTTTGTCCTTGGCACTACACGGAGCACGGGATATTACAGGAGCACAGAGTGAGCCCTTGCTTGAGCTGGTGCTGATTCTGGGGAGAGGCAGGTTGATGAAAGCATCACTTGTTTTTCCAATGACCTTATCATGTGAGCTGAGCCTGCCAAGAGCTGTCTCTCGCTCTGTGCTCCTCGTGGCCTGAGCCAAGACTCCTGGATGCTCTGTGCCGTATCCGATATCGCTCGGCATCGCTGGCAGGCTCCCAGGGCTCACGCACGTCCTGGGTGGGACCAGCACACCTCTGTGCTTTGCTGCCTCCAGATGGCCTCACTTCCAAACAGCTCCAATCTGATTTTGCAGTTTCTTGAGTAAAAAACACCCTGAGCTTGAGGGAGGAGCAGAAGGAACAGAAGAGTCTTCCAAAGCAGGATCCTTGACCTCCATGGCTGCGTGGCTGTGCTGGCTCGTCTTCATGCTTCCCAATAGGGTTCCCAGGTCTTTACTGGTGTGTGGCAACAATAGTGAGCAAGTAACACGTGGGGGCAGCAGAAGGCTTTGCTTCCTTGTCTGGGAGTCCGTGGTTGGAGCATCCTTGCAAGGGTCCTGAAGAACCGAGGTGCTCCCAGGTTTGAGGGTCACCGTGGTGGGCAAGAGCTGCAGCTGCTCAGACTCTGGGAGAAGGATGTCAGTGGACAGAGGGGCTTTGTGGCCTCCTGGGACAGGATGTCAGCACTGAATCCTGGGATTTTGTTACTGCATCCCAGTTCCTGCAGGCCCAGCCCACGCACTGCCATGCTCATGTTCAAAGCACGTTCAGCCAGAAGACAGTCACAATGTTGTCCACTATGGAAAACTGTCTGGAGTTAACATCCCAGAGTCAGATCCCACTGCATCCCACAGGACAAACCTTGCTGAGCTCGTTGCACCACAGGTAGGATGGGGCCCAGCACGTCCCTTTCAGTGAGGTGAAGTGAAAAAAGCAGCTCTTACCTCATCACTGTGAAGAAAGATGAAGGTTTCAACTGCTACCATTTATTTTCTTGGAGACTTGGAATTTTCAAGTAACAGGAAAAAGCCTTGATCTTGGCTGTGGAGGTTTGGAAAGCCAAGTTTTCAGAGTAGGACTATTTCAGACAGAGAAGTGGCTACAATTTACAAAGTGTGGCTCTAAGAATTTCTGGCAGGGCTATCTCCAGAACAGGTGTCATTTTTCCTGCTCTGAGTGAGCAGAAATTCAGGAATTGCTCGTCCACTTGATATTTGCCTGATTGCTCACATCAGTCTCTCCATCATCAGTAATGTGGAGTCTGAGTGGTATTGGCACAAGCTGATGCAAATGGCAAGAAATAAAAAATCCAGCAAAAGCCAACCTTGTCACCAGAAATGATGATGGATTCATTATAATAAGAGGTGGGAAACAAAAACCCCCTGTGCTCCATGAGTAATTTAAAAAGAGTAAAATCAGATAAATTCCCAGATAGGAAAAGCATTTTCTGTAACTGAGGCTGCTACTTTAATTGGAAAATGCTGTTAACACAACTCTGATCGAGGCGAGGGCAAGAGCACAGCAGGGCTGGTGGAGATCTGCAAGTAAACAGCTGAATTGCTTCTCTCAGCCTCAATCTGCAAATTTCTGCAAGCCAAAAGAACAGCTTTAAATGTAAAACTTCTGTTGGAGCTCATGCTTCAATTGGGCTGTGTGCCAGGGTATGCAAAGACTTAGGGCATTAAAAGTCTCGTGGAGATGAAAAGACAGTGGGGAGTCATTTGAGTTGGCTTGTAATGCACTAAGCTATAGCAGGATCTGCCTTCATTCCCTTTAAACCAACTTGTGGGGAGGCAAAATGAGAAAACTCATATTTTATCACTTGTAATTGTTACAGCAAAAGCTAAGACTAAGCATGGCCCTGATGAATTCCTGTGTCCTGCACACAGCCCTGCAGAGGGGTCCCAGCCTCAAGCTGGCTCAGCCTTTCCAGTACCTGGGAAATGAAGTAGCTCCTGAAAATGCCCCAAATCATGAAGTGACCATCTTTAGGGATGTATGAGCTGCTCTGCTGGCTGCTGTTTTCACTTCAAACCATCATCTCAGACAACCTTTAAGCACAGAGCAACAGAACAGGTTTGCACCTACCCTGGTCCTTCCAAGGTGCTCAAAGTGCTGTAAAAATCCCCAGCCAAGCAGTGCTACTGTGGTTCCTATTTCACAGTGGTTCCCTGAGTTACAAACTGCTTCACCCAAAGCTGCACAACCTGTTGGCATGTCAGGACAGCCCAGATCCTGGGAAGATGGGATGAGCATCCATCAAGAAATGAGGGATGTGTCTGGATAAACACTGGAAAAAGCTGCCAACAGCAGCAAAGTGACACAAACACAGTGAGGTCACCAGTACCACCAAAGCACAGCTGGCCAAATCCAGCTGTTGTAAGGAAAAGGAAGAGGAGCAGGGCCATGTCTTTCACTGGTTAATGCTGCAGCTCCCTGCATGGGCTGGCTTCAGGTGGACAGGCTGAGCATCACTGCCAAAGGTCTGGGAAATGCTTTGCTGGGACTCTTCACTGCCAGAAGATGCTTTACAATATTCCCAGCCATTCCCCTAAGTATCAGCTTGGAAAAAATTAAAGGCAAACTAATTCCCTTGGGTTTCAAGGACCCTGGGAAGTCACTAATGGGGTTCCTGCTGAGCCAAAGGCAAGGAAGAACATTGTTAGCAACAAACACAGAAAATCTTCTCTAATTGGAGCCATGGAATGGGTATGTGCTTCTGGGGAAACCTTTGTGTGTCTCAGGAGCACGTTCACCACAAGCAGAGGAGCCCCAGTGGGCACTGGGGGCTTTTATCATAGTGCCAGGGACCTCCTCAGCTGACAGGAATTAAAAAATAGACACACCAAAAGCTTCATTAGCCTTAAAACCTCACCCACAGTCTTTGTCCTGGTCTGAAGGGGGAGGAAAATGTTTCCATCTGTTTTGATGTTGGTGTTAGGAAACTCTCCTAAAAGCCAAGGGCCAAATGCTGCTCTTTCTCCTCAGGAAACAGTCCCAGGGAATGGTCAAAGACACCAACCACGCAGGGAAGACTTTGTAGGTCCAAGGCCTGGGTGCCAGAAGGGAGTTTCACCGTGGTCTGCTCCAGGAGAAGCTGGCTCCAGGATCACGCCCACGAGGACACCCTCAATGTGGGATGTGGGTGCATGGGAGCAACACTGGCCATGATGCCTGGCCTTTAAATCTGCCAGGATCCTGGGAAAGCCATCCCAGTGCTAAAACCAGAGCCTGTATATGAGACAAAAAAAGGGGAAGAGGAACCATTAGAAGAATTAAAGGGACACATGAGCAGATGAAAGGTGCCAAGTGTCATCTTTTGTGTTCCCAGGTGGGACAGCAGCAGGGGGAATACCACAGAGAATCAGTGGGGAATGGATCAAGTAACCCCCACCTCGGCCCATTCCTTAAAATGCAAAACACACAAATGCTGAGCTCTTGCTCAAAGCAAAGCACAATCCTCTCCTCTCATTGTTATGTGTAAGCCAGAGCCTGTGGAAGCAGCTACAGTGAATTAACATGAGAGAAAGGAGCTGGATTGAATTTGCAAAGGGAGACAAAAACCCCTACAGGCATGTTGTCAAGAAAGAATGAGCACTAATTCTGTTTATTCTGATTCCTTGTGTTTGATTGTGTTTGATTGTGCTTGCCCTAGGAAATGTGAGAGCTGGTGGGGATCCTATCAGCAAAGAAAATCAGAGAGCAACAAGTTGATGGTTTAGAGCTCATGCAAACATCGTGCCAGCCACTGAACTAGAAGAGAAGAGTTGGCTCAGAGGCAGCCACTTATCTACTGATAAGATCCTCTTGGGGAAGAATCTCAGAATGACTGGAAGAGAGATGGGAAATTGTGCTGCAGAGCTAAGCCAAGCAGTCAGCAGAGAATATGGCATTGTTTGGGGTTTTTCTTTGCTTTCCTCCCTGTCCTTCCCCATTTATTATTAGAACAAAGAGTACTTTTGCCTGTAAAAATCTTTGTGCCTGAAGAGGTAACACCGGGATGCGCTCCTGCACCAGAGCTGAACTTCTGGGTAGCTCTGATTCAACTTTCTGGGGAAAATAATAGAAAAACTCTTAGCTATGGATCTCTATATGATCATTACTTCAGCTTTAAAGACCTACATTTACAACTCCTTGTTTGTGAAGATAAAATACATCAGCATGGTTTCAACTCACCAGAAAGTGTCTCTCACCAGCTGCTCTCTGTGGAAGTGTCAGAGGAAGGAGATCAGGTTCCAGGTGGCCAGAGAACACAAGCTGTGGCTGGCCAGGAGCAGAAGCTGTCAAACACGAGGCATCTGGAGATGTGAGGAAATTCAGGACAACTTCTTGGTCCAGCAGATAAACCCTCCTGCCTTTTTTTTTTACAGATGTGATGTGCTTACAGATGTTCCCTGAAAGGGGCAGCAGAGACCAATCCCACACGATGAACAGAGAGAGCCGTCCTGATCGGGGAGAAATAAAAATGAAGAGCAAGAATTATTTGCAATGTTTCTTTTCCTTGGCAGACAGAGGCTCCACCATGTGTCCACTCAAATAAAAACAGCTTGGACCTATACAGGCCAAACTGGGGCTGCTTGGTAGAACCTTGACCAACTCTGTGATCACCTCCTTCAGCTGCTTTTGAGAGGAGAGCACCAGCCCTGCCCAGATGTGGGTGCTGGGTGTGCAAACGTAGTGGAGCTCTGTCTAATGCACTGATTAACACCTATGTCACTACAGCAGCACAGCAGCCTTTGGGCTTGCAGGGGGAACAGTGTAATTTGGGAAAGGTTCACTAACAGGCTCATGAGTACCTGCACCACAGCTCAACACTAACACAATTTGGCTCCCACCTAGCCCTGAAAGAGGGAGATGAGGAAAAAGGCTGATTAAACTATCAAGGTTCCCAACAGACCATGTTGGTGTGAAGGTGTAAAGCAGGGAAGCCCACCCTGAACTACCTTTACAATCTCTCCAGGCTCTCTTGAACCACTCAGAGTTAATTCTAGAGCTGATCCAAGTTGCTGCCTGGAGAAGAAGGCAGTTATTTACCTTCAGCAAATCCCATATGTGTTACTTCATCTAAGTCTCTTACCCCCAGCCTCTCCTGTTGCATTAATTGCCTTATGCCCCTCTCTAGCACTGTCCACAATCCCCAGTGCAGAGGATGTCCAAGAGCTCCAACCATGGAACAATACCACAGGCACAAACCATGCACCAGTCTCTTCAGTCTCTGTTAGGGACTGAAAGAGGCCTAAGATTTGAAAGCAAGGAGGGGCCACTGTGAGGTGAGAAGGCAGCAGAGGGGCCAAGGCAGCAAAAGCTTTATCAGGAAACCAAGAACCCTCTCTGCTCCTGCTCTCAGGATAGAACAGCACACCAGCAAATCTGGCTGCAGACTGAAATCTTGGCTTCCCCTGAAGCCAATGGCAAACATCCCACTGGCTTCAATGGGAGCAGGACTTCATGCCAGATCTCGTGCTTCCCATTCCTCTGCCGTAGCCATGAGAGCAAGCTTCCCTTCCAAGGCTGTGTCTGCAGCTGGAGCCTCCAGGAGCAGGAGAATGGCTCTCCTTGCAGCCTGAGAAGTATCAATGGGAAATGAAAGACTTACTTCTAACAGAAATGCTGACTGTCCTAGAGAACAACTTGCTTAGAGTTACGGGGCTCTCTGGAGCCATTTCTTTCTCTCTTAAAAATTCCCCTTAGGCTTTAGGTGCTCACAGGGTGCCCAGCAGTTCAAGCACAGCTTTTGGCTGTGATAAATCATGAGTGGGGGAAGTGGTTTGAGCTGGTTATGCAACTACCAACACTCATCTCTCCCAGTCTTAACATCCCTTACTCCACACCTCCTCACACAGCAGCACCTGGACACAGTGGAACTTACAGCCACACAGCAAACAGGCAGGAGAGGACTAAGTTTGCCCATTTCTGTTTTTACCACAACAGAGCTGATGAAGGAAGGGATGCTGGAAGAGCTGTGCACTGACCACACAGGGCTCTACGTTTGCTCTGGCACGAGCATCCCTCTGCTGAGATGAGCATCTTGAGACTCCCAGGCTGTTTGTGAGGTGGCAAGGTCACGTCTCTCATTTCCTGAAAACCTTTGCTTTCCTTGGCAGAAATGAAGGACTTTGTTAGGGAAATCTTGGTGGGTGTTTTGTGATCAGTCAAGCACAGCAGATTACTCGAGGGTGCATACAGGACCTCCCGTCTTCTTGACGTAGGAAAATGATTTTGCTTGCTCCAGAAATTCAGGAGCCACCAGCATGGTGCTGACCACCTCTATTATTCCTTAGGTCACGTGGCAAGTCTACTGGACAGATTGATGTCTGTACAGCTGACTGTTTGCATATCAATTCTAGAGGCAAAGGAAATTCTTCAAATCCCAGAGCACAAATGTGCACTGCTACAGAAAAGCAGGTGGAGATGTGCCAAGTTACAGCTCCTTAGCTGCTGCCCCTGTAAGTAATGCCCTGCGAGGAAAACTGGAAAATATTTCATGAAAGAGCAAAGATAACACAAGACAATCTGGCAAAGGGTAGAATTTAATATTAATGGCTTTCCTTTAGTCACTGTATTTCCTGTTCCTAAGTTAACCCTCTAAAATCAGCCATGGTCAGAGAAGGGCTATAATCTTTTGCACATCTAAAAGGTCTTTCACTGAAAGATCTCAGAGCACTTTGCAAATGTCAGGGACTGCTGATGGATGGCTTTTCCCTAAGACTGTCCATGCAGCCAATGGGCAGATGCTCCTTTGGCTGCTGAGGCCAAACACTGAAAAATTTGGCTACTCTGTAAGAACATCTTCCTTCTTTGCCTCCCAGGTTCCTGTCATCACAGGAACCCAAAAATGAGAGGAGCTGGGCTTCTCTTGAGCTCAGGGTAAAAAAAAACCTTCCTCATGGACAGATGGGTAACAGACACAGAGCAGAGATGTACTGGTGTCATTTCAGCCCAGCAGCCACTTCAGGATCTTGTCCCTGTGGATCTCAGGGTTCCATGGAGACAGCTCATGGCTGTGCCTGGCTCAGCTGCTGGTGTATCTGAACATCACCATTAAAGCACACTGAAACTCGCCTTGAAAGGGAGCTGGACCAGCCCCACCTCCCCACCCTTCCCTGCCAGCTGGTGCTTGCCTGGAGGAGTCCAAAATTAGTCCAAGCAGATAAGAGATGAACAATGTGGCTCCTCGATGTCCCTAGGTCCTTTGCTCAGAGGAGATCCTTCTATGCCCACCCACATCTTCCTCTAACCTGGCAAAGTACCTGAATTACTGAGCTGATTTGCCAAGAGAGATTTAGGCTGGAAACATCTCTAGAAAGATGTCTCTCATTAGGAGCAGGGAGCTGGCTGGGGCACAGAGCTGGGAGTGGAGTGTTACTCATTCCTGCCTCACACTGGGCCCTTCAGACACTCTCCTCTCCTGCAAGATGCACTGTTCTGTGACTGCTGGCAGAAATTAATGAGCAGAGCTGGTTGAAAAACTTTCCATCAAAACAGTGCTTCTGCTTTGCCAGAAGATAGTTGAAAAATTAAGTGGAAAAATTAGAGAAGAGAGCCTGGGTTTTGGCTGACATTGTTGGTCCAAAAATCCCAAAGTTGGGATTTTTTAGCCAAAAATGGAAGCATTTGGGGTAGGCAGGGGAGGAAAGGGAGGTGCCTGGCAAGATTTAGTGATACCTTGAAAAACATCTACAAAAATTTTGACAAATATGAGGGTGTTTTTGTCAACGTTGTATTTTTTTTTTCCATAGTGAAGGATACTTCTGCTTTTAGAACCATTCTATGGCGAGGCTGAAAACAAGTAAATAAGCTTTTTCCTTCTTACACATATGGCTACAGATCCCCCATAGCTTGTGGCATAAGCACAGGCAGCAGCTCCTCTGGAGAGACACCAGAAAGCCCAGATCTTTGCTAGGAGCTGCCCAAGAGCTGATCACCCCCAAAGTGTAACTCTCAGAAAAGGACACACACAGAGCTGGTGCTGCTGTGAGTTTGTACAGCTGATGGGAAGCCTCGATAACCTCTCAGCTGCCTTGCACACAAATAAACTGAGCCATGGGGACAGCCAGGGAACAAGGCTTGTGATGGAAGGTACTGTGCACACAGCTGCTGCAAAACCACCCGTGCTGAACACTCAGGCAGCCACACCACAGGCAGAGAGCTGTTGTTGCAGGCAGAATGGCACATGAATACCTGGGAACCCACAGAAAGCTCTTTTCCATCTTGCTTACACAATAACGTGGTTTTTCTTTTTCCCCTTTAAAATTGTTTCTTCAGCAAAACATGGTTAGGGAAAAAAAAAAAACAGAAGAAAGAAGGAGCTGGAATCTTCCTTACCCTCTGGGAAATGTGGCTGACAGCATTTCTTGGGCTCAGTGTCACTGTCCCCTCCTCAAGGCATTGCTGGCCAGTGATGTGATGGGGGAAGAAGCCACGAGCGAGAGCAGCTGGCAGCTCCAGGGTGATGATACCTGAGGAGAGCAGAGTTCCAGTATTCCAGCAGGGCCCTTCTTCCTCAACACAAACCTGGGCATGGAACAGAGCTGGCAGTGCTGAAGCCAGCACAGCACAGGTGGCACCAGCTCTGTGAGAAAAACAAATGTTGTTATTGAGCAGTGGGGAGCAGGAAAAGTTCAATTTATAGTGATTTTCTAAGGAATCAGACCATGATTCTGGACAGGATTTCTATTTTAAACAACACCTAATCTTGAAATTCTATCTAGATGTGGATTTCATACCTTTTCCTGAACGAGAGCAGCACTGGAGGAAGCAGGCTCAGGAGTTCTGATGTGTCCTGGCAGGAAACTGCTGCAGATCCTCTTGCTGACAGCCCGAGCTTGATTCTCATCCCACCACAGCCTGGGGTTACAGTCCCAGCCACTTCCACCACAAGCAGCTCTGGCTCAGAGCCCCCAGAGTGATAAAAGACTTCTTGTGTGATCATCTCAGGAGGGAAGTTTGGTGCCAAACAAAGCTGCAGTCTGGTTGGGTCCTTCTGTCCTCAGAGACAAAATCAAGGGGAAAAGTACGGAGCTGGGGAAAGAAATGGAAGCTGAAAAACGTTCAAATAATGTCTTTTCTAAGAAAATGAATGAAGTCCAACCCAAGCACAGCTTGTCTGGTTTTGCTGGGCAGGCTGCACTGATCTTGATGCAATGTGAAAGGCTGTTAGAGGATTCCCCTTTTCACCCATCCCTCAGCAGTTACTTTCACTCTGTCTCCAGAAAGGCTCCAGTGATGCTGTGGTGTGCAGTGACCTTACAGGAAGCTGTCAGTGATCCTTCAGCAGCTGGTGGTCTGTGGGGTGGTGGAGCCAGCCCTGCAGACTGGTGAGCTACCAGGGCTCTCCTGGTGAAAAACGAGTGTTTTCCTCCATTCCAGGCCACATGGAGAGCAGCATCCCATCCCATTCTTCCTGACACCATCAGAAGCGTGAGTGCATGGAAAGGGAGCACATCTGGCACGGATCTTCTCTGCCTGGAACTCCACAGCACACTGCTGTCTGCACTGACACTCTCCAGCAAGAAGAAAACATCCCACTCCCCATGGAAATGCTCCACGTGGTGTTGGGGAAAGCACAAAGGAACATTTGGTTTTCACTCTACCAGAGAGCAGAGTCCTCAGCAGTGGTACTCGGTGAGCATGGGGCTGATGTGGGGATAAAGTGTTCCACATTTTGGAAGGAAAATTCCTTCCAGAGCAAGCAGGGTGCTGCCAGCTTGCTGCAAGAGACAGCTGAGGCTGCCATGGAGGCCAGGAGAGTGAAGGGAGCAGGTGGAGCTGGTGGAAGCAGAAGTGACCTCCAAGGAGGGGAGGAGGGATTTTACTTTCCTCCTGATCCTTCTGTGCCAGAGCACCAGAACCATCTGACCCCACCTGCCTTTAGTGATGTTGGCTAAGGTGTCTTAAATACAACTCAACTGAGCTCACAGGGAAGGGCAATGGCTTGGGTAGAGATGGGGATTAGGAATAACAGAAAAACAGCAAACGGCTACATGCAAAATAGGCAAAATAAGTATATAATCCTACTGGATTTATAGGAGAGATATTGGCACATACCAGGAACATTTCAAGCCAAATGTATGACAGCATTCCTTACACCCCTCCCACCCACTGCCATACCCCAGCTTAATGCAAAGCCCTCTGGCTTCCCCAGGCTTAGAGCTATGTTTTATTGTTCAAACAGGTCAACAATTGCAATCAGATGTTGACTGCAGGCAAGGCACAAACACGATGATGTGCTAACGTACAGCACCACTCGGATGCAGTTTCTGCAGTGCTGCTGCTGTGAATGGTCCTGTGCAGGGTGGCAGCTGGGCTGGTATCTCCCAAGGCTGCCTCGGAAAACCGGGAACCCATCGGTGTTGTGCCATGAACCCGGTGTGAGATCAGCAAATGAGCTCTGTTATTAAAGTATAAACTCCAGCTCTGGAAATCATTGTGGGAGGAGGGCTCTCACACCAACTCTGCTTTGGTTTCTTATAAAATCATAGAATCGTTTGGGTTGGAAAAGACCTTCAAGATCATCAAGTCCAACCCAGCGCTGCCAAGTCCGCCACTCCACCGTATTCCTGGGTTTTTAAGGCTGCTTTAGAAAGATGCTGCTCCCACCTCCAAATGCCTTTTGAACAAGAATTGAGCTGGAGTGGGATCCAGATGATGGCATCTTTGTAAGACAGGCTGGGAGAGGATCCTACAGGTGTATCTGTGTGCAGCTGACTGCAAAAACAACCTTCACCGTGCTGGGGGGGAGCTGAACAGTACAAAGATTCTGGCTAGTGCCTACAACAAAGACATCCAAAACACATGGCACTGAAGTAATTCCATTTATTTCACACCAGGGGAGAGTGCAGCTAGGTTATGCAGATACCTTCCCAGTGGATGGGATCGTTTTGCTCCAGTATCAATTTCCACATGCTCAGCACTGTTCACTGTCAGGGGGTGCCTGTGGAGCTGCTGCTCCTTTCCAGCTCCACAACCTTCCCCAAAAGCACTCTCAGAATGTCCCTCTCCCCAAGCAGGAGCTCCCTGCTCCCCACAGCCTGCCCAGGCACTCACAGAGATCCCAAACAGAGCCTGGCACGCTCTTCCCAGACAGGAATTTTCTCCTGTTGTCACTGACCACAGACCTGGCAAGGCGTCATTCAGGTGTTAACATCCCCCTGCTTTATTTTGTAACCTGACCAGGACAAGACCCATCACTTCTTGCTTTGTTAGCACACTGAGAACTCTGAGGTGCCAGAATTTTACTGCCAAATGACCTTTTACACCGACCACAGCCATTAAACAGTTGGCTTGGATTTAACCAAAACCCAGTCTCAGTCCAGTATTACACAGATGCATAATGTACCACTTAAAGCTTCACTCCTTTCTCTTAACTTTCATGCTGGGTTTGCTTTGTACTTTTGTTTCAAGTTCAGAAACCTTATTAAAATTGTTATGGAAAAAATAAATTTATTATTCAACATATTCAATTTGTTCAAAATGGAATGATCCTCTTTTTTTTTTTTTGGTTTTCATTTACAACTGGTTCCATTCAGTTTGACTGTTTTTTATCTTTTTCTATTTATAACCAGCACCAAGAAGAAAATTACCATGGATACAGTACATATGCAAATTAGCTAATGGAAAAATATATACATTTCACTCTGTAATGAGAAAACTTAAATGATATTATTGCCATGGAGAATATATCCCTGTATTATAATAAAATATCAAGCAATAATCGACTGCTAAGATTCTTTTCCACCGACAAAAATAGCACCATACATGAGATAGTGAGAATCTACACTCAATAACACAACTGTGCAACTAGAAATGTACAGTACTTTAGTAACAGTACAGAGTATTGTTTACAATATGGAAATACCACCACTGTAATCAAAAGAGCATCAATCTCTTATGAACAACTAAGAAAAGTATTGTCATAGATACACTGAAACAAACAACTTTTCTTTTCACCAGAATGTGGGAACTGAGGGCAGAGCATAGCTGTGACTTCATTGTAAAGCTCCTATAAAGTGATAAAAACCAGAAGTGCAGGAGTATTGAACAGAATTAAATTTTTTTGTTATTATTTTTCTGGCTGTTATGTGACGGGATGATTGTCACCATGTGAAGTAAGAGAATTGAATAAAATGGAGCTGTGTTGTGCCATCAGTTCTTAATAATGTTGGGGGGTTTGATTATAAAAAATAAAAGGTTGATGCATGCTAATCTGTGAGCTGTGAGAGCAAGTGAGGTGGTTTTTTCTCAGTGGTCATACACTTGAAAAAAAATCCTTGTAAATTCCTGTTTCCTTAGGTCAGACCCAGAATTTGGACCCAAGAGTCCTTTGGGTCCAGAACCCAGCAGATTGGGTCAGGCCACAGGTCCAACCAGCCCAGCACCCTATTCTGGGCAGTGCCCAGTAGTGAATTATTACTGAAAAACACAAATCCTAAATTCCTTCCTCTCCTATGTCCTACCTTTTGCCTAGAGAGGGTCACAGATCAGCACCAGAAGGAAAACATTCCTGCTGTGGAGAAGCACCTTTGATTCCCAGCAATGATAATTCACACAGTTCTGCCAAGGTAACAGAGGAAACGTTGCCCATGAGAAGGAAAACAGCAAATTCCAAACCAAGTGAGGGGTGTCAGGGGACCCAGGGATGGCTGTGGGGGCAGGGAGGTAGCAAGGACAGTCCCACTGTCACTGCAGGCTAAGGAGGAAACACCACTGTGAATTATGAACATAAACCAGGTCCTCCAGGCTCTGTCTGATCTCTTGGAACTTTCTCCTTAGCAGTTCTTCTACCTGTTAATTTGCCTAATTGAGTAGCACCTGGTATTGTCTAAACCTTCCCTGTCACCCCTGCCAGCAATTTTCCTTTGATTACTTGTTAAGTACTTACACAACCTCTGGGCTGGGCAACAGGGTGGGAATAACAGAAAAAAGAGGTCTAATCATGTTTATAAATTGCCCACAAAAATCCAGTATAACAAAAACCAAGCTGGAATCATTTCCCTGATAGAGAAAATCATCTGAGGCATTGGAAAGCAGATCTGTTTGAGACAGGCACTTGAGGAAAAAAGGTGTGCAAATGTGCCCTTGTGCATCAGGCCAGCCCTGGTGCACACACACTCATTTGCACTAACAAGCACAGATGTAAATGTGAAGCCCACACTGGGTTAGTCTGTTAATGAACATTATCTCCCTGTGCTTGAAAAATTTAGCCCTTAATAAAATGCTAATAGGTTATTCCAGTGAGGTCTTGGATATGGAAAGAACTGTGCCAAGCAAAAATTGCTTTAAAGTCATGTTAGGTACTGAGAGTCTTTATCCTTCCTTGCATTGACAAAAAGAGACAACAGCAACAAAGACAACCTGGGGCCAGGTGAGCTGCAAGCCAGCCTGGCCCAGGGGCTGGGGGAGTAGCTGGGCTTGGTTCTGTGCTCAGCTCCAAGGAGTCAAACAGTCACAGGCAGTTCTAGAGCGAGCACAAAGCTGCCAATCCCCAAAGGGTCTGCTCCTGCCACGAGGAGGGGGCTGAAACTCAAGCATGGCCTTGGGCCCTGGCAAGGGAAAAGATGCTTGTTGGAGCAAGATGTGATAGGGAGACACTGATGTGTGTGACAAGGGAGGGGACAAGCCCTGCCCTGGGCAGAGCTCCTGTTTCAAGTCTCACATCACAGAGAGGAGTCTGGTTTAAAGTGCAGAGACATGGCAGAGAGTACTGTGTGTGCAGCACCTGTAAGTGCTCTGACAGCACCAAACCTGACAGCACCACAGAAGTGAGGCAGGGAGCATTCAAAGACAGCCAGGAAATTCCCAACCCCTGGAAGCAATGGAAGTCTGAGCCCTCTGGCTTCCCACAAGCTCCAGGTTACACTTTGAATATCTTGCATCCCTGGCTACTTCTGGTTACTCCAAAAGCTACATAACCTCAGCTGTATAAAAGAGCCCAGAGATAGGAAACACCTGTTCTTCTCCCCACTACATCCTTTTCATAAAGACTGTTCCAAATTCAGTTTCTGTTCCAACCCTATCCAGTTTCACAGTCCTCTTACAAGAACCAACAGTCTCATTATCTGATGGATTTCTAAAAATTGGAGAGAGCTTAGGCCAAGCAATCCCTCAGTGAGCTCTACTGGATGAAATGATTTCTGGCTTCTCCCATCTCATGTAAATGGTTCTTGTTTAAAAGTAACTATCTACGGCTGTTAATAAGCTTCCATTTCATTAAGCTTAAGAAAAATCAGGTTTCATAAAAGAAACTATATTATTCTGGGGAAAAGATAGAGAGGACTGTTTTTTAAAATTAGAAGGAAAAGCACTCTCTATTAGTGGCTCTAAAAATATGACTTGGAATGTTGGATATAATTATACTGAGTTTTCTGTAGGAAACTCAGAGATGTCCATCCTCTGCTATCAGTTTTCACAACCTTTTACAGAAAACCCTCTCTTTAAACTAAGCCTTTCACTTATGCATGTCCCTCCAAGCCCACTCTGCAGTGGGATAGCTGCTGGGAATTGAAAACAACAGGTAAAAGCCAAGATTAAAAGATTAAGTAATGTCTCTACCTTTGCTGAATTATTTTGCCAGAGGCCTTCCTCCATGGAGGTACCCATAACCTTATCCAATGTAATCACTTTGCAACTCTTGTCCTTTTCTTTAATGGTAGCAAGCCATCCAGTGGCTGGTGATTTAATATATTAAAAAAGCATTAATGAAAAATGTGAGGATGTCAAAATATTCAGAAATGATTGGCTCCTTGAGATGACCCTTTCTGTGTGTTTTTTTTAAGGTGGATGAGCAGATGACTTTGGTATCCAGTCTGCAGGATTAGTTTCAAGTCTCATTAGGTGTGCTTTGGGATCCACCACGCTGTAGCAACTCATGAAGTTCCAGTATTCAGACCTACTAGTCTGTGATTTACATACAAACAGCTGGAAGACTCTAAGGAGTGGCACAGGTTCATTAACTCTTCTGCTGCATCTTGTTTGCATAAAAGTCTCTGCACGTCTGGCAGCAGCGCTGGTACCACCGCATGTCCTGGCACAGGTTCTTCTCGCGGATCACCCTGCAGTACACTGTCCACTGGTCCCCCGTGCACTTGTAGGTGAGGGCAGCTTGGGAGGAGACAAGAAAGGAGAAACTGCCAGATTAGCCAGGGAACAGCACTGCAGGTGTGAGCAAAAGCCCTGCACCTGAGGGGAGGGAGGGCCACGCTCGCTCCGGCACTGGAGAGCAGGTGATGTTCTCTACCAAAATATTGGGCTCTTGGAAGTGCTTCCTTCCTTCCTTCCTTCCTTCCTTCCTTCCTTCCTTCCCTGGACACAAATGGGCAGTGCAAACCTCCTCCTCTTGCACCTGTTTTGTCTCAGAGGCAAACAGGCCCGGATGAACAAAACATCCAAAGATTCAGACCAGATTTAAGGCCATGAACTCCACACTGCAGTCAATGGGATGGAGATGAATAAATCACACACCTGGTGAGAACACCTGAGACAGACCTTCTGGATCTGAGAGGGGAGAGTTCACATGATAGAAACTAAGCCACAAACAAGGCCAGGACTAGTATTTCAGAGGTCCAATGTACCTCATGGGTTGTGAAGGAAGACAGGAAAGAAGTGACAGGATAAATCCCTCTGAATATGTCGTCAGTGAGAGACATTGGACACAGATGTCACCTGCAAAAGTCAGGTGAGGTGAACTCCACACTTAGATATTTTTGGAAATGTTATCCAAGACAAAAAACCATTCTGAAATAGGGACAAGGCAGCATGGGTTCTGTAGACTACTGGCACTTTTTTCTGATTTTTTCTTTTTTTTGCTCCCATTGCAGAAAACAGAAAATTCTGTTTAAAGATAATCCAATTAGAACTGTTTATAAGCAAAAAGAACAAAACACTCAATGATATGTCTTTCCACTAATATCAAATATCATTGTTTCTGGCCCTGGTGATTCCAAGCCTGGTTTAGAAACAAAAGCATCCCAAATTGCTTGCAGATTACTTTCAGCAGGGACTTGAGCCTCCTCAGTCTTCTAAACACATGAGCATTTTATTGCTTTGTCCTAAAACGTGAATTAGGATGGATTTCTTGTCTCATCAGTGTATCAAGGGCTTACTTCTCAAATGAAATGTTTTCCTTCCACTATGCTCTTAGTGCTAAAATATCTGGGAAGTACTCTCATACCAAAAGAGCATAGAAGCCCCTCAGCATGAGTGCATTTTCAAGAATGAAAGTCCCCATTTTCTCTTAAAACATCTGGTAAACTTTTGGGGAACAAATTTCAGTTCAGAAGCTTCAAGTCCAGTCCTACTTTAAGTGTTATTTAATACTGGACAGCACTATTAAAAACTGGTTCTTTATTATTCAGCAGCTCTGTGTTTTCATGTGTGTTAGATGTTTCTTGGCCTGTAAGATCAGCTCAGCTGTGACAGAGGAGGCTCCTCTTTCTTCTAACCTCTTGTACCAAAAGGAGACAGGAGGCATCCATGAGGCTGTGCCAGTGTAGCTGATGCCTTAATTTAGCTTCATCTTACTGGTGATGATGTGTGAAATGTAAAGAAACCAACCTGGTTCTTGGAGCTGTGGTGGAACACACAGGGCTGAAGTTTGGAAAAATATATATTTAGTGTATTTATATTTTTATCCCCTTATAAACCAAGGAAATACAATGTGGAAAATTATGAGATCTCCCACAAATTTGTATTAACAGAAGCATTCTTAACTAGTGGCATGTCTTAAGTACAGTGTTACAGTGTTTCAGGAAACAGATGGTTATCACCATATTCCCATCTCACCCAGGGACCCAAGGAATGCAGGGAGGGTGAGGAGGAGGACAGGGACAGAAAATCACAGGGTCAGGAAGAGGCTGGATGCTCTCCTGCCCCCCTGGGCAAATCAATCCATCAAAGCACCTGTCAGAGTCATGTGTTTTCTTGGGGCACAATGAATAAATGATCCTACTTCACACTCACTGCAGCACAGGCAGCATGCAGAAGGGATTGTGATGGGTGAAGATGCACCTGCCAGCTGCCTCACCTGTGATCAATCAATCAATCAATCAATCGCCCACCATTTCTGTGCTCCTGCTGCTCTCTCAGCTCCATCCTCTGCCATGCCAAGCACTTCACCTGGGCACAGCCTCAGGCAGGGGTCAGACAGGACCCACCCACACCAGACCTTTAGGCCGGAGTCTGGCTGAGCCTCTCCCAGTTTCTGGCCCTGGACAATCAGTGCAGCCCACTGGGCACCCCGGGCAGGTGGCACCTTCCCCCAGGCCCCCGACTCACCGAGCCTGGGCGAGGTGATGGTGTTGACGTTGATCTTGTCGTTGCAGACCTCCTGGTGGCACTGCCTGTAGGCCGCGGGCTTGGCCAGCGCCGGGCACTCGCTGCCGTGGCGCCCGGTCACTCTGTGCATGCACTGCACCACGCGCGACTGCAGCCCCTTGCCGCACGTCGAGGAGCACTGCAGGAGAGAGCACGCTGAGCACAGAGCCTTCCACGTCACACGCACAGCAAAAATCACTGCCAGAGCAGAGGCCGCAGCCACTGTGGTGCCGAGGGCTCACAGCTGGGTCATCGTGGCAGCCAGGGACCTCCATGTGGCTGCTGTGCTGTCCATGATGGTTTTGCACCTTCAGGGAGTGCTGTGAGCAGAGGAACTCTCCTGGCACAGGAAGGAACCTGTTGTCTTTCTGCCCTGAGTTCACCTACTCTGACTCCCCTGTGGATGCCCATGGGATTCAAGCAGACAAAAATGCAATTCCCCCCACCAGTCATGAAGAGGCAAAGCTTAAAAATGTGTAATGCTTAATTATGGACCAGCAGCTTCCACCTCCCTCTCTGTGAGGGACCCGGTGGTTCTTGGTTTAAAAGCCCTCTCCAAGACTTGGATGGTCTAACAAGGCTTCCTCCACAGACAGTATGACCACAGCCAGGCACTGACACAAGCTAACTCCCAGGATTACAGCAAAGACTGGCAGCTCCTGTGTGCCCAGGCCTCTGAGAAGCTCTGTTCTGGAGAGAACACATCAGGTATTCCAGAATTCACTCCCATCTATCCCTGCTAACTGTCTGGCACTTGCCTGTCCTCCTGGGAGCAATTGCAAATTGTACTCATGAGTTTTGGCTGCTATTAGCCAGGAGGCCCAGCCTGTTCATGTGCTCTCTTTGTTGTCACACAGTCAGAGACCCTCCCTCTTCCTCTGGCCCAGTCACTTGTGATTTACAATGTCCTACTTGCACGCTGTTCAATTTTAATAAAGCAAACACAGTGAGCACAGGGAGGTGCAGCAGCTGGAGTCAATAAAAAACCTTGTATTTAACATAAAGAAACAATGGCTTGCAAGACTTGGGTAAGATTCCTGTTTCTGCTAAAGCCACACACAAGCAAACGATGGGGGAGAGGAGGAGGTGAGGGAAAGCCCAGGAGGTATCAACAGAACGATGTAAAAAAAGGTCATGTTTTCTGTCCTCTGCTGTTTCTCACCAAAGTCAGGGCACTGGAGCTTCCTCCCTGAAAAACACCATCAGCTCAGGGAGGTAATTCTCAAAACAGAGATGCCAAACACTGGAGAGGTTCAGAAGATGGGCATCACTGAGGTTGGGCTGAAGTCCAGGTACAAATCCTGTGTGTGCAGTGTGGATACTTGTGACACCCGGGTCCCAGGGCAGAACATGTGGGCACACAGGGCTCCACCTCTACATCCAAGGGGGGTGACTACAGCAAAGCCATGGTCATTTTGGTCTGGAAGTATCACAAGAAACCCTTGCTGTTTGGGTTTTTTCCTTTACAATCTTATTTCAATTTAGGTTTAACACACCAGTTTATGACAGATATTTTTACACTTAGATTTTTCAGGTGTTGAATTTACATTAAAAATTGATCACTGTCAAATAATACCTCAGCAATGGTTATAGCATTTAGGATTATGCTGAATGAACCCTTCTCCTGCCCTACAGTGAGCTATTCCAAAACTCAGGAATTAAAGTCCCTGATTTAAATCCCCTTCACAAACTGAATTTATGCAGTGAGATCTGGCATTACATTAGTTTTGTGTGTCCCTCAGCTCCTTCCCAGCACTGAGTGCTCTCACTGACTTCCACCAGCCTGGAAGCCAGTCAGGCATGGCCACTGGATTTAAAGTGAACTATTTTCATCCTGATAAATGCAACTATTAGGCCCTTCCACTTCACCAGTCAAATGCAACCTTTAATCCTCAGGATTTCAGTGGCACTTTTAGTCTTCACAGTGCTTTACTAATCTTAATCCTCCCCAAACCCTGCTTTGGGAGGGGAATTGTACATCCATTTTGCAACCAGAATTGCTGTTATCACACAGGCATTAAATAACTCAGGCCATGGGCTTCCTTCACATGACTGTGAGTCTGAAACCTCTGTCCCTGGCTTTTAAGCACTCCCTGTGCTCTTAACAGGGGGAACATGGGGAGAAAGAAAGGAAAAAAGGATGAAAACAGCATTTTTCTCATAAGGTGAATTATGTTTTCAGACACCAACACACAAACACTCACCTACCTTTGTCTGTGTTCCTGTCTCTGCATTTGTTAACCAGCAAGGAGGGCAAGCAATGGAACTTTTTTCCACAGACACTGCCAACTCCAATCCTCAGACAAACAACAGCAGAGCTTTCGCCTGAAGCAGTTTTATTCCTTCTCCTGGGAGACTGGGATCATCACCTATGCTATGCAATTAGTTTTTCACAGCCAGCAAGACAGATTTTAACATCTTTCTTGAACTCTTTAGGGCTTGGCAGCTAAAGGAAGGTTGGACATCTGGCTTATTTTAAGATGAAATTTTCAACTCAGTACTTGGATAGTCTCTTTCCTAAGAATTTCAATAGGAAATAGGAATAGATACAAAATACATACAAAGGGGGAATTGTTACTCATGCTGCACTATGAGAAGAGGACATCATTAAAAGAGGCATTAAAATCAAACTCCAACTGCACAGCAAATTCCCATAAATACCTTCTCTCCTTCTCTGGACAGCTAAATGCACTGGTATGGACTCTCTGTTCCCAAATGTTTGTAGAGCAGGGAACCTTATCCACAGAACAATGCTCAGGGCTGGATTCACCAGAGAAGACCCACCAGCAATCTGCCTCCTCTGGGAAGCTGGGGCTGGGACATGGGGCTGAGCAGAGATGCTGGTGCCAAACAAAGAAGTGGATTTTCCCTCCCACCAGGCACTGCCAGTGGTGTCACTATCACAGAAATGCATGTGCAAAATGCACACAATTTAACCAAAATGCCCTAGACTGACAACACAAGCACTGTAAACTGGAAATCCACCCCCATGCAAAGATCAAAGGGCTGCTCAGCACTGTAAAATAGAGGTGGTTAAAGAACAGTTACAAAAAGTGAAGCTAATGAGAGCCCCTGTAACTCCCAGTTCAAACACTGCTTAGGAAGGCAAAAGCAAGACAAAAATGCCTCCATTCACATTCTTTGGCAGTAACATGCAAGCCAGTGGGGATATCCAGAAGGAAATAAACTCACAAATTGTCAGGGCAGCAGCTTCATTCAACAGCTTAAAGAAGGTTTACTCACTGAAAAAGTCTAACCTTAGGAGCAAGCTATGATTTTTCAACTGGAATGCTATTTCCACCTTAGGACATTGATATGAAAGCTTGAAATCTAGCAAAGGTGCTGACAGATGTCTAATGGCTTTGAAAGCAAATGCCTCAGGAGAATATTAGGTATTAAAATAGAATGAATTTACAGAAAGTGCTGAAATCTGTCAGGGCCTTCATCAACTCCTGGTCTACAAAAGATAGCCAGAGAAGGAGAGGGGAATGAGAATGACTTAAGCCAGGGCAGAGCTGCTGTTGGGCAGCACAGCAGAGAGTCCAAAGAATCCCTCTGAGGCTTAATGGGGGCAGAAAAGGGACAGATTTACCAGCAAGAGACAGGTTCAGGACTGAATGGGATAATGGATCATTGCTGAGGGCTCCTGTGAGGCTGGGATACATTTCAAACCCCAGGAAACCTTCAGAAATGTCACTTTTCCAACCTCCAAAGGATAGACATAAATATTTTTTTTGTAAGAGACTTTTTCCAGCAGAAGCAGGAGGCCACAGCATCCCTCCAGCCAATCCTGAGCACACTCCAGTACAGAGAGGGCTGATCTGTCAGAGGGAGATCCAGTTCTAGATGACTGTCCTAACTAAGCTGCAGGCAAGATGGGGTTTTCTCTTTATTCATCAGTCTGCAGTCATCTGATGTTTAAAGATACTGGTTTGTCCCCAGTTTGCTGGAAGTTGCTGAAGCCAAGGATAACACCATGGCTAAAGCTCCAATATTGAGAGATAGAGTCATGCTTTACTGACTTCAGAGTTCAAGCATTCAAGGCGTTAGGGTAGAGTGTTTTTCCCCTCGGGGGTCTTATTTCTTGCCTCTATGAAAGTCAGAAAGAAAGCAAGAGAAGTTCCTATTAAAAACATTCTAACACAGCATCTGAGATGAATGACAAAGGTCCTGTAATTGCTCCCTTCCCGGGACCTTAATAGCACACACATGTGTGCTCTGAAAGCCAGTGCTCCACACACCTTCACATCAGGCTTTTTATGAGGCTCACTAATTTAAACCCCATAGTTCTAGCTGAAAAGCAGCGTGCAATACGCTTTCATAAACACCAGGTCAACTTTCACCATGGCATCATGCTAAAGAAAGAAATATCTGTCTTTTCACTGATAAGATCTAATTAGCCCAAAGCAAACTGTAAGCTGTTTTTCAAGCTTCCTTGTTCTTTTCTTTTTTTTCTTCTTTTTGAACCCCAGATCTGTAAAGGAACATATCTGGTCTTGCTTGCAACAATCTTTCATTTGGAAACTTTTGTGAAATGACTGATTTGTTTAATTTAGCCAAGAAGAAAAAAACTGCATACCCTTCTGACTCAGTATGGGAAGAAACAATAAATTATGGCAGCAAATGCTTGCGGCTGATGTGACAGTATCTTAGCAGGAAAAGAGAAGCAATTTTTGCAAACTGCCTACAGCTGTACTTTCAAACTGCATGACCCCAAGGAACAAGACCTGACCAGCACATCCAGCATGTCTCACTGCATAATTAAGCTTGGCTTTGCTATTCTGAAAAGTCCCATTGTGTACAGAAAGTTCAGAGATTAAAGGCTGAACACATGAATATTTTGGGTAGTGACAGTGCCCCTAAAGTACTTGTGCAGTGGAGCCCAGGTGGATGCTGATGAGAAAATGCCATTTAATCCAATATTCCAATCAGGCAGAATTTACTTCTCACAAGGTTTCAAACTGGATTTCAAGAACAGGCTCACACAGAGCTGTGAGGTGATACAGTGCTGCCCACAGGGGACCTTATTCTAGCAGGTCACCTACTGCACTCGTGCTCTGTTTGGACCTGTGGCAGAAAGTAGAAATACTCCAGAGCTTATTCCACCAGGACAACTGCAAGGACCTGATGGTGAAAAACACCTAATGCAAAAGGCATAATCAAGGTAATTTTAAATAGCCTCAGTAGTAATGGACAGTTATGGGATCACAGAACTCAGGTCAGGCTGGATGCTGAGAATCCCCCCTGCTCCTACAGCACTGTGAGCTGCTCGTGCTGAGCCAGGCTCTCAGGGCTCACATCAGCTCTATTCCCACCCTGACTCCTGCCCCAGATGTTATCCTGAGAGGATATCCTGGGAACTGAAGCCCCACTGAATGCATTATTAGTTACTATTAGTTATTCATCAGTTAATGATCAATGCTGCCCCAATGCAATTTATTTCAAAAAGTAATTAAACTAAGGACTCCTTTGGGATTTTATTTCAGCAAGAAGCTGCTCATCTCTCATTCAGTCCTGCCTGAGCATTTTCTACCCAGCTCTGCCATGTGTGATGCTGGCTAACACTGTTCCATCTCTTTGCAGAGTCAGTCAGACGAGTACACATTGCTCCTTAAAGGTGTTCTGGGAGATTGTCACCTGAATGCCTTGGTAGTCATTATAAATATTAAAAGGTTATTCAAAAGACTGAAATTACAGCAGTCCCTGCTAGCAGTACATACTGTGTGCTGTACGTATTCAAGGGGAAAATCCACTTCAGCCAGGTTCTACAGGGTTTAAATGGTGAATTACTACTCTCCATATTTTCAAAAACATGATCCTGGACACTGCAACATCTCAGAGTAACTCAGAGAAAGTAAATGCCAATACTTAAACAGGCTTGTCTTTCACTCTTTCTCCTTCTTCACTTTGAAAAACAAGAGTAAAAAAATCACAATGTAGTTTCATTTCCAATCCACTGGTCTTGGTGGAAGGCTTTAACTCTCCATCAAAAAAATGCACTTAATGGACCAGCCTTTTAAATAAAAATAGTTACCATTCCAGTTAATAGGATCACTGGAGGCTGTATTGGAATATGAGACAATAACACTGGCAGAGTGTGCTCCACTTCAAACAAAACATGGATTAGTCTGATCTTTTTACTGCACACTCTCCTTTACTACAGAACCTTCACAGTAATTTGTACCGTGGATGTTCCCAGAAACTTCAGCAGAAATGAGCTGTGCAATTTGTTGTGCAAACAAGGAGCAGTTTGAAAGGCACAAACAGGACTTGGTTTCTGGAGCCTGCAGTGCCCAGGGGAAGGACATGACCAGCACTGCAGTCAGCAGCTCTTCCCTTTCCAAGCCCAGTTCCCAGCTAGAGCTGCATCCACTAGGGCTGGCTCTTAGCCCAAGCCCAGGCACAGGCTCGACCTTGTTTTAGTGCCATTATGCAACATTTCCACCTCTGCCCACAGCTAAAGACATTCCACAGACGTGGGGACAATCACAGAGCAAAAGGGTGGGATTCATCTCACTGAACTGGCCCCGTTCAAATTCCAGAGTCTCCCTGGCTGGTAAAATCAATTTTGGGCCATTTGATCTCATCTCCTGTAGGGAGGGGTGTTTTGAGATTTAGCTGTTGGCAAGAAAGGCTCTGGTTTGCACATCAGTGATCATGTGCCAGAGCCACAAACCACAGGGAACCACAACTCAGAGCAGCCCATGGGGCAGGACTTAGGTTTAGGACAGATGCTCTGGCTCCTGGCCATGTCTAGGACCACAGAAGCAGGGAATTTGACTACTAAAGCTTGTTAGATCCTCTCCTGTCCCACCCAGCTCCATCACCTTCTGGAGAACAACTGATGTGCATCAGTGAGGCCTGTGGACAACCTTCCAGTGCTGCTGAAGGCACAGGAGCAGCCATAAATCACAAAGCTGTTCAGTGGCAGGGAAGTATCTGTCAGCTCCTACGTGCCACTGCAGTTTCAAGCTACCACCCCTCCTGCAGAGTTTTCTCTCAATCCAACAAGAAAAGTTATTTTCTCCAAGGTAGAAGTAGATGAACTTAGTTCTGACCTTTATGAAGAATAACCAAGTTGTCCATAGCTTATCATAAACAGATGTCAGGTCAAGCCATGAATTTGTAATGAATGTTAGAACAAAGGGCAGTTCTGCTTCTATATTTATAACAGCTTTGAATACACCTCTCAAACCACAGCTGTCGTTGATTTACTCTTCTTATTATGTAATATGAATTAATCATTAAAAGTGAGGCACATAGAGGATTTTGTTGATGTTCCCAATCATTTGGAGCTTGGAAAATATGCCTTCCTGGCACTGGGAGATTGTAGAGTATTTTTTAAAAAAAAGCCCCAAAGCCCAACATATTTTTTGGTGTACTGCAAGGCTGGGGGTTTATCTCTCAGAGAATAAGACCTCCTGTAATCCTGCCAAAACAATTAATTTGCAATTACAAATACTTGTTACCACCCACTAGGAGGAATGACTGCTGATCTTCAGTGTGAAGCACCTCAATGTCTGGCACAAAGCCAGCATTTTTCTTCTAGGAAATTAGATTGTTTTTTTCTCTCCCTACTGTTAATGTCCTCCTGGGATGAGAACCCATCTCCAGCGTTTCACAGGCTCAGCAATTTCTGTAAAGGAATTGGCAACTCTTGATGCCCAGAGAGGGCAGGTGGCTATGGGTGATTTTTCAGATGTGCTTTATCACTATTGACACTATTTGGCAACAAGAATATTGTTTAACATGACACTTTGCCAAGCTGATCCTTACTGGTGCTTTCCAGTTTCTGGAGTGTACAATCTCTCTGAATCCAGTGAAAGTGGTGCCAGGTGGTTATACAAGATGTGAAGTGGTAGAAATAGATTTTTCCTCTACTTTCTCTGCTAGTTGAAGCCCAGCTTGATGTGTTGTAGATTTGCTTCCTCCTGAGAGCATGAATCTGTCATGGTTCCTACCCAGGACCCAAAGATTCTGCACAGCTCACCAGGTCAGATCCTGCTCTGCATGGCACTGGCACAAACCTGCATTAACTCAAGTGCCTGAATTAATCTGGGTTTACCCTCATGTAAGAGAGACTGATATCTGACCCAGTGTGCTGAGTGAGATCCTTGGCCCGTGGCCAGTGGGTTGAAGGGAAGAATGAAAGACAGTTACCCTGGATTTACACTGGGTTATCTGAGATTAATACAGGCCTTAGTATTTACAGAGCACCTACTGTAACTGCAAAGAAAAAATTATGGCAAAGCCAACATGCTACAAGGCCTCTATGTGTCTTTCTTCTGCTAAAAAATCTTTTCATTGGGCTAGGTAATATAATAGGTTAATGAGCTAAATTGTTGCCTGAGGGACAGAAGTTGCATATTTAAACTTCCACCCACAGAGCTGAAAATGCCCCTTGTGAAAGTCAGAGCTAACGATGGAGCTTGTGTGTCTGGCTTGTAATTCCACCTTTCTTGATACAACACCAGTGAAATGGAGAATAGTGAAAAAAAAGAAACTGGGAGCCCTGAACCATTCTGTGCTATTGGCTCAAATACAGAACTTCAGTCAGGACAGAATTTGAGGCATGTGAAATAGAGAAACAATTAAGTAAAACTGGAAATAAAGAAAAATCCATAAAAATATTATGGAGAATTGCTCCTGCAATATATCCTTGACTCCTCAATTACACCTTAGAAGAGTCCAAAGGACAACTGGAGAAAAGGAGCTCAAAAAATGTAACCATGGCCTGTACAGAATTAGAGAATTACTAAGGTTGGCAAAGACCTCCAAGGTCAAGTCCAACCTTTGACCAAACACCACCTACTAAACCCTAGCACTGAGTGCCACATCTGCTTGGTTTTTGAGCACTTCCAGGGATGGTGACTCCACCACTTCCCTGGGGAGCCTGTTCCAGAGCTTAACCACTCTTTCAGTGATGAAAATTTGCCTAACATCCAACCTGAACCTCCCTTGTGCTGTCTGGGAGAAGAGCCTGACCCTCACCTCAACACAGCCTGCTTTGAGGTGGTTGTGGAGAGCAGTAGGGTCTCCCCTGGGCCATCTTTTCCTGCCACATCACTGCTGGAGCAGAAGGGGAGAGAGCTGAGGACGGGGGGCAGCCCTGGGTGGCTAAAAAGCAGCCCCTGGTGCTGCTCACCTCTGAGCACAAGGTCTGTGTCACCACCACAACTCACCAACACCTCCAGCTCCCCACATCATCTGGGACATGTTTCCAGTGACTCCAGTGCCAGGTCCAAGTCCTGCAGCTGCTCCTTCCAGCACAGCCTGGGGCAGGGAATGGTGTGGAGCTGGGCTGTGTGTCCTGCTCAGCTCCCCACAGAGCCACACACATAAAGACATGCTCTGTTCTTGCAGGAATGTAATCCTCAATGTAAAGTTTGTCAGCAAAAATATAATTCACCATGAAAGAATGAACTACTGTCTTGCTAAAGCATCAAGAGGCACATTTTCAGCAGTCTGGGAGTCTGAGGCAAGTGCTGGGAAACTGAGCAACCTGTGTTTGTTCCTCTGACTAGCACAACTACAACAAAAATGTAAAAATGGTTCCAGTGCTAGAACATTTAACAGCTCAGATTTCAAACAAGGAGGAACTATTTCAAAGCAGAATGAGTGTATGAGATGTTTGTTTCTTTAACTGAATGCAAACTGGATGTGGAATTTCCTCTTGGAAGAAACGACTGAATGGGAGATGGCTTGGCCTCCCTTTTGTATATTGCATCATGTACAAAAAAGGATGATATAATGAATTGCAATTCTGAAGAATCCAGGCAAAAATAAAATAATTACTTCAGGTTAACACCTTCAGTGGGTCTTACACTGGGCAATTCACATTTCTATTAGGTTAGAAGACTCTAGGGCCAGGAAAAGTTTAGTTATGAAACTTCTATCACCAATGCTGAGTTAAATGCTAAAAATAATACTTATATCCCTTTAAGATAATGGGTTTAAAAGAGAAGTGGCAGCAGTGTAGAGAAGCTGCAAGTTTAGCAGTAGTGCTAACAGAGGTCTAGTAACAGAACAACTCCCTGTCCTTAGAATTCCAGTGCAGTGTGTTCATCTCAAGCACTGGGCTAACAAAGCCAAGCTCAGAGCCATTTCAAATAACTTCACAAACCTGGCCTTGTATGTTTACATAGTGAACTGGATATATCAGCTCCTTGTGCAACACTTGAAACACGCTGCAAATCTATTAAGAATATACAAACATGACAATTAGCTCCAAATGCTCTCCAAAGCTACAGGACACAGCAAGGATCAGCTGCAAATAAACCTGACAGAAAATGGGATAAAATCCCTCTTCTTTCAGGCATGGATAATGGCTACAGAGCTGCTGCTAAGGCCCGTGGATGAGGTTTAGCTGGTGGGTGCAGGTCTCAGATCAGCATGGCCTCATCTCCAGCCCTCACCTCTTCTACATGGGAACTGAGCACTTAAAATCATCATTTGTCTGGGTAGATGTGGAGGTTTTACTGCTGCTGGGAGCTCCTTAGGGAGCTGATCCATCTCCTCATGCACAGAGTCCGTGTATTCTACAAATACTGCCACACTAACACAAAAATAACACTCTCTCAAAGCACCCAAACAGCCTGCTCTATTTACAAGTTGTATCCGGACATGACTTTTTAAACAAGGTTTTCCCTCTCTCTTACACAACTTCCCAGCATCTTCAAAGAGGATCTTGGTTTGGGAAATTAAGGATCAGAGGCCAAGTCACCAGGCAAGCTGTTGGCACACAAAGCATCAAGGGCCATTATTTTCATCTGTGATAATTACCACTGTTAATTAAATCGTGCTTCCCTGATGGTTCTCAACAATAAGCAACAAATGCACAACACATTAATTGCACAAAGTTGTTGCTTGTTCTGAGATCAATCTGTATTAACAGAAAAAGTTTCCATCTTAGTCAGCAAAGCTCTCTCACAGTGACTTTTACAGGGCTGGGAACCAATGTTTTACAGCGGAATTTTGCCCTGGAAGGATGAATTTTAAAAAGTTCACTATAATCTAATGGCTACAGACTTTGTGTTTCTCCTTAAAGGAAGAACTGTTTCAAGCCAGAGTTGCTGATAGCTGTAATGGCTCCACTCCTAAGTCCAAGCCCTGTATTAAAGCTTCTGGATCCTCCTGATGAAAATCCTTCACTCAGGATTTGTGAAGAATTGAATTCCACACCAAACATTTCAGCTGTCTGGGTTTCTGGAACAATACATTTTCTTCTAAGAATTGTACCTAACCTTTTCTAGCAATCTCTACCCCTCTACTCAGAGAATAAGAATCTAATTGTGTGACCTAAGTGTCCTGTCAGAATTAACCAATATGTCTAGAATTTTAAATGCTCAGTACAAACCAAATCTAAGTCCAAGAACATCCTGCTGGACTCACACAGGGTGAAATTCCTGGGAAGCAGAGCACTGGCACAAGCTCCCTGCAGACAGAAGCAGGCCACAAATGCAGCACTCAAGATTTGTGCCCTTCTGCACAGGGATGATCCTTATTCTGAGTTAAGAATCACAAATAACAAGTGATTTTGCACTGATCCTGCCCTGCTCACATGCAGACATTAAACCCATCAAACAACACTGTTTACTGTGACCCATATAAGATTGCAGCCCTCCCAGCAGTGAGCCAATGTCTTTATCAGATTGGAACTGTTCACACAGCACTGAACTTTCAATCCATGTAATTGGTGAATACACAATTATTTCATATTCCTCCCTATCAAGAGAATCCAGGTCTATTTGCATGTCAAAATGTTTCAGTGATCCACAAACAAACAAATAAATAAATAATGTTATTTCACCTGTTAACACATGGGCACTGTTTGTTTTGGCCAGCTTGCATGGACTCTGAGTGCCAGGTTATGAATAAAATAATGTTCAATACTGTAAACATCTTGTGACATAAATTCCTGGCTCAGCATAAATACAGACACTCTGTATGTGGCAGATTCTTCCTGCATTCTCCAGCACTGACACCATTAAATTCATGTATCTACGACAGAGTATATACATTCTTGTAATTCCTTAAAAAAAAATGCAATCACAGATAAGCCAATTTGCCCATCCTGGGCCTCTGCTTCACTGGGTTTTGCTTGCTGGAGTTTGGGTTTTTGGAAAACAAAGTGCAACTACTGTATCCCAGTGGTTTCTGCACATGCTGTACATTCCAGAACAGAAAGTAGGTTTTCTGTTTAAAGAACAGCACAGTTAGAAAGATAAGATAAAACCAAACTGCAATATAATGTTGCTGGGAAATTTTATTCCTTTATGCAAACATGAAGTCGGTAATGTAAAGGATGCTTTCTGAACAACACTGGCAAGGGCTGAGTTCCTCACACTGCCAGGCCTCCTTCCCAAGCAAAACCTCGTATTACTTTAAGATCAGAATGCAAGTACAGAGCAGACTCTGCTCTGGTTTAATCCACTGCATTCAGGAATTAATTCCACTGATGTCACTGGAGAAACAAAGTTCAGACAGGCCTAAGTGAAGGTAAGCTCCAGCCCTGAGGAACTGACTGATGGTTTTGGCTCTGCCTTTAAACTCAAGCCTTTCTTTCGTTTCAGGTGGTTGGAATGAGTCCAGGATGGGACTGTGTAGGTCCCAGACTACCCTGAAAACCAGCTAAACCTTTGCTTCCTAAATATTTAAACTGCAAATTAATGCAGACAGCACACGGGAGCTCAGCACCCTGCACATCTTTGCTCTCAGAAAGAAAACACCATGAAGTGTTTGCTGTTACCTTGGACCAGTCTCCCGTTTTCCACTCGTAGCAGCCGGTGTGATCCTCGCACTCTTCCTCGTCTCTCGGCCTGGTGGCTGCATCACATTTGCCTTGGGAGTTTGTGCATGTCACTGTTCTCTTCTGAATTCCCCTGCCACAGTCTGCTGAGCACTGCAAAAAACCAGGGGTTTGGCTTTTGTTACATGGTGCTTAGAAATGATGGCTTTTATGTTGGTAACACAGCTCAGAGGAAAAGCTGGGGTATGAACACTGAGGAAAATGATAATCCGTAAGATTTTATTACAATAATCTAAGCCACTCATACATGACTAATTTGAAAAGCATGATGACTGCTTATGAAATATTTTACTTAAGAAAAATGGCAATTCTGAAAATCAACCTTCTTTGAAAAATGTCAGCTGGCTTTTTGCTAGAATTGGTGCCACTAAATCTTGTGTTGAAGAGCTCCTTGTTCATACTGAAGGACACACTGAGATCCACTACACAGAACTGCCACATCCCTTGATGTATCATGGGATACATCAAGGGTGATAAATGGTGGTGTTAAATGTAATTTTCAATCACAGTAGCATGAGACCACTGTTACAAACACGTTTCTGTAGTACAGTTTGTGCATATCATGGCAAAGTCACAATTCTCACACGTTCTCATGTGAAACACACACACATCACGTTCACATTTTGATTTGCCATCACTATCTTAATTCTGAAAAACTCTAACAAACATTTCCTGAGTGAGCACAAATTATCCACAAATGTTTTTGTGCCTGGGCTCTATGGAATTAGCACCTAAAGAGCAGGGGTATCTGGTCACTCATTACCTTTGCCAATGGTTGGAAATTCTTGTTTAATGAAGAATTTGTCTTGATTTTCTTGGCTGTACGAGGTGGTAAAAGGACACTGGCAAGAACTGAACCCAAATTTCTGTTTTCAATAACCAGTTTGGTAATAGAGCACCTGCTGTCACAGCCACCTGAGTTGCTTGTCACCACCCCTGAGCACAGCCAGTCTGCCTGCTCCTCATTCTCATGCCACTGCAGTGGTTAAGAGTGAGAAATTGTCTTGCAGAGCCACTGGGGACAGGTGGGTGGAGAAATGATCTATGTACCAGCTGAGATAAAAACTAACCTCCTCTGGCATGTCAAGTTCTCCCCTTCAGGGGGCCAGCAGGGAAAAGACAGTTGATTTGACACTGAATAAATAGTGAAGATATGAGATATTCTGTGAGGTCTTTTGAACGTGTTCCAAGAAGCTTCTCCATCCAGGGGGTCTATGCTGGAAACAAGCATCAGCTTGATATAAATTACATCAAATGGACAAATCTCAGCATGCCTGTCTAACTGTCTTAAAAACACAATCCAGGCAGTTCTGACCTGCTGGCCTTGTTAAGGACATGAATGACAAGCGTTTATGAGCTGGCAAGCAAACAGACATGCCTTTAAATACTTCACAGCACTACAAAGTGACTTCTTGAAAATCTGGGAAACCTTCCACTTAATTTACTGTGTGCTGCTCACGGCGTGACCCCCTTACGGATGTAACATCTTTGTAAGGAGCACAATCTACAGTTCTGTTAAGACAGGGGATGAATTCTTCCCAGCTTTGCAGAATTCCACAAAATGCTTTGCTGGACTGCTCAGAGCACAAGGCTTGCCAGAGATCCCAGGCTGGAGCTCCCTAAATGGTACCTTAAAGCCATGAATTTGCCCCAGGTTGGGTAGATTTTCACCAATTATGTATCATTTTCCTCAGGCCTCAGGGTGGACTCCTCAGGGTTGCACTCGTTCATCTCAAACTACAAAGCTCAATATATAAAAATCTATGGAAAGGTCCAATTTACTTGAAGTAAATCAAGCTGAAGTGGGAGTATTTTTCACAGTAGGAGAAATCTCTAGGTGGGTTTTACAAGCAAGTCTGGGAAAAACACCAACTGTTTGTTCTTCCCACAGCTTTTAAGTCATTCACAGATTAATACTGCATATACTTTCCTAGACAAAACAGCATGAGCAAGAAGGTTTCCAACAGATCTTTGGTGGTCACATATAAATCACCCTCTTTAAGAGGTTTTTCTTCCTTTCCTCAAGTCATCTGTTTTCATGAAGAATTTCTTAATACATAGATATTACAGAGAGTCCACAAATTAACAGACACAGTTTCTGTGTGTCCACTCAAGATCATTATTTCATTAACAAATTACTTTGTCAGATCCCATGAGGCTTTGCAAAGGAGCAACACAATTTTGCAGTTAAGACACTACTCCTTTATCTGAAGGAAATCCGTATTTTTTCCACCCTAGTTCTCTAACAGTAGAAACATTCACCTTCTCCTGACAGTCTCTATTTTTATCATTAAAAATGGGTTGAGCAGTACTCTGTCCAAAACAATTTCAAGTGTTTGGCAATACAAGGGGAACTTAATTTTTCCACAATGAAGATCGCATTGGAATTTGCTGTGAAAACACACATTTTTGACCAGGGACCAGACATCAGTGCGGTCAACTGTGTTGTATAAGCAAGAAGTTAAAAAAAAAATAGATCAGAAAATTGATTTATAAAATGATACAACTACAGTGATATTTATTCCTCAACATCAGATTAAAATGCTAAGGAATAAAGGGATTACCACTGAAGAAAGTCCTAGATGCGAGAAGGGTTCACACTGGCAAAGCATCAAAAGTGTCCTGGAGTCCACTGAGCTTTGTAACAGCAGAAATGGGCCAGAATAACAAATTTAAAATCACAAGTGCACAGTTACAGACCCAACAAAAGTAAATAAATGCATCAAAGGAAAAGTAAACCAGCTATTGAAAAAATGATCTAAAAATGCTGTGTATTTGCAAAGGAGTTACATGGTCATGGGTATGGAAGATTTCCACTGATCTGTAACTTGACTTACTCTATTCCATAAGAGGGAGACAGAAGTACCTGGGATTGCTAACAAAAGACTCAAGTAAAAAATCCACATGTAAACCAGGTAGGAATTGCACCCTAATCTCAGCCATAAACAGTTCAGCTGGTTTAGCTATAAGAAATAAAGAGGGCATCATCTGAAAGGGGAATGTCTATGACACACAAAAGACCTAACAGACAACTTACTAAAACCTTGGTGTTTCTGCACATCTTTTGTAACAAAAGAACTCAGAAAGAACATGAATCTCAGGTACCAGTGAAGGGATCCAGCACCCCACTGAAAGGGAACACTGCTCTCACTTAACCATCACCTCTCTTGCCAAACTAAGATTTCCTGTCCAGGAGGTGCACAATGAAATCCCATTGTGTTTGTGAGGAGACACTGTTCCTCAGGATCCCTTCTATCCCGAGCTTCTGTGACTTTTAAGCACATTTCTAACAATAATATTTAGCACAAGCTCTTTGACAATGTTTTAAACAGGAGCCCCCTGCTCCAAATAGAGGTGAATAAAGAGGAATCCTTCCTGCAGGAAGGGCTGTTGCTGGACAGCCAGGCTGGAATGAGGCTGGTAGAGCTGCAGCCCTGCACCCAGAGTAAAAGGAGCTCATCACTCAGGTGAGCCCAGCAAACACAATGTCAAAGTGAGCATGTGCATCCTGTAAGGACTGTCACTCACAGGGTACAGACAAAGTTGCCCTGCAGTAGCTGAGTCCTGGTCATGAACTGCAGGCACACTCCCAGATCACTCTGCTGCTGAACAAACCACAGGGTAACTGTCTAGATCTCCCATTATTTACATCAGAAATGCATTCATAACACTTGGGAAAAATTTCTTAACTCTGCAACTACTCTGAAATGCACCTTTTATACAAAATATAACCAGCTTTTTCTTGTTCCTGGAATTACAGGAAAGAAGGCTGGGTAGGGCCCAAAGACTGCACGTTCTCTGTAACATGCAGATGCCTGATAAGCCTGGTATTTCTTCACAACACATTTAAATGGAGCCAGAAGCCCTGGGTTACTGCACTTCTGGCCTCAGGTCAGTGAAACATTTTTCCTTCTTGGTCAGAGTTTTCAGATGGAAAGATACAGTCACTAGAGCATACCTAAACCCTACCTTACTAATTCATCTGGTCTGGAAACCAAATCTCAGCTCCTCATCATCTCAACAGATGAGAGTCCTGCCCTGCACTCCAGTGCTGTGAGGATGCTGACCATGGGAACTATGGATTACAGCCAGTGTATCCAGAGCTGAGAGCAGTCTGGCTCCCTTCTGGAGTGAAGTTCCTACCTTTGACCACTCTGATGCTTCCCAGATGGACAGGCAGTCCCGTCCCTCACAGCTCTGCACCGTGGCTGGTTTGTTGCCCAGGCAGTAGAGGTCCCTGGTGTTGACGTAGGTGCCGTTCTGCAGCTGATAAACACAAGTGACCTCCCGGTGCTGCACGCCCTTCTCACAAGTGGCAGAGCAGGGACTCCAGTGGCCAGTCACCCACCTGGGAAGGAGCCAGAGGATAAATGTTAGCAAACTGTTGGAATAAAACATGCCTCACTTAAAACCAGTGAGAAATGGGTGGCTCTTCCTGGATTTGTGGGTGCTTTGATGGTGCTGTGCTGTCATCACCCTGAGCTCACTGATCCCCTCTGGGAGCTGGAGTGTGTAAAGCAGGAGTGTCAGTATGCAAGTGAATATTCCCTCCTGACTCCAGGCCAGGCAAAACCCCAAACTCTGCATCACTCCCTTTAACCCCACTCTGCAGTGGGGCTGTTTTTTTCTCTCAGGTAGTGACAGACTTGTCTGCAGACCGTCCTGCAAGACCATTCCTTGCAAGGGAAAGGAGGCACCCTCCCCGCTCTGTCTTCCAGCTCCACTGACTCCAGCAGGGGCTGGAGCTCCACAGAGGGGCTACAAGGTGAATAACGTGTCTGAGAAGGATCTGAAGGAGGAGGGATGGAGGGAAGAACATTTTTTTCTAAAAGAAAAGCAGCATCAATCTTTAGCTTCCTGCAATCTGTCAGTGAGGAGCATGTTCTCTGTAATTACAGACATTCCTGGATGGAGTGAGGGACTGGAACAATAACTGGGCAGCCACTGAACACCAGAAGGCTCTCATGCCTTTCTCACCAGGCAATTGACCTTCTAGCTCATTATTCAGGACTGTCATCCAGATTTGTATCCTTACAGCATGAATCTTTTACTTGCCACCCAGTCCTGGGGTGTTTATTACAGTAAGTGACCCAAACAAGGCTTCTCAAAAATAGGTCTGCTGAGAAATACTATTTCATTCTGCTGGAGGCTCCTGTAATCTAGGCAGAGCAACTTATTTACCACATTTCTTTTGAAGGTGTTGTGTGTTACTCCTCTGAAATGAATTAAACAACTGTTTCCCATCTTCTCATTCCTGAAGGGGGGAAAATCAGTTCAGCACCATTTGTAGAAACATCTTCACCTGCTGCAATTGTCATGAATCAATTTGTGAATGCCAGGGCTGGTGTGACAGCACTGATCACTGTGCTGACAGTGAAGGCAGAAGCATTTGGTTTGAGCAGGGCTGGGCAGACTGGCCACCTGTCTTTTGTGGAACAGTTGACTGACACATCTGTGAATTTCTGTTGGCTAAAACAGCTGGCAAGACACCAAACCTGTTTCTCCAGACTGCAGTTTTGGTGCATCTCCATGGCCCAGGGCTTGGTATTTCTCTTATGGAATGGGAACATGTCAGCTGGGAAATTGAATACTAGGGCTGAAAGACTGACAAAAATAGCCCTCAAGTGCAGAAATCAGCATTCATGAAAATTAATAGCCAGGCTCCCTTGGTATCAGCTGGGCTCTGCCCTGCTGGAGCAAACGTGAGGGAATTATCCACCTGGGGCAAGGAGCCTCTTGCCAGAGGCCTGAGGGGGCCGAAATGACTGTGCTTTATGAGCTGAATGTGAGTCACAAGGCTGGGAAAGGGTCTGCCCAGGCTCCACTCAGCTAATATTCACTTCAGCACTGTGCTCCCACTGTGATCTACAGCTACTGGCAAAAGAAAAAGGCAAAGGGGCTGAAAGCAAAGGAGAAAGATAAAAATACATTCTTGGCAGAGGCTGTCTGTGAGCTTGCATTTAGGGTGGGCAGCACACAGCATGCCAACTATTTCCAAGATGCCTTAAGAAGAAAGGTTATGGCTTTCCTTTTAGGAAGGAAAATTCCTTTCTAATTTTTTTGTTTGCTGCTCTTGTGGAGGGGAGAAATCACCTGGTTTCTACCCTGTTTGCTGGTCTCTAGTCAGTACCACCACAGCCATGACAGAATTTAACTAGAAAATTAGCACAGAAAAAACAAGTATTATCATCATCATGAGAAGAATGATTGCATAGGGAATGAGCTGAAAGCCAGGGTACCAATACAAAGATGTGTCTGTGGTGAAAACAATCTCCAGCTTTTTTCCTTGGAGAGGTCAGCTTCAGGCACCATCCACTACATCCACTCCTGATCCCAACCCCGTGGTTACAAATCAGGTGGGGCAATGCTGTAAGGGATCTCTGAAACCTCACAGCCCACTCTGCCCTGCCTGTGACAGTCAAGATACTTAGAAATTAAAGGCTATTTTAAAGTGGTGGTTTTACTTTCACATCCAGTAGAGAAGTGACATTAAATGTCTGCATAATACTAATATGTAAAGTAGGTTATTTTCAAAAGCACCAAGGGGATGATCACTTTGACCACTAAACTTCATCCTCTCAGTGAAATCTATGCTTGAATCAATGGCTTGTAAAAACAATCTGGCAAACAAGTAAAGGTAGTCCTACACACAGTCCTGGCAGTGCCCTGAACCCCCAGAGTTCCCCCAAATTCTCCTAAAGAAAATATTGTTTTAGTGCCTGTAACACACAGGAACATTGCAACTATATTTCAACAATGTTCACAACCAAAGTGGAAAAACAAGGGATTTATGGATAAAGTGATTAAAGATGAAAATTCCTGCCAGTTTCAAATTTTTGGAAGGAATTTGCAGGAAGATATTAGCAGAATTACTATCTGCAAGTAATATACACACAGGGGAGAAAAGTGTGATGTGCAAACAGTATCACATTATGGTCACTATTAAATTGCACCACAGGTAGATTTTTGTCTCTACACTGTCATTGCACCTTCTGAACACACCTGAGGTTGTTTAACAACAAGACCTACTTAGAGGGTGATTTTCTTTAAAAAAGGGTAGGTATTTTTCTTATGACAATGTCAAAAATAACTCCAATGTTCTGACTCCAAACCCCAGGCTGGCTCTACATTATTAACTAAGCCAATTAACTGCTGTACACTAAGCCCTGTGTGTATCATATAAAGCATTTGGCTTCCAGTTACACTTTAAGCCTGTAAACTGATCTCAGGGATTGCTTGACACCAGAGTTCTTTTCAGTTTGGTCTTTCCCTCCCAGGTTAGAACCAATTTTCTGTGGGACCATGGGAGTGCTCCAGCTGGGGTCCCAGGAGAGCCTCTCATTTTGCCACCAAGCACTGATTTACGTGACAAACACACTCATCTTTCTCACAACCACAGGAATGGCTTCATCCCTGCTATTATTTTTTGTAATCTTACCTCTGCAGAAGATTCAAGAGCTAAGTGATCCCTGCTGGTGGTTAGATTCAGGAAGAAAGTGATGAGCTTTTAAGCAGAGATTGTACCCCAGTCAGTGGCTGTCTTTCTAAGCTAAAATATGCCCAGAAGGGTGTGATTTTCAAAAGCTTCAAAAAGCTGGGATGGGCAGGACATGCAATCTGAGAGGGCTGCTTGAAATCTTTGTCTTCTGAGCCTTCCTCAACCTCTGACCTCTCAGTATCTCTTCTGAGGAATTGGGAGTTCTTCTAATCTGCTTTGGCAACACTCATCTGGCAGGCCCCTGGAGCAAACCTGAAATATCTTTTGGAGATTCAGTTCATCATTTGATCTTTCTATGATCTGGATTAGTTATTAACCTTGAATTATCTATTCTACCTACTTGCCTAAGACTCCCACATTTTCTAGGAAAAAAAATTGCCTGCAGCACAATGTACATAAACCCAGGGGAGATGAATGTCTGCAAATGAGGGCTTGCAGCTAAAGATTTGGGGAAAAATTGTTAGGAAGAGAAAATGGCTCAGGGCGAGGGAGTGCACTCAAAAGACATGAGGTCACTTTCCAGAGATTTGCAGCCTCTTATAACACAAAGCCATTACATCTTCTGGGGTAAATATTGCAGCCCATGACATTTCCCCTGGTTGTTTCTGCCCTGAGCTCTGCAGAACTGTGTGTTCTCTTCCACTAACTACACATCCATGCCATGTTCACACATCCCCTCACTACCTACAGGGTCCTTCTGTTGCCTTCCCAATGCTACAGTGACATTTATTTCCCTGCTTTCACAGTAATAGCTCAGATATGACCAAAGACATGTTTGCAATAACACACTTTTTTTGTTATTAAACCTGCTTTTTTAGAGCTGGCTCTTACCTACAAGCAGTTTAGAGCCTGTACTACTGCTGAGTAAAGCATCAGAGGAAACTTCCTACAAAACCTGTCTGAAAAAGTTCTGTGACAGAAACATATCTAAAGCCCTGTAATCTGAGGGTTCTATTTCTAATAGATTTTATTGAAAACCTTTTCATTTAATGCACAGGTGAGGATAACTCCATACCCAGTTAGCACTGGTTGTCTTTAGCATCAGTTTGTGATGCAAAATCATGTCAAAGTCACTCTTAGTTTTCTGAGGCACCTGGATGAAACTGTGGCTCTACTGATTTAGGCAAAAGTCAGACCAACTTCCAGCAGGGCCAGGATTTTACACTGGGTAACTTTAGCAAGGAGAATTGGAACAGATCTCTGAGAATCAGTCATGTGGAACTGACAGATGCACTTTGCTTACAGCTGTCAGACCAAGCTCATGCTGGACTATGTAGAAGAAAAGTCTCTTTACAAATGGAATTGTGTTTTCCATGAAACACACACACACACTCTGCTATTGGACTGTCCTCTCCCCACACACTCCTGAAGCTCTCCACCACCTGTCTGCTGCACTGGGCTCAAAACCATCAGGTGAATCTTCTCTTTTGGGAACAGGTTGTGCCACACCCAGTGACTAGAAGGCTTTTTTTTTTTTTTGGAGAAAAGTACAAGGAATCTAGTAGAATAATACAGCTGCTGATGTTGAAAGTAGGACTCCAAGACTAACATTCCTGTCTGATTGCCTTTATAAACAGTGCTCAGTAATTTTCCAGTACAGTAGTCATTCTGCTAACAGATTTGCCAACTTTCACTCACACGGGTTTCTTTTTTTCTTTAGTGATTATCATTTTGACAGGTTTTTGTTTTTTTCAATTTCCCACCAGTAAGATCAGCCATAGAATAATGTTTTATAATTCACATACACCTTGGGAAATTCTTTTTTTAGATGGAAGCCACTGTATTCCCTCTCCTCCTCCCCCAGATGAGCAGATCTCTGTTTTGGAGGACTCAGTGTGGGGTCGGTGTGAGGAGGTGTCCTGCTGGCTGGCACCAAGGGACAGAATTTCAGCACTCTCAGAGCTCCTCTGCAGTGAGTATCCCCTACCCACCTCCAGGGCAGGTGTAGCTTTAATGGGGCAACTGGTTTCCAGCTCCATTCCCTGCCTTTCCAGGAAGGCAGTGCCTTTTTCTCAGCTCCCACCACACGATGCAAACTGTGAAGATCATTACAGCAGGCAGCAGGAGGAGTGGATTTCACAATTAAATATTTTACTAGATTATCCTGCTAATCCTTTTCTGTGGGTTAGAACTGCACTTGGCCTGAAGAGCCTCAAAATAAAGCAGCACAGATCATGTAACATTTTAAAACAAGGCAATGGTCAACCACAAGGTTGGTGAGTCAAACATTGCACTGGGAAAGAACGTGATGGAAGCCAGCCTGGGTGTTTACACCAAAGCTAAGGGAGCTGTCTCATGACTCCATGTGGAAAATAATGCCAAATTAACTCCTGCTCTAGCACATCATCTTGGATTGTTTGATGTAAATGCATTTAGCAGTAGCCAATAAACACTTCTCATTCTACACTGTCTGTTCCCCAGCCCTCTCTGCCAGAATTGCTCCACTGAGTTGAGTTGCTGGAAGATACAAGCAAATTGTCTTTCAGTGGCTAATTAGCCACTGATTGGTACCTGCTGGCCTGCCTACAACCTGGAGCACAGGAGTTTTTGTCTCCTTTTGGTGGATGGGGATCACCATCAACTGAACTGGGCCCCAGAGGTGCCCACAGCAGGACATCAGCCACCCCTCTACAAAGGTGCCCAGGAGTGTCTCAGGTTTTCTGGTCTGCAGAATTTTGGCTTTTGCTGCTGCAAGGCCCACGGGAGCCCTGCTGCAGGCAGTGTCCCCGAGGAGCTGCCACCAGAGCGCAGCATTCCCTGCTCCAGCCGGTCCAGCACAGTCCTGGCAAATGCATTAAGCTGAAGCTGATTCTGGAGATCCCAACTCCAGCTTTGGGAAGTACTTCAAAATGAGCTCTTACGTGGTGCCTCCTTGGATCAGAGGGTGCTAACATTACTAGTGATGCCAGATTTCCAGGCTAAAATGAAACCCTCCCCATGGCTGTTCCTTCTTTTTTTTTTTCATGTAACCAAATCCAATGCACATCAAAGCTGTTTCTCAGCACAAGGCACAGACAAGGGTTTGAACCTGTTGGCATTGAATCTTATGGATGATAAACATTTGTACAGGTTCCAGAAGAGCCTGACTGCATTAATGAAAGGACTGACCCATTTGGAGCCATTAAATGTCCAGCTCAGCCCCTTCGGTTAACAAACACCCACATCCCTCAGTTTAGTGCAATTTCTGTACAGCCCTGTGAGTAATTTGTTGACATTCTCAAAGAGCTTTCCATCATTCCCCCCAAATTCTAGTATTTGCAAGACAAAATAAATCTGAAATTGTTTTGCTCCCCATCTACCTGTGATGAGAACACACAGTAATGGGGTGCAAACAGCCCAGAATCAGGGAGACAGACTGATTTCTGTATTATTCTGACTTCTGTATTCCTGGGCTGTTAAACAGAGCACTGCCACAGGGATATGGTGCAATCTATAGGGCAGGGTGGCCTCGCAGTCAGCACATGGATACACACCCTAAGCCTAAATCAGACCAGGAATCAATGCAATGGGCACTATCAACCATCACACACTGAGGCACCATTGTCTTAGCACTCCCCAGCCTTTGGACAGGTTTTTGAGGTGCTGAGCCAACTGAGGCCTTGACTGACTCTTAGAACAGGCTTCATTTTTCCCCAGTGGGCACTGTTGTGATGTGTGAGCCCTTGGAGAGCCTGGTGCTGGATTCCAGCCCATGGATGGAAAAGTGAAAGGGAAAGAGAAGAAAGAAAGAAGGAAGTGATCCATGTAACACAGAGCTGACCTCAGCAGTGTGCCAGCTTTTAGAGACGATTTGGAGGGCAACAATAATCAAGGACACAGTGGTAAGAGGATGCAATATATGCTTCCTCCAGGCAAAACTCATTGGCTGCATTTCTCTGACTAAAATAACTGGTTTTCCAGACAAAGGAAATGTGGTAGCTTTAATCTGTTTGGTGAAGAACTCCTTTTGCTGCATGGGAAATGCTTACTGGTGACATGCTGGGGAACAGATATAATTATGTAACCCACAGAGAGGTGAGAGCTGGCCTCCCATCTACCTTTAGTGCTGCAAAGGAGCATCAGGTATGAAAGGAATTTAGATCAGTTACTAGTGGGCTTCCTGAAAGGTCTGTCTTGCATTTGATCTAATTTAGTATGCTCATTAATGACCTTGGCACAAAAAGAAGAAAACTGCTGAAAAATTCAGGAAAATGCTGACAATACAAATCCTAGAAGCAGTGTCAATGCCTCAGAGGATTAGGATATCATACAGGAAGAACTGAACAACCTTGAGTCCTGCAATAACAAAGCTAGGATGGAAATAAACAGTACACAGTGCAAGGCTGAGTGCTCAGGGACCAATAACAAGCATTTCTGTGTCAAAGTAGGGTTCATACAATGAAATAAATGAGGAGGAAAACATCTCGAATGACTGCAAGCCACAAATATGATGCAGCCATGAAAAAAAGCAATAAGAAGTTAAAGGAATGGATTTAGCCCAGAAAAATGATGGAAGGAGGAGATACAATGGTTTGTTGTATCCTGTGGCAAATAGCCCAAGGCAGAGAGGAAGGGAGGGAAAATACTCTGCAAGAAAAGGATCGAGCTGATGCACAAAAAAAGGCTGAAAAATGACAGTGAGTAACTTAGGCTGGAAATAAAAGGTTCTGACCCACATGAACAGCAAGGTCAAAGGAGAGCCTGCCAGTGAGGCAAGGAGCCTGTGGAAAAAGCTCAGCTTAGAGAAAGCAGTCTAAGATATGCTACTGGTAGCAGCAGAAAACTAACCCTTGGGCTCAGGAGATATTTTCAAGTCCTAAACAGTGAAAATAAGTGCTCAGGGTCTCCTGTGGTTTTCTGTAGATGCAGCCAGGGGCTTCTGACATTTATGCTGCTGTTCAGCATCCACGTAAGAACACCAAATATTCAGCAGGCCCCTGAAGGGACTCAACCTCTCCTAAAATTTCTTATGGCAAAGAGGAGAAAAATTACCAGCGCTTGCACACAGTCCATTACATGTCCAGCAGTTGGGGAATTTCATGTGGTTTTGGTGCTTTTCCTGCGTTGGAGGGGAGCAGTTTCATAGCCACAGACCCAGCCATGCGTGTAGAAGTGTGTGGCCACTGGCCGAGCTGTGTTTTCAGTGAAAACAGCTGATGTGATCTGTGATTTGTGAGTCTGGTGCCAGCCCCAGGGCTGTGTTTGGGTTGGTGCTCGGCGTGCTGGAAGCGACCCATCCGCGCCGCATGCAGGAATCCAGATTCCATCTGGTTACAGCGGGGTTTGTAAAAAATATCTAAAGAGCTAGGCAAAGGATTAGAATAAAGAGGTGCTAATAGGGTGCAGTTGGGACAGGAAAGGAAGCTGTAAAGAATTTAATGGAAAAAGAGGGTCAAGGAACATAAAAAATAAAATAGGAAGAAAAAGAGGCATTTTTTTTAAAAGGTGAAAGAGTAACAATAATAAAGAATGAAAGATTCTTTTATTTTTGCCAGTTTCAACAAAACCCTTAAGAAAATTCTCTTCTCTGACATTTAATTTTAAAACATGTCAGTGTATCCAATCAAGTTTTAAATCCTGCTTTGTTTTTCTCAGATGCTGGGTTGCAGTTGGAGAATTCCAATCTTCTCCTTGGCCTCATGAAAGTACTGTCCCCTGCCCTACATTATTTGGCTCTCCTGAGAGGTGGCTGAACTTCAAAGGGATATATAATTTACAAAGCACTTTGGGATCGTGCTGGAAGAAAGACACTGTTATTAATAACATACCCTTTTTTCCTCCTGATCACTTTATAAATGTGGGTAACTATTTTTTTTTTATTTTTACTACAATCTCAACAGCAACAGCCTCTTCCTCCACTTAAACAATATGATCTCACCCCATCCCAAAGAGTTTGCAATCTATCTTATACATGGATTGAGAGAGGGGACAAAGGGACAGTGTGGGACAGTGAATTAAAGTCACACAGCCCATCCAAAAGCGAAACAGAGACTGAGTGTCCTCTGACCCAGTCCTGTGCTGGCCAAAAGACCCCTCTCTAGAGATAAATACTCTGAAAGGTGATTCTCCTAAATTTTGAGTGAAAGTGCAAATGCAATTCAAAATGCACAAAACAGAGCAGGTTTACTAGAGAAAGGAGAGCATTGTTCCTTCTGAACTCAGGTGAAGGGCTTAGGTCTGAGTGGAAACGGGAAAGGACCTTATTGTAACAAGATGCTACAATAATTTTACTTGAAACCCTAAAACAAATTCAGGGCTTATAAAAAAAGCATTGACATGGTGAAAGAGAATGGTTTCTTTAAGATGTTCTTGGTCAGGGAATATGCTAAGCATGCATTTCTAATGTCTGGGTGGGCAAACGCAAGTGGAAATTTAAATTCTACCGAGGCACAGAGAATGTGCTTCTGAAAATGTTTCCAGTTAAAAGCATGTTAAGTGTGAAAGTGTAGTCTACACGGAGGGAGTGAGGGAGTGTGGTCTATCAGATCATCAGCAAGGATTCTGTGGCCTTTCCAGGTCCTAAGCACATTCAGTGTCTGCTGTCGCTGCTCTGAAAGAAATGGGCCAACGAGAGTGTCCCTGTGCCAGAGCTCATTGCAGCTGGGCAGAACTGTGCTAAGCTGTGCCCAGAAACTGCCTGGTGACTCCACACAGAAGACAGACCTTGGAATAACATTAAGGGCTGGACCCAATTCCCCAAAGGAACACAGGCTGGATACAGGAGTAGAGTAATCCTTTCTCAGGAGGTTTGGTGTTATTCAACCTCATCCACTGTCACTGCCCTGGACAGGCAGCAATGCCATGGTGGGAGGGCACTGAAGAGACTTCCCCAGGGGCTCAGGGTCATGGAGATCCCTCAGAGCACACTGTGGGTCTCAGAGCTGTGACAGACCTCATGGCCAGGACCTCCAATCCTTGCTCTCAGCTGGTACAGGCAGAAGCTGCCCACATCTTCCAGAACTTTTAAAGTTGCTTTTCTTCATCTCTACCACCTGAAGCCCCTCCTATACCTGCCTGGGCTCACTCCAGTCTGCTCCCAAGAGCTTTCCAAAAAGTCTGGGAGAAATACTTCATGCCAGGGCAGCAACACAAGCAGATGCTTTTTGTTCCTTTCTGAGAGAGTGACATGGCAGAAATCCCAGCCTCACTGGACCTCCTCATGGAAATGACCACTGTTTCCTTGAAGCCATCAGGATTTTGGCTCTCCTTACACACCAGAGTATCTCATTATACCTTTCAGTCTGCCAGTTGTACAGCCACAATACTGTACAGCAGCAGTCACAGGCAGTGCAGACAGAAACTGAAACCTGAACCAGCCTTACTGATGGATGACCTGACACTGCATTTCCCTGCTCCAGGGCACTTTAATCAGAGTGCAGGTCTAATTAGAAGGAAGTGTGCTGTTTGTTGTTTCTCCCATTGTTTCTGCCAGCAGGATTAGCTTTGTAGCTGCATTTCCATGGCTTGTCTGATTATCCAAGATACAGCAGCCAGCAGGTTGGTTTGAAGATGCTTTTTTAGGTATTGTTCAGCTTTATTGGAAATTGATTTTATCACAGAATATTCTGAGTTGAAAGGAACACACAAGGATCATTGAGTCCACGTCTGAAGTGAATGGCCCATACATGGATCAAACCCCTGATCCTAGTGTTTTTCTAACTACAATCAAAATTGGAGTTTCTACACTACTCTACAATGCCAAACATCACTGCAAAACAAGAGTGAACTTTTTTGTTAGCAAACAAACTGAACAAATTAATTTACCTTCCTGTCTTTTGTCATTTTGGCCAGAAATGTCTTTTTTTAATATAACACAGATCAAAATTAATTCAGCTAAAGTGCTTGCCAAATTAAAAAAAAAAGATATTTTTATTATTTTTAGAGATCTCTAATAACTAATGAGGAGAAAAGCACCCTTACTGAGGAGACCATCTAAAATGAGTTTCATCATAATTTAATTTCTTGACTTCAGGGTTTTTGTAGTACTGTTTGACAGTTAATCAGACTCCATTCTGTGCTGATTCAAAAAAAGAAAGGTTAGATATGCAGTCACTGTACTCTTGTCTAACTTTATCCTGTAAGTTGTTCTGTCTCCCAGGAGGCGACCAAGGAGAAAAGAAAACCATCCCCAAACAATGCATGAAGGCAGCCTGCATGGAATCTGGCCTTACTGACCACAAATTAAATGGGCTTTGTCTGAGGTAATGAAAATCTGACCTGCTCGACAAAAGGAAATGAATATTACAGCTGCTTACTGTGGCTAACAATGTGTCCCAATACTTTGAGACATTTCCACTGTGTTCACCAGATGGAGGCTTTGGAAAGGGGCAGTTTCTGAAGGAAAAGGATATTGGTTTTTAGTGGTTTTTAACTCCTTACCGTGACTGGCAGGGGTGTGTGTTACATTTCCTGACCTGGGGCTCGGGGCGGGTCACTCGCTGGCAGTCACTGTCATTCACCAGTGTCATGGTCTTGTTAATGATCCGAGTGCAGGACACGATGGTTTTCCGCTCACCTGAGAGCCAAAGCAAAACCAGCTCTGAACAAAACCACGTCCACTCATCAAGCAAAACTCAAAAGCCTGGAGCTCCCTGCTCCCTCTACCAGATGTACTCTACCACCTCTGCAAGAAATCCTGTTCTCCACTTCTGCCTGACCTTTGTACTGGTATGTTGGTTGGTTTTTTTTCAGAAAAGCTACAGATCTTTCCCCAATAATCATGCAATTGACTGTTTCACAGGAGCAGCAAGCTGGGCTTTCTCATTCTAGTGTTTAATGTGGAAACGAGCTTTAAAACAATTTGTTTTCATTTCTGGTTCCTCCTCCACAGGGAGCTGTGCCCTGTCATCACCGCGGGCAGATGTGCTGAAGTCACACGACCTCCCACCCCTGATAATGGGACTGGTAATGACAGGACAGCTGCCTGCTGCTGCTCCCCAGGCAGGAAGTCAGGAGAAAAAGGAGTGACTGAGGTTCAGGAGTCATTAACTGGCCTTGTTTGTATTTCAAAAAGAAAAAATAAAGTCACCAAAATAAATTATTTCTCATCTTCTCCTCCAGATATAATACTTTAAAATCCTTGTGGCAGGAGGCATCTCAGGAGGAGTCAGCATTTCTCACATAAACTGTGCACCAGGAGTTTCTTTCATCCAGTGTGGCCCTCAGGGTTCAGCCTTCCACTGAGTGGCACTAGGAAGGCTGTGCCACAGGGAGCATGACAGTGACCAGATATGTCAAGGAAAGTGCCACTCCTGCACTGTGTGACCTTGACTTACTGCCAATTATTTTGGTTTCTCAGGTTTGCTTTCTAACCCTGAGTCTGCATCAGACTGAGTTTATTCACCATCTGCAGCAGATAATAAAAAATAACTCATGTTTTGTTAATAAAAAATATGCAAACATCTGCACGGAAAGGAGAAAGGCCCTTCTCAGCTCGGGTAAGTAGCAAAAGCATTGGACAACTAAAATAAAAGACCAATTATCAAGCTACTGCTGGTGGGAGCCATGCTGGCAGACACTGATTTGATTCAAATTTGTAGCAGGCTTACAACAAAAATCAGAAGAGCCACGAATAAATCTCCTTTTCACTCATGTGAGGGTTTAATGGCTTAAAATTATTATTTTAATGCACAAGTAAAAGTGTCTATGCTAAAGTGAGTCCTATTTACAGACAAAATTCAGTAATTTCAGTGGACTGAGGGCAGTGAGCCTACAAATGTGAAGATGAGCTCTTTCCTTCTGTCATGTCCTGTCATAAATAACTGAGTCTGCTGGTGAAGACAGGCTGCCCAGAACGCTTGGAAACGATCTGTTTCCTCAGGGAACAACCTACTTCTTCCAGCACTGGAAATGCAATGGACAGTGTCTGACAAACCAGCCTCTGGTTTCACAGCATCAGCTCCCCCAGGGCTCAGTGGATCCATCTGGGCACATCCAGGGATCCTCTGGAAAGGGAGCTCTGCCATGTGCTGCTGGACTGGATGGGAGCATCTGATGCAAATCTCCAGGAGCTGTCACAGCAGCACCGCCCCGCTCCATCCCTGCGGAGGGAAGTGCCTTTCCCTGAGCATGCCTGGACATGGAGGAGATGCTGCCCCAGGAATGTGATGGGGGCTGGAGGCACGGGGCTGCACACGGCGCCCGCAGCCATCCGTGCAGCAGGAACCCAGGTGCAGCTCCAGCCTGAGGTGTCCCTGCCAAAAGGCTGACTGGAAATTAACCGTGGGGACGGGGATCAGAGCTGGGAGAGCCGGCGAGAACGAGCTTTCATTGCTTTCATTATGGCAAAGTCCATTTTCATGGCCAATTTTCACCTCTCCTGTGGCTGGAGCCTGCAAACACCACACAGGGATTCCCAGCAAGCTTCCTGGTGTCCCTACCTCCTCCACACTGCACACTGCATCCTTCCCATCCACTGTGTGTCCAGATGTACAAGGAGTCCTGTTGCTTTTCTGGCTCGCTTCTGTTTTCAGCAGTATAGTTTACAGGGATGGTGTATTCATAATGAATTCCATAATTCTGGTCATGGAATAACAGCACCTGGTTCAGCAGGAAAAGAGAGGCTGTTGCAACATGCTGTGCTGGGAGAGCCAACAGGCTGTGAGATAGCACTGCTGGAAATGCTGGCTCAGGAAAAAATTCCTAAAATATAAATACTTTGTGAAAGGCAACCAAATCTTTATCTAGAAAACTTAAATTACAACAGTACTCGTAAAACAGGGCAACTGTAGGAGCAAGAACTGCTTATGATTTGTCAATATTTAAAGCAGTCACAGGGATGTCTAAACCTGGAATTCAGAGCATAACTTTCAGCCTCGCATGTGATCAGCAGGACACTGGTTATTCAAAGAGAAAGACAACAGGAAGCATTAAATCAGCACTTTTCATATAACAACTATTTTAAAGAGAATCTAGAGTTAAATATCTGAAAGAACAAGGTGATGCTTCTCAGAGCAAAAACAACTACTGCACAAAAAGTCCCTTTTGTCCTGGTGAATGTGGCACTCAAGGCAAGCATGACTATTCCTGCTGACAAGCTGTAGCAGCAGGGCTTTATGTCTCAGAAAACTGTGGATGACAAGCAAAAGCCATATCATACAGCTTCTGGTAACATGTATTTTCATTGCTGCATATTGTTAGAGGGAGGTGAAACCTGCTTCCAACAGCAGGCTATTTCCTATTGAACCACCTGTGATGTCTCCGGTGTTATTACTCCAAAATTCCCTGACTGTTAACAAAGGAACAGAGAAAAATGTTTATTAGGCAGATGAGAGTACTGGTCCTGTTTTGATTTACATGTTGGACTTCATTTGGCTCTCACTTTCCCTGCCTTGAGTCAGAACTGATTGGAAGATATCCCATGGAGAACGGGGTCCATGGAATCTGAGTTACCACAGTATTAGCAAATGCCATAGAAGTACTACTGTAATGTTCATGCTGTGGCTTTAAACTTACTTATACTTATTATTCCATGATCTGAGCAGCATTAGACAGGTGAATTGTGCTGGCTTTTGTCACCTACTGGAATAGGAGCAATGCCTTATCAAATAAGGGCAAGTGGAGCAAGCAGCTGCCTGTTTGAAAAAAAGACAAATCTGCAAATGCTATTTTCCCCCAACAATAATTGTTTCCCCTTCAGATTTACACAAATCATTCCTACCTAACCAATAATCTCACTAAAGCTGTCAGGAGCTCGTTTAACCAAACAAATGTGCTGAAAGAAGGGGTCCTGGCAGCCTGTGCTGTGAACACTGAGGGGGCTCCACAAACTCAGCACCCATGAGCTGCTCTGCACAGGACAGAACCCTGGGCAGATGAGCCTCTTCCAGAGGATGTGGAGAACAAAGATATGATTTTGCCTTAGCTACAGAGGGAGCCTCACTACCAGGACTGAATACTAGGGTTGAAACCAGTCAGCCATCATTACAATTTCAAAGATGAATGTTGGTTTTTTTAAAGACAATTCAAATACCAGGCAGGAGCAGGGAGCTCGAGCCCGTCTCTGGCTTTCTTGAAGTGCAGGAGATACAAAATCCTGTTCTACAGAACTGATCAGTCAGCCTTGTCTAAAGCCCCCTTCTGCTCTGGGAGTGTTTGGTTGTCCTCTGTTGCACAAAGAGGACTAGCACAGGCCTACTTACATAAACATCAGTTTCTCCAAGAAATACACACACAGCAATGCACTTGGAGAAATGCCTCAAGTATTAAAAACCAGCTCCTAAAAGAAATCCTTATTATCTCAATATGGGTGCGAGACTAGTGAATCTAAAGGCCCATATGAAACCAATTTCATGCAATTTCGTAGCCATATATAATTGGGGGGTGTGTGTATGTGTGTATAATTGGTTTCAAATGCAGGTCACAATGGACTGACTGAAGCTTCTGGCTCTTTGTCAGTCCAGTGTATTCCACCACTGTTTGAACAACAGTTTTCTATTTAGAGGGAACTGGTAACCATCCTGCCTGTCTTGTGTTGAAAGAATGAAACCCACCACCCTGTATCAAGGAAAAGATTTGTATCTGATTTGAAGCAAAGACTTCATGTGTGCTTTGTTTACCACTGGCAGTGATTTAAAACCACATGTTTTTTAATGGTCTGGTAATTTTTACATTCCTCATTTTTAATCATTTTGGTGAAGGAAGGTGAAGAAGGAACATTTCCTCTGCTTATGTCTGCTGAAAGGGCCTGTCTGTACCTGGACAGGACACTTGTGGAGAAGCTCAAAATCACTCCTATGTTAGCTACTTACTCCTTAACCAAGGGGAACTGAGCATTTCTTTAAAACCAAAGCTCTGCTGATGCTGAGGTTCACAAAATGCCAATAACCAGATTTTACTGCAGTGGACCTCAAGCGAGTAATGCCCCAGAAGGTTCCAAGAGCTGCCAAAGGAACCCTGCACAGCATCTTCCCAGACGGTACCTGTGCAACTCCTGTTTCTCACATGAGGTTGGGAAGACCTTGGCAGTACAAGATACTTTGTCAGAGTCCTGGTTTCAGGAGGGAAGGCTTGTGTTAAGGCCAAAGTCAAGCAGAAGCTGATGTTTCTGATGGTGAAGAAGGTGTAATACACCTCCCTTGAGTGGGCACACCCTGGATTACACAGGTGAGCCAGGAAGGTGCTGGTGTGCCCAGCCCTGCACCTCTGACTATTCCAGCTGTAACCTCTTTGAATCCAGCATTACACTGGCCTGTGAGCCTGTAAACTCACTCATCTGTGTGAGAAAGCAAAGACAAAACCCCTCATGTTCCTGTGCAGCAGATTTTGACACCAAGAAGGTATTGACAAAGTGGAGTATTACTGTCAGCTTTCTGTGTGTGTGAAAAGTTGAGGCATCTTTGGAGCTTTTCAAACTGGGTCAGGAAGTGTTGCACAATGAACACCAGCAAGACAAAAAAATCAGGTGAGGGAAGGGAAAGAATGCTGATTTTCAGCACTGCTTACAGATAGCCTTCAGAGAACAAACATGGCAAAAAGTCTCAAGGAGATGAAACAGCACAGAAAAAATGGAATAGAATAAAAAATAGAATAAAAAAGTTACAGGAAACAATGAAAAAACTAATATACTTTCTACACAAACCTTGCTACAGAACCTGTAAAGCTTTCTGCAGACTTTTAAACAGGAACAGATATATGAGACAGGAATTATTACAGCTGTCTCACAAATACAAATGTTAAGGTTACACCAGCAGAAGGGACTGGCCCACAAGTCACCTTGTCACCCATCAGTGACAGCTCTGGGACCACAGTCCTGCTCTTCTCACCCCTGTGGACTTCTCATTCATGTTCAGCCACATGGCTGTTCATAAAATAACCAAGCTGGGTTAACAGAAGGGCTATGCTGAACATTAGGAAAAAATGTCAAAAAACACCTTAAACTACATACAATTGAAAAAACATTATAGAGAAAACAAAGAACATTTCTGTGTGTAATTAAGTCATTACTTAGATTCAAATTCACATATATCATTTGTGCATGCTAATCTCTTCTGTTAGAGAACAGAGTACTTAAACACAGAATACATTCTGGCATAAGATGAAAAGACATTTCAGCAAATATGCTTTTATGTGTGTGATCAGGTACGCCCAAGAAGTAAGACAGGTCCTTGGGAACCTACATGCTCTAGAATGGACCTGTCTGAGCCACATTACAAGGACATGAGCTGGATGGGACACTGCCTGTTCTCCCAGAATGGAGCATCACTTTTTGAGTGGGGAGCTGGGCTTCTCCAGCCCCTGCAATGCTGCAAAAGAACACTGTGGTGAGGAAGCAAACAATCAAAATTTAACTTTCAGCTAGGATATAAGCCCTTTCTGTTGCATCACTTAAGAAACACAAACAAAGGATATAAAGTTACCATCAAGTGCAGTGGTACTTTAGTTGGTCCTTTGGCAGAGATTTTCTCCCACAGCCCCCTTCGCACGTACCGGACAGTGGTGCCTGCGATCTGAAACTCACCAGGAAGCTCAATTTTCCAGTCGCTGTTAATGGATCTCTTACTGGAATCTTTTAAAGCTGGAATGAATCAAACACCACAGAATGAAATGCAAGCAAATTTGTAATTACAGTACAGGCTACTGAGCCTTGGTCTCAAGCTACCTCAAGCACAAGATGCAGAAACCTTGTAATGGATGTGAGCTTAAAAGAATAAAAGCCCCCACTTTTAGATGGCCCACTGTAATGTTTCTAACTTGGATATGTCCTGTACTTCAGTTGATGAAGGTATTTTGAAGAATTAATATAAAATTCATAGATGATTTATCTCTAAACTCTCCTTTTAAATGCAACAAGACAACTCTGCAATTTAGTTTCCAAGCAGAATTTTCTTTCAGTTTCCAGCTTTTGAGACCACATTTTCCTAAACTCTACTTGAGAAAAAGATCAATTAAATCTTTGTTGATACACACGTGAAGATCTGCAAGTGCAAAATACAACTGATGCTGTGCTCCGTAACCAAACATTGAACAAATTAACATTCAGCTGTCACAGCTGTAAAGAGAAGTCACAAAGCAGGGGCTGGTCAGTGGGCAAAATATGAACTTGGCCACCCTCTTTTCAGAGTCCAAGTGCTGGACACAAATGCATAAGGTCAGGTGCTGTAGGGTCACACCCATCCTGTGCCTCTGTGCCTCAGTAAGGCAAACATGGAAAGCTCAACTGCAGAAGGAAGATGAATATTGAGAAGAAAAGATACTTGGAGTTTTATGTCCTTTCTTCCAGCCTAACTATTGCATCAGGATCACTGATGTCCTTCAGACACTCAAAGACAACCCCAGCCATAAGGGCATCACATTACTGTTGACTCATCAGTGGAAGATGATTTAGGGATTGATGTGTTTTCTGTGTTAGAACGGAAGCAGAGTTATCCAGATGTTGGTGTGATGCACTGAGGGAAGAGAAAATTGGCAGACCCTGTTGCAGCAGAAAGTGCCAGGCCCCTTTGTGGAGATCCATTCACTGTGATCAAATCTGCCCTGACAGCAGGCAGACAGAATATCCCACGTGTTACTGGGCTTCCTTAGTTCAAGGTTAACTGTGTCTTTTGGCTAAGCCTTTAACAAGATGTTTTTTTAACCTCTAGCATCTCATGCCTATTTTATTCTCTTCCAGTAAAGAACACAACTTTGCTCTCACTTAACTGAATGTGCTGCAAGAAGGTAAGAGAAACTGTTTAAAGCCTTTGGAAGTCAATAGGAAATCTTCTATTGTCAACCCTTTGGATCAAGCCTCCATAGCCAGCAATCCCTCCTGGGGTGTGCTTAGGAGATTATATATATATATATATATAAAATTTGTAATGTCTGAACTCTGGGAGAATCTGGAGCAAGTGGAGGTCACAATGTTCTCTGCATCTGCCTGTGCCTTTCTGAGGACCTGTACACTGGGAATCCCTGGAAAAAGTTGGATATCTGTCCTGCTGCACACAACCTTCCTGACAGCTCTTGGAGTCCCCTCAAAGGCTCCAAAATCAGGTAAAGGGGAACTGAAGTGGGAGAATATTTTATCTGAGGCAAGTTTCCTCTGGCACACAGCCCAGGGGTACAATGGTGTCCTGGCATTTGCATGCTGCAGCCATGTGTCTCTCCCTGCGGCTCACTTCTCTTTCTGCTTTGTTCCTCAGTCTGCACAGCACCTTCTGCAAGCTCCAGACACAATTCTGAAGCAGGACTGCTCTCCTCTGCCAAGGCCTAGTGGCCTCCAGGCAGATCAAAGCAGCCACCACGCTGGCCCTGAGGAGCCGTGGACATGACTAATCAGGGCTGTGGATGAGATAAAACTATCTCCAAGCAGCATGGCTGACTGGGAGACAGCTCAGCACGTGCTCAAAACTGTCTAAGAGGTTGAGTGACTTAAGCCATGCTTTGGTTCCAGCTTACCATCAAAGGGAGATAATTTGCTGATGAAAACAAATGTTTCATCTTTGTGAACCTCTTTCCTGGGCAGGGTTTGATTTTGATTGCTGCAGGCACTGCTCCCTCAGCAGCTGAGGAGATGGAGAGTTTGGAAACAGACCTGTTCCCAAAGGTGCTCCTCGAGGATTGCAGGAATTGCACTGGGGACTCAGCAGAGCATTTGGGCCAAAGTGTTTTCACTGCTGCTTGCCTCCATTACCCCATCAGCAAGATCACTGCTGCAGCTACAAAACCTTCCATGTCTCAGCTACAGAGAACTCCAATGGCTTTTGTCACACACAACCACTGGCTGGCTCTGCCCAGCCCCAGAGGCGACAGAACAAAACTCAAACTTGTACAGTAGAAGAGCAGGAGGAATAGGAGCCCCAGCAACAACCTGTAACTTCTGTTTTTCTTGTTGGCTGGAAGGCAGGAACTGACCAATCAACTTCTAAACCTGGCATCTAGTCAGATCTTTATTTCCACCTTGGGTCCCTCCAGCTTGCTTCCCAGCCTGTGGACACAAACTGCCCAGGCATTTCCTGTTCAAGGTGGTTTTTAAGAGTTACAGCCAGCCAAGGCAGCCAGCGTGGGTTGCCTGTAGGTGGAGGGAAATTCTTCAGGCACTGCTCCCAGCACATGGAATAATGATTCCAAATTATGCTGTGCTTCTTTCCAAAATGTTGTACCTGGTTCTGAGTAGAAATAGGACCTGATTGGACTCAGCTTTGTCAGTGCTATTGAAAGAGAAAATCCTTCCACACTTGGATCTGAATTTAAGAGTGATTGGGGGTTTTTTCCTTGGTCATCTTTATTGCCCTACAGAACCCCCCGGCTGCTATTCTTCATCTCAGTTCAGCAAGACATTGGGTATCTTTTCTTTGTGTTGAGTGTTCCTTGAAAGAGAAAACCCTGGAAAGCTTAGAGAGGTTCTCCTGGCTCCTGACCATGAACCTAAGAGCTGAAAGCACTAAAAGCTTGAAAAGAGCCAGATTTTTATCTATCTTTATGTGATGCAAACAGGGCCAACTCCTGCTCTCAGAAACACACAATCCTAATCTTCACTACCCAGTGGGGAACCATCTGCTTTAGTCAAGGTTATGCTGTCCCAAGCAAGGCAGTCTCTAACTCCGTGTAAGACTCTCAGTGCTCTGCTATCTGCCAAAGCCCAAATACCCCGTGCAAACCCCACCAAGACAAACAAAAAGGCTGGTTTCCAGAAGGCAAAGTACTTGCAAAACCCAAAGAAACACTGGCTCCCATTGTTCCACCGGGCTTTGCTATGTCAAACATCTCACGTGTAGGCGGGATCCTCTGGCAGGCTGGCTAAAGCATTATGGAAATAGGAGCAGTGGTGATATTCCTTCCTACCAAGAAGTGGCACAAATGCCAATGGTTTTGATCAAAGGGCAGCTGAATGACATAATTTGCCCTCCTTTTTTCCCCTGAATCTGGAGTGAAAGAGAACAAAAGCATCTTTCCTGGTGATACTGCCAACTGTGGCAACATCTCAAGACAGAAAACCAATAGCACCAGACCTCAAATCCTGACACAACCACTATGCAAATATTTTCAGCAGCATCCAGTATTCCAGTGCTGGATATTAACATCTCCTTTTGGCTGGAGATGAAGAATGATAAGCAAAATATGTGGAAATCAGAAACCAAGGTCTGAGCTTTGCTCTGACTCCCTGCATAGCCATGAGCAAGGTGCAACACCTCAGTTTCCTCTTCCACAAAACAGAGAGAGGAAAGCTCTGCAATCCTCTCAGAGTTCCTTCCTCTCTGGAAGCAATTCCATGGCCATGCAGCTCTGATTGTGCCAGGGACCTTGCACGTGTCAGGGTTTTTTTGGATCTTGGACAATTTTCCTTGAAGCCTCTGCTCTGCCACGGGCTTCCTGTGTAAATCCATGGGGCCATGGGGCATTAGCATTTCTGTGACCTGGACTCCCTAGAAGTAGATGGGGATAAAACCCTTTATCTATTGCACAGTAATGACAGAGGAGAAAATGCCCCAAACATTGGAGAGAAGAGGCAGAAGACCAGACTGACAGATCCTCAGTGTAACTGACTGGCTGCATTTTACAAATGACATTCTGACCTTCAATTTATGCAATGAGTAACTGAACAACAAATTCATTGACAGACTCTGCCCTACAACAACCTCACATGCAAATCATACCCATCAGCCATGTCTAAACCTTTTTTCCCCAATAAGAAAAGGAGGAGACGATGCCTGTTCCCCTCTAAAGGAATGCAGAAGTAGAAATGACAAGAGGATTAAACGATTTTTTTTGCTTGAAGCAAAGTGGACTAGAGGCTGCAGCTAAGCCCATCTCAGAGTGCAGGATCAGGTCTGGGGTACAGCATCCAGTGAAAATGTGCTGCTCTAGGAAATGGCAGCAGGTTACTGAGGGATATCAGCTGCCCTGTCCTGCCTCTGCTTCAGACTGAGCTGGGCGCCTTCCTATCAGCACCTCTGCCATTCCCTTCTCTAAACATACTGTTCTCTTCCCCACTCCCTCCTGAAGTGCTGTGTGCTCCTGGCAGCTCTGTGCAAGCCACTGCCAAGTTCTGCTCAGGAACTCTTCTGTCTGTATATAAAAGTACTCTCTGGTCCTTCCAGGTTGCACAGGGCCTGTAAGTGTCACATACTATCACATCACAAACACTACAAAACCAAGCCACAAAAGCAGAGATTGCAGCAAGACTCAAATCACCAGCCCCTCCCTGGCAGCAACAAACCTTACAGGTTGCTTAGAGAAGGGTCATTTTTAAAAGAAAACAGAGCTGAATTTTAACCAAAACATTTTTTCTTTTGTCTTTTTACCCAGAAAGCTGTGAGCAGGTTTATCCTCAACCACTCTGATCCGCCGGGCACCCGCAGGGATCACAGCGGCTTCGATGTAACCTACAGCAACAAAAGAGGGGTGAATGAAAGCAGGGCAGGGCCAGCCAGGATCAGCCATCCCGTATCTCCCTGTGAAAAACTCAACTCCAGGCTGGGGATTGAGTGAGAAACACTCCAAATGAGATCCCTGTGCTGGCAGCCAGTTCTCACTGCTGTGACAGGGGTGGTCATGACTAACATTTCAGCAGAAATGCATGTGTGCTGCTCAGATGTGACTTCAGGCTTGTTAATTAGCTCTAATTAGATCTGCACCCTTGGAATCACCCTGGTTTTCCTGCAGTACTGACAGGGATGCACGAGGACACTGTGAAGTGTGATTGTCAGGAGCAACACTGCACAGAACAGACATTTGAAATGATGTTTCCAACAGATGCTCCTGTTTTGTCCTCCCTGTCGAGGCTGTGCTGTCAGAAAGGACTCACTTCCACAAAACTTTTGGTGATGCTAAAACTGAACAGAGGGAATTAGTGGGACAAATGGGGGGAAAAGCTTGTTTTCATTTACATTTCAGCTCTGTACAAAAATTCTGGAGGAGATATAGATCTCCTTGCAGTGGGGGCTGCTGAGAATTCAACAGCTCAGATTTAATGCAGTAACAGAGCTGGAAGTTTCTCCAGGACTGACCACTGGTCACCTCTAAACACTTTTTCGAGGACCAATTTTGACTCACAGAATACAGTAAGAATAAGCAGGAGCTAGAAGGAAATGTAGCCTATTTTCCCCCACTATGGAGACATGTGGAGTTACAGACTTGCTCCATGGGGTGGAAGCGGTGCCTTTAAATAATAAAGCAGAGGAACACCAGGGCCCATTTCAAAGAGCCAGGCAGAGTTTTTCCACTGGCTTCACTGGACTTTCAGTCAGGCCTCTGTAGATGACACTAATCTCATCACAACCATGACTTGATTCCTTTTAATTGGCCACCCAGTTTACTTTGCAGTGTATCTCTTGGCACCTTTTTGGGGTTATTGCTGTCCTCTTTCTTTTAGGTGTTAAGCAGCTTATCCTGTATGTTCCCTCATCCACTTTTCTTGCGTTAAAGGGCTCTGTGAAGCTGTTCTGTGTCAGTGATGCCTTTATGGGAATTGTGGGCTGTCTAGAGCAATGGGTTGGAGAAGTGCTGGCACAGGGAGCAGTGATTCCTTTAGCACTTAACAGTGTTCAGGGAGCTATTTTAGGGATAAAAGTGCAGCTGAACAGCCCTGCTTTTGCTGTGCTGATACAGGGAGGACTCAAAGGAGTATGGTGACAGCCTCTTGCACCTCAGGACTAAGTGATTCCCCTGCCATTGTGACATGGAGTGAGACAGATTTGGGGTCTCAGATGGTGGATTAATTTCCTGAATATCCATTTCATGAGTAAGGCTTGAGCTCTTGTGTTTCATCAGGTGCAGAGGGTGGGCAGCTGACTTGGGCCAGACAGGCTCCCTCTTTCCCTGATTTGTTGTATCTGCCTGACACTTTCATCTGACCCTTCAGCTCAGTTCTCTTTGCACTTGTTCCTCCTCACTTCTCCCTTGCTCAGGATATCTCAGAAATGGTCACTCATCCTTTGCAGGAAAACCAGAGAGAGGGGCAGCAGAGCTCAGACCTTGTCTGTGCACAGAAGCCAGAGCAGAGGCTCTCTCAGCTGCTGTTTCAGCCTGGGTTTTACCAGGAAAAAATCCTTATTTCCAGGGTCAATTTTTCAAAGGCAATACTGAAATCTGTTATGAAATCTGAGCAAACAGATGTTGGGCTTTCTCCTAGACATTGCCAGGAGTTGGTTTTTCATCAGCTGAGATATCAAATCACAGTCAATACAGAGTGTTTCAGATATCAAACATCCTCACTGCACCCCATGCAGCAGCACATAAACCCAACCAACAACTACTCAAGACACAAACACACAGCAGAAGTGTGACCAGTGACAGTGTGTCACAGGAAACAGCTCCTGATACACCCCTGAACACTCCTGTTAGGAAGCCAGTTTGGAACATGCCCAAGTTTCAGGTAATTTAGTGTACCTACTAGGGGACTATTTACTTACTTAGTTTTTAAACCAGATACAAATGCCCAGAGCTAAATCATGCAGGGCTTGGAGACAAAGTTACTCTGAATTAAGTGGAAGGCAGTCACTAAGTTCAGTGAACTCTGGATCTGTCCCCTGACCCAGCAGTAGCCAGGAGTGTGTCACACTGCTTTAGAGGTGAGCAAACTCTGGAGCTGTGCTGGAGGCTCAGCTCAAACCATTAAATACACTCATTTCATCACTGTGCCATGAGAGAAACAGCACGAGGAAAAGTGATTTTTATGTTACTTTTTACAATAGCAAATAGTGAAGTGTGAGCTATTAATAGAGTATTAGTTCTGGAGACTGTTTGGTTTGGTCTCACACCAGATTTTTTCTCCTTGTGTAATTTCTAATCCTGATTGATGGCTTTGGGGGGTTGCACTCACAGCTCCTGAATAAGAAGAAACACACTGTGTTAACTCACTGCCACAAACCTGACTGCTGACCTTCACTCTCCTGCTAGAGAACTGCCAAATGCTTTGCAGGGGTTTGGATCTGACCTGTCCTCTCAGAGGTGAAGCAGAACCCTTGGGCATGTCCCACAGGAGCATCTGGACATTCTCATTCATTATCTCCAGCAATGTTGGGTGAGTTAGTGGTTGAATTCTGCTGCAAACAGACTGAATATCACCCATGCAAATTTGCCACAGGTACAAACTTGGATCACCTCCACCACTCCACTGTGGTCCTCAGAGCTGGTGGGAGGCTTCTGGTGAAAGATTCCTGATCTTTGAGATAACTGCACCAGGAAACACCTCCAGTGTTTTCCAGGCACATTTTATTAAGCAAACTGTAACTGCAGATTGCCAGAAAGATTATCAAGTGTCAGCTAGAATGACCAAAAAACGTCTCAGAGTTGGCCCTCAGTCAAGGACTCTCAAAGCTCTGTTAGGTCTTAGGATAATTCTCTGCAAGGCTGGAGTTTGCAAGGTTGGGCTTAAAGTTCTGCTTTAAATGAGGAACTGGTTAAAGACTGATGAGTTTTGGCAACTATCAGGCAGTATTTTTAGTAATTTCACCCATAAATCAGCCTGTTAAGATGAAGCTTTGAAAACACAACAGGAGAACTTCATTATTTGATAATTTATAGTGCTGTATGCAGTACACTCCACCTTGGGAACAGTTACTTTGGCACACACCAATCTTTCTGGATAATCTGCATTACATCAGTGTCTCAGGAATGTAAGACTGTGATTGAAGCAAATCCTAGATACAAATTTTATGGTATAACTCGTATTAGGAGAGACACCGGAACAAAGAGGTGGCTTTGTCATCAAGGAGATTAATATGTGAACAGTGGCTACTGTATCTTCATTTAAATGCTGGAGAGATTTGCAAGAGGAAAGCAGCCCACACAGAAAAATCCATTGTTAGCCATTGTTATTACTCCCAGAAAGAACAGAAAGTTTAGTGTGAACTTCAGAATGCCACTGATCTACTGCAAAACTCTTCTGGTTCACACTGCAGTGAAAGACAGACTCTGAGGTGAAAGAAAAATTATCCCATGGCTGAAAGTACTGCACCTGGGCACTGCACCTTCCTATCTTATCCCTGTACACACCAAAATCAGGTGTGAGAAGGCCAACAGTGCCCAGCCCATTATCAAACCTCCCAAAAGTGCTCTGAACGAACATCTCAGGGTAGAAGCCAAGGAGATCAGGCTGTCCTGCCTACCTGCCAGCCAAGGCCAGCACAGCTTCCATGGTATTTCAGGGATAAGCATCAGCAGAGCATCTCAGACTCCATCTCCTTCCCACCTCGCAGCTTTTGCTGAGTGCTACTTGCTGCAGTGGAATGCAAATTATATGCCTATCTTCTGAATAGCTGTGATGATTCTCCTTTGCTTTTAGCTTGAGAATAAATCCTGCATTGGCACCTGTCCACTTCCAGCCATGGGATAGCTCATTTGCAAGAAAATCATTTCTCTGAAGAGCCATGGATAAATTTCAAAGCCTCCTACCATTGCTGCGAAGTTGGTTACTGGGATTTCTAACTTGCATGTTCTGATGAAACCCCTGTAAGGGATCTCTGAGTTAAAGATTAGGTAGAGTTCTATTTTCTCATAATTTACATGTGCACCCTATTGATAAAAAAAGATATTTTTGTGTTGGCTAAAGATGCTCCCAGCCAGCACAACAGCACTACTGTTTGAATTTCTTTTAATAAGTGCTGGACAAACAGCATATGCAATAAGAGCCCTACTTTTCCACCATCTTAAAAAGAAAAATTCCTAGCAAAGACATACCTTTCCTTTCCCAAAATGATAGTTACAACAACTGGCATATCTCACCTTATTAGATTTTGCCATTAAAAAAAAATCCAAATATTTGTGGTCATTCTTTTGAATGATAACCATAAATTCTTTTGAATCACAATCATAAATTAAAATCTTGATGTGGCTGAGAAAAATCAAGAGAGACAGACAGAAGACTCTGTACCTTACAGGCACAACCTTGGAGAAGCTGTCAGTGATAAATCAACAGACAGGAGTCAAAGAGCTGTCCTTCATTTCTAGGTCCTCTGTACAGTGGCAGAGTGACAGAGGTGGACTTCAGAACAACTCTGTGTTTGGTTTTGAAAAATTACTTTGTAGAAATAGGTACAGGGCATGCTGCCAGTCGAAAGGAAACCTCAGTCTAAACAGTGCATTCAGCTGGCCTGCTGAAGACAGCCAGCTGCACACAAGTGTATGTGATGTTTAGCATCATAAATAAAGGTTTTGACCTCCTCTCCAGCAGAAGAATGGGGTCCATTTCCAGGTGGATCACCCTGGGTCACAGGTAGTAAGAGCTGAACTGCTGGGCCTCCTACGAGGCACTCTGAATGTTCCACCATCTTTCCCACCAGGGTGGCAGAACCTATGTGACATTAAAGTTGGGGAAAAAAAAGAAACTTTTCTTTTTGCTTGGTGCATGAAAATTTGGCTTCTTTTCACACAGATAGGTTCCTTAAAAGGAAAGGATCTGTACTTTGTATCTCTGACAAGGCAAGTGAAACAGTAAAAGGACTTGAAGTTTATCCATGGCTTTTGATACCGAATTTCCCCATCTAATCCGACAAAACGAAGATAAAGAACCAACACCAGAGGATTTCACCGACACCCACTGACACTGCAAACAGCAATCAAGTATCTTACACGAGAAACACTTGGGAACAGCCTTTGCCTTTGCCATCACACATGTGGAAACCTTCTTACATTGACTATTGGTTACTAAGAAACAGAAAGGAGTTGGCAGGGGTTTAGTTCAGTTCACAGGGCTCCACAACATCATTTGCAATCACAGGACCAATCTTGCAACCAGAGGAGTCCCACGGGCAGAGCCAAGACCCAAGGCTGCAGCTGTGATTCCCCAAACAGATACCACTCCAAAACAATCAATGCCTTGATGTTTGAAGTCTATTCTCTTTTGAAATAATGAATCAGCACACTGGACTCGGGGTCTTGGCCTTGACTTGGAACGTGGCCAGGTCATGGGGATTTGCCACTGAACTGTGCAATCATTTACACACCCAAACCTTGAACTTGTTATCACCAGAATATTGTGGATCTTTCTTTGCCCCAGCTTCCATGAAATTTTTGCACATTTTTGTTTAACTGTCAATTAAAAAAAAAAAGCCATTTTTTTTTCCTTGAGTAACATCACGATCATTTGTGATACCCCAGGCCTGGAGCTTTTCTTACTGCAAGAAATTCAGTGGGTTCACCTGAGGACCTGATTCTGCAAAACAGCAGTGTGTGAGCAGAAATGGATGGAAGCACACATAAAATGTAATCAACTTTCCAAATTAAATTAAAAATAAAACAAAACATCTGATAAATGGTTATGAGGTTATACTGGTAAAAAAAATTATCTTCTAGAGTATGTGAGATGGCTAAAGGTGGAAACATTGCATTGACAAAGCAACACTTGGACAGGTTTGTGCTTCTGAGATGATCGGCAGAGAATCTGAATGCTTGAACACTGCCCATGAGTCATCAGGAATTCTTTCTGATTAGGTTCCAGGGCACTGGGGGTGAAAACCTCCTGCAGAGTCCTGGCAGCCAGTTAAGGCTGAGGCTGCTCTGCTCCTACAGCCTTGTAAAGTCACCACCTCAAGCAGTCTGTGTAGCTGGAAACGGGTGCAACCTCCTGGCAATGACCCAGAAATTTTGTATTTATCTGCACAAGATGTTTTGTAGACTCATTGGGAAAGATAAAAGATAGCTGCTCTTCAGCAGCATGTAAGAAGTCCATGAAAGCTGTATAACTTGCTACAGAAATGGAGAATGGCTGGGGTTTTTTCAATGGCAACGAGGAACTTTTCCCACCACTTGCATCAAATGCAAAAGACTTGATGTAAGTGGGTGGAAAATAACTGGGACAAAAGAGTCAAAGGCACTAATGCAGGAAACCATTCAACAGGTTGGCCAAGCACACAAATGTGCTCCAGAGAGATGTGGTGCAGGTGGGATTTCCCAGGAGGTGACAGATCCCAGCTGGTGCTCCAGGTGAGGAGGAGGATGCAGAGGAAGAGGTCAGTGAACAAAATCAGAGCCTCAGACTTCAGAGCTGAGACCTGGACTAAAGGGAGCTGCTAAGCACTGGTGCTGCTTTAGCCACTAAACTGAACTGAAGTGTGTGCTTAAAGGGGATTTTCATGTGCTTTGTAGTCCTGGAGCAGCACATGTTGAATGCATTTCTCCATAGAGAAATGCCAGTTCTGTATTCATTGAATGGGAAATAATTTTTTTTCTGGACAATTGTTTCCTGCTGGAGCAGCTTCCAAGTTCTGGACATGGCTTTCCCTTCCTTTGGCTAATTAGGATGTGTGATAACAGGGTTCTCAGAAGTATAGTACAGAAACCCTGGAACAAAGACTAATTCAAACACCAAGCTGTACATACATTAATGTTTAACAAGAAAGGGAAAAGTCTTAATTCCAAGCTCCTATATCCTATACTGGATATTTTTGCTGGCAGGGAATCAGTAAAAATATTCAGAGGGGAGTGCAGTGCTCTTTCCTTTAGCTGAGATATTCTGATTATAACATGAATCATCTACAACATGCAACATGCATCATTCTGAGACCTCAAAGATGGTGCTGAAATCAAACTTCCCTCCCGCGGGGAAAGATTCTGTGATTTTGTCTCCTATTTAAAATCATCAGCACCAGTAGCACTCAAAATGAGAAACACAACTTCACTCTGAATTTCAGGCAGAGGCAGTGGCTGGTATCTGGGCAACTGAGTAAGAAGCAGATGGGATATCACACTTGAAGTGAGCTGGGGTTTGTTTTGTGTTCCTTAGGTGCTTCCTAGAGCTGTGTTTGCTGGGTGACTCCAGTGCTATCCGAGAAGAGCTGTTACTGCCACCCCAACTCTCCTCCAGCAAGTAAGAGAACCCCTCTGAGTGTTACTCACCCATGCCCTTGGTGTGGTTGAAGTCTCCTTTCACCACTTTGCAGGTTTTCCCATCGCCACTGCAGATCCCACAGCGATCCTCTTTGGCAGCCGAGCCAATGATCCCGTCACAGCCAATTTTCTAACGACAACAACCAGAGACCCCCATCACTTTGTTTGCAAGGTTAGAGCATCTCTAAACAATGAGGTCAAGACTAAGATTTGACATCTGACTGAAAACCTGAATGGGGAGAAAACACTGAACTCCTAATTAAACTTTTGAAATACCTGAAAAAAGACCTCATTACTCAGATGGCTCAAGATACCTGAAATGAAAGAGTCGTTCAGTGGAAGCAGGTCAGTTTCATATCTGGCCAATTTCTACCACAAGACTGCCTTTGCAATTATGACATTTTCCACATGCTTGCACTGTATTAAGAATCAACATTCAATTAAAAAATACACTATAAAATCTAACAGTTTCACCTAAAGCTTGGTTATAAATGGTGGTGTCATCATTTTCTATACAAACCTATTTTTTCTCCAATAAAAACCTACAGTTCTGCTTCCACACACAGGAAGAGTCACAATATTCTCCCTGTAGCTATCAGGATTATCACCATAATCTTCCTTATTCACAAAGCATTCACAGGTTATGATGGTGAACATTCCACATTTGTAGATCTTGAGGCTGACAACACTGTCATTAATCTATATAAATTGCATTTTGTCCATGTAAGACCCTCAAAATGACCAGCAATTCACTCTTAAAACATAAATTTCTACTGAAATTTACACTGTTATTATGCAAGTTATTAGCAGAGATTGCACTATTAAAAATTAGTTTAAGATTCATTCTGCACAGATAAACAGTTTCTTGGCAAATGAGTAGCAGGACTGTCACTAGTAAGACTTATTTGAATAAGGCTATTGGGTCTCTCCCTTCTTTGCCTTCCTATGATGAAGCCAGAGGAAAGTTGGAGAGGTATCTTAGGGAACAATCTAAACAACAAACATTTTGAAAAATAGGGTAAGCAGGGAAACATTAGGAGAACCTGGGCTGTTTATCCAAGCCTGTCTGCGTGTAAGCAATGCAATTTGGATCAGAATTCCAACATCCCCAATGTTTCAGAAGACCCTGGCCACTGCCTGAGTCCAGATGTACTTCAGGGATCAAAGATTGCCAGTGTTCCACCATGTGCTGCTGCAGAGCTTGTCTGGGTAAATCATTAGGGACAGACATGCTGAGAGAGGATGATCATCCTAAACACATACCAGGGAAATGCTGCTCATTAACTGGCACAGCACCTACATTGGTGCACAGGAACAGCAGGAAAAAAGCTGCATAAATGGGAGTTAAAAGAGGTAGGAAGAAGATCGTGGAGTTTCTGGCAGTTGCAATTCTCAAGCCTAAACTTCACGCCCATGTCCAACAAATAATTTTGGGATATTGAACGTGCTTCTGCCCCCAGTACAGAAGGATGTCCCAGCAGTTCTCCTTCCAGGAAAATCAGGATGATTTATTAATGAGGTTGCTGAAAGGCAGCTGGAAATAAATGCCTGCCTGCCACCCTGCTGAGATACTGGAAGGGCTGTGTTTAATTTAAGGCTCTGGTGCTATCTTTTATTGTGCTGCATTGTTATTAGCACTATGTGAGCACACAGATGAATAAAGGGAACATAATGAGTGTTGAAGCACACTTATTCCCAGAGCTACACGAGGAGTCTGTAGGACTCTAACGGAGGCAGGGAAAGAATGGGGAGTTGGCAATCACATGCTTTGTATTTACGCTGGAGTTTCCCAGATAATGGAAACCAGTGTAAGCCAGCAAAGCTTGGGAAGGCTGAGTCCCCCCATCATCAGAAACTGGGGTCCAAGACAAGCCATTTCCTCACACCTTTTCTTGGTCACTGACACCCTTTGACTTGAGAGGCCCTCTCTGAAGGGCATGGAAAGAACCCACTGAATCCACAAGTGTAACTCCCAATATCTTTGCTGTTTTTTACCTTTCATCTTCACCCTATTCCCTGTGAGTGAAGGAACTGGGAATGGCCCTTGCACCCTCCTCTTCAATAGCACCATTGCTCCCATCCACAGGGCAGACTCTTCCCTCAATCCAGGCCTTGAGACTTAAAGCCCCCATCACGTTTGGGCCAGGAAACAGCTTCTTACAAAGGAATATCTCTAACAGAATAAAACACTTATTTTTTCTTGGCTTCAAGATGAAAATTGGTGCATTCTTGCTACTTTATGGGAGAAAAATACCTTGGAAGCACTTTAGTGTTGTCTACATAAACATTAGAGCCCATTTCCCTTTCCCCAAGCCTTCCAATCATTTCCAAACTGGAAGTGCATTTAATAACAGTACATTTAATAACAGTACATAATGAAACAGCTTTGTGTAAGATTTGACAGTGGATTCCAAAAGCTGCAAAGCCATTTAGAAACACATTGCAGTGACCACCTTGGTGACTCTGATCCTTTTGGAGCTCCCCACATGGAAAATACTCTTAAAACCACTACCATGGCCACTCTTAAAACAAGTGGATCAGGGGATCAAAGGGGAAGAGACAGGACTGGAAGGGCAGAACACAATGGCTATCATCTTTGTGGGTGCAAAGTATCTGCCAGCAGTCCTTGGGCTGTTAATTGAGAGATTTCTCCAAGGTGTGAGAGCCCCATAGATTCCAGCACTGGCTGGAAAAACCATCAAGTGTGTACATCAGCAGCTTGCCACTGACAATATGCTCTGTGCATTATCACTGCCCATCCTTTAACTACAGAGCTGTCCTCAGCCTGCAGAAAGCTTTCCAAAATGTGAAGGTTTAATTAACCATATGCAAAGGGAAAACCCCAAGTTTCACTGCTCAGAAGTCAAGTTTTCACAGTGCAGAAAGAATCCCTTAAAACCTAAATAGTTCAAGGGAGTTGTTTATTCTTTGCCATCTCTCACTTGCTTTGTGTTGCTTCCTGTCCAGTTCAACCAATCAAGGTAAGGGCATTTATTAAATTAAGAAGCAGAAAGGGGAAGCTTTACATTCTGAAGAAAGAAAGACCATGTAAATAACAATAATATCCCTTGTGTTTTCTGACCCAAGAGTTATCCTGCAGATGAGCAGACTGAGTTCATGGACCAGCCCATCTGGCAATTGCTGGATACTTTCAGTTCCATCAGTCTTGAAGGGACTGGTGAGAAGGGAGGCAGCTTTAAACCACGGGAAAGAAAGAAACATGAAAATAAGTCTTTTAGGCCTTCAAGTCTTAAAGCATGGACATGTCCTCAGCATGGACAGTCCTTCATGTCCTCATGGACAGTCAGAAATGTGTCCACTGGTTTCTTAAGGCTCTTCACTCAGGCAGTCTCCTACTCTGACACCACATTTTTGAACCAGCCACTGACCTTTAAATTGGCAGGTAACTGCACATTTGCTGAGCCAAAGGCCTGAAATTAATTCCCTTTAAGCCGATATCTCCATCCACCCTTCCTTCTCTCCCTCCCCCTTCTCCTCATTTTTATAATTAAACATCTGAAAGTACTGCTTGTTGGGTGGTATTTCCAGCTTCAGTCATAGCTGGCTCCAGCATAGGAAAACTCTTCTCTTTTGAATACATATCACTTGGATTCTTCTATGTGAACTATTCTCTGTATTGCTTGGATATTTTTTAATGATATTTTTATTTGTATTTTCAATGGCTGTGAAAGAGCTCAATTGATATAGCTTGTGAGGGTATGTTTTAATACATAAACACAATTATTTTTGTTATATACACCCACTCTGTGCAAGAAATGACATTGTAGGCTCACAAAACTGTAATGCTTCCCATATGCTGAACTAACTGGCTGTCTCAATGGATCGAATATAAATATTGATGCAACATGTGCCACTTTACAAATTAATCATGTACAGAGCAGGCTGGTTATGACAGATCCATCTACTCTGCCAATTCCTTTTGTCCATAATATCCAATGTCCATTGATACCTCCAGGGATGGACCACATGAAACAGGAATGTACAGATGTGAGCAAGTGACTTTCAGATCTGAGGGGAATTCTTGGTTCATTGTTTTAAACACGTCTGCCCCTGTGGAGGGTTGTGGGTGGCTGTCAGGGCTGGGTGAGGTGAGTCTGGGTCCCTAATCAAGCAGTTTGTCTCTGAATTACTCCAGTTTCTGTCCCACAACAAATTTTGTGCTTAGGACTGGAGTCCACATAGGAGTTAGTTCAGCCAATATCCTCCTGTCATTTCCCAAGCCTTCAGATTTTGTCTGAATCAGAGCAGCTCTGCTGGATCAGAAGTTAGACACCTATTATTTTAAATTAGCATTATCTCATCTGCATTAGATCTGCAATGCCACCTGCCATTGACTTTGTGCTTAGATCCCTCAGCAGCTCCTGGGGGTGTTAGACACAATAATTCTTGATTTTTCACATATAGATATTGAAGATTATGTGTCAAAACCTCTGCATTCATGAGAGAACATGCAAATAATGCAAGGCTCTTTCCCATCCCAGGAACTCCTTTGTTTCTGTTCTATTATATGCTTTCCATGGGATGACATTGAAAAAAAATTGGGGAAATATCATGGGGGGTTTTTTTCATACCCTACTGCAAAATACACCACAAACTAGTAGGATATCAACGAAGACTTGGTTTTGTCACTATGCCTTACTCCCCAAAACCCCTGATACTCTTTTTAACCTCAGCTTACATTGCTACAGATCCAGACATGGAAAAAAACAAAAAGGCAATGATACAACAGGTTTCTGTAGTTCAGACAATCCTTCTGGATTTTGTGCACATGCACTAAATAATTTATCAAAGTTCAGTGCTAAGCCAAGTTGTTGTATGGAGACAAGCTACCCAGTCTGGAACATCTTGTACCACAGTTTGTAATGCAGGAATATGAATAATACATGGAAAATACTCAAGTGAGGAGACAAAGCCAGAACTGCAGGCATCAATCAAATGCAAAAAGTGGGTACTAAGTATGTAAAAAACTGTTTGCCAGCAGCAGGTCCAGTAGACAACTTCCTTTTCTCCTCTGCACCTGTGGCACTCTCTTGACACTGTCTGTCCAGTTTGCAGAAGCTATTTTTGAAAATCTGTCCATATTCCAATTTGTGCTCCCCTTTCATGGAGTGTGATAATCACTTTCAGAAGAAAGTAGTTCTGTAACAATTTTGTTGTGCTAGGACAGCTTAATATGTGGCTTATTATCATTAACCATACTGTGGATTCACCAGCCAGTTGAAAGGAGGTGTGATATGACAAAACATTCATGAGAAAACTGCAGACAGAGCCAAAACATCTTCACCTCTTAAATTGTTAAATCACAGCAAAGACTGCCCTTGATCTCTAGCCCAGTTCTGCTATACAGGAGGTCTCTCTTTTCACAGAGACCTTAAATTACATCCTGAAGCACAATCTGTAGTCCCCACTGGAAAGTTCTCATGCTATCATGAGGCTCAGAGTAATCCTCCTTTGAGAAAAGCCAGCACAAGGTCATGTGCATCATAACAGTCAGCTGAGCAGCTTGTCTTCTCCTCACCCCTCTGCTCTGTGACATCTGACACTTTTTCCAGCTCCACTTCTGCCAGCAGTTTTGAATTAACCTCAGCAGCACAGAGCAAAGCACTGTAAGGGGTTAGAAAGTGCCCTGCTCTCATGAGTGTTCTCTCATCAAATACATGCCCCACAGGCCCAGGGAAGAACAAAACCCTCAGGAAATCCTCTCCCTGAAAGCCATTTGTCACTCGAAGAGAAATAGGAGAAGGTGAACCCAGCGTGAGGTGCAGGTTGCAGTGCCCTACCCTGCCTTCCCCATGGCTGCAGTGTCCATGACAGGGAAAGCAAATTGCTGCAAAGCCTAAATCAGCACTCACCCTCCTCCTCCTCCTCTGACACATCAGGCTGCTCTTGTTCTCCAGCCTGCTACAGATTTTTTGTCTCTGAAAAATCTCTGGAGAAAATAAATTCTCCTTGCTAGACGACCATGTGCATTTTGAGGAGAAAAGGTCAAAGATGTACATACGCTTTGAACAGGGGATCCAGTTTGCTCAGAGGACGGTAAGAAATGGTGCATTTGAAATGTTCAGCCTCAAAAACAACTCAAACAAGAAAAAAAATTGAATTAAGAGCTTATGATTCATCTCAAAAACAAGGAGGTAAGGCTAGAAAAAGTCTAGGTGATTTAGGAACCCCTGTGATAAATTTAGGGCCGACTTTGCTCTTTGGTGCTTCTATGCATGATCAAAGTAATAACCAAGTTTACTCACTCCAGCTGCCTTCAGGTGTAAGGGATAAATAGAGAGATGCTGCTGCTTTTGATGATTTTGTTTCAGGGGTAGTCAGGCTGACACCAAAGGCTTCATTGACACCTTTTAGATTGGAGCTCAGCTTTAAAGGGAAACTGTATTAACTTCACAAAGTACAACTGAAGGAAAATTCCCTTAGCGCCCAAATATATTTGGGGCATTTTGAGGCTTCAGAGAATCTGTTCCTGCTTTCCTTCTCAAAACCCTCCTCTCCTTGCAACAGTTTTTTCTCTGTCATGTTCATCTACATTCATTCATCATCCAAGAACGATTCATGAGCTGCATTTAGGAGCATCTAATGAAGGGAGAAGATCTATTACATTTCCTGGGCTAGATGTTCACAGGCAATGGTTACTGCTAATTTGTCTGCTGCACTGACAATGTGTCATTCCTGCCTTTGAGAGCCTCTAACTAGAAGGATTACATAAGAAAATAAATAACAGTAATACCACCCTCTGATTTCAGCACTTACTGTCTTTTCCAGGCCCCCTGCAATGCTTATTGCCAGGCTTTGTCTAGGCTGGGTAAAGAAACAAGGAGAGGAGTAATTAAATGAATATGGCAATTAAATTGGTTTAATAGGCAGCTAGTTAGACAAGTATCTGTGGCAAATGGGGTACACAGGCACATATGGCAATTCTCAGCACTGCACTGCATATATGGCAGAGGAGTATTATAAATGAGTTCACAGGGCTTTCAAATCTGCTCGGCTTGAACTGATCATTTCACATTTTTTCTCAGCCAGATGCAAATGGACTGAATGTTCTGCAGCTGTCATCACCTCTCTGCACAGTTAAAGGCAGTTGCCCCCAGCTCAGAGTGCAATTTGCTTTTCGTGATGTACCTCCAGTGCTCTGTGCTCATAAAGGAATTCATTTGGAGGGAGCTGGCTACTGATCCTCCCTGGATGAAAGAAACGTGCCTTGCCATGATGTCTGATTTACCATTTGTGGCAGTTCTGAAGGTTTGGAGCAATAAAACTGGCCAGCCCAGAGTAATGGTCAATGGCACACAGCTGGAGGTGCACAGCTGGCCTGACTATAAAAGGTTATTAATGGGGTTTTTTTTTAGCTTTTTTCAGAAAAAGCCAAAAACAGGGAAAAATTAAGTAACTTGGGATGTACCATGAACCTGGCTCTATGTGCAAAGCACTTTGTATTCTAAAGAATCAAACTTGTACTGGCTCCCCAAACTGCTGCTGCTCCTATTCTTCATTGGAATAAATTAGAAAGAGTGAATTAAAAATGCCTCTTCAGCAACATTTGTCAAGAAACAGTGGGAAGTGTCTCCTGCAGCAGTGCAAAATTCAATCCAAAGATTTTTCATGTCTCTCTTTGCATTGCTATTAGTAAAGCTGCCCCCAAAGCCTCCCTCACACCCAGGTGAGTATTGTGCTCATTTATCTCCCTGCCTGGAAGGCTGAAAGCAATAAAAATTGGCATTTCTTAACCACTCACGGGAATCAGAAATAATGCCAAATGTGGTGTGCCTTGTGCCCCCAGGGCAAACCAGTGGAGTTAGTGGAAATAAAGGGTGATGCTAAAAAGCTGTTCTGGTGGATACAGTGGGCTGGTTAATACCGGGAAGAGCAACTCCTACCACAGGATACAAATCTGAGGAGATGAGGAGAAGCTTAAAGGGAAGAACTGCCAGGAAGAATCCAGCCCTGGCAAGGCTGCTGTAGCCAAGTGAACTGTCTTTCCCAGCCCTGTGGTGTGTGCAGCACACTTTGAACACGTGCTCCGTGGTCAGGAGAGAGGAAACTCATGAAGGGTCTGTCCCGTCAAATCGTCCGTGACAAATGACCAGAACCCATCACCAGCAACACCCACTCCAAACAACTTCCTGTCTTTTATGATCTTTAAATACACATTTTCCTGTCTCCCTCCCCTTGCCCAAACATTAAATCTCCATCTTAGATGGGTCTACAAAACCCCATTAAATTTTTGAGGAACCTGAAGCACCAGCTCTAAGAGCTGCCCTCCTTAGCATTCAATGTGCTACAAAGTCTCTCAGCAAACCATGAAATTTTATTACAGAGATCTCCCCCACCTCATTTTGGGTCTGTGTGTAATTTGGTTAGAGAGAAATAATCATTGCAATGGTTACAGGCCATCACTCTAAGGAAAAGGGAATTCAATCTGAAGAGTCTGGCTCATGTAGCTGCAGGAGCCAAGGAGCAACTGGTACTGAAAAGGTTCCTCAATATTTCTAAGAAGGAACCAGGTGGACCCGAAAAGCATCATGATTCTGGCAAGATAATGCTTGTAACAGACTGGTGACAATTTGTAAGCTGATTTGCAGCTTCAGTGCTTTTATCAGTGATTCCTCTAATAGCCAAAAAAGAGCAGTTAAGCAGGCCAGAATTCCCCTCCAATCTGCTCCCCTCACAGAAGTCCCTTCCCACCCAAGCCATGCACACAAGCAAATGTGATTTTTGAGCATTCCCAGCTGTTCAGGACTAATATCATACCTCGGGCATTCAGCACAATTCTCAGACCAATACACAGGGCCATGGAGCACTTGTAGTGGGCCTTATAAAACAGGGTTGTCCCCTCCCCAGCCACCCCCACGGTGCTGCCCCACACTGAACCTAACGCTAGAAATAGAACAAGAGAAAGTTACTCCACCTGGCACTTGCCATGTACACAGAGGTCTGTCTCGTAAGGCCCACAGGGAGTTCCATCCAGGACTCTGTCTGTCACCAGCACTGGAGAATCCTTGCCCAGTGGGGAGCAGAAGAGCTCACATGGCTTATCTGGGAAAAGAAATACGACAACCACCCTTGGGAACAGCAAAACAAGTGTCTGAGGCAATGGTGATGCATTCTCTACATGAATGGATTAGGATAGCTCATCTTTGAAGGAACAGGAGGCTTTCAGTTTAGGCCTGTCATTTCCCCATTTTAAAATATCACTATTTAAAGGGTTAAATGATGAGACTGGGCTTCAACAGCACAGAAAACCAATTAGTCAATACACTTTCGTGTATCTGTTTGTAAAGGGAAGATATTTGTTACAGGGAACATTCATCAGTCTGATAAGAATGATCAAGTCATTGTGTCTCACAAAATTCAGGCTACAGCCAGTGATTTTAGAAGAACAAGTTCTCCAGACCATTTCATATCCCACCAACATCTGGCTGAACAGCAGATGAACAGCAAGACCCAGCAGAGGAAGTGTTAAATGAATGTAGGTGAGATAGGCAATCATGCTGAGATGCCCCAAAGTGACAGAAATTAAAATATGTCACAGGGAATCCACCTTTTTTTTCAGTTCCAAACTAACTGGGACTTTTTAATGTTTAAATTCCCAACTCTCTGATTGCCAGTCTGAAATTCCCAACTTCAGACTGGGAATCAAGTTAAGGCACTTCTCCCCCAGCATTCCAAAAAGAAGAGTAAAGCATTGACAATTCTGTATGTTCTATTAAGGAGGCTAAAGGAACAGCAGGGCAGCACCAAGAGCAATTAACTGTAATTAGTCTTTCAGCTGTAGCTAAAGGGGGCCTATTGCAGCCTTCTCACCAAGAATGGGAGCCCTGCAGATGAGAAACTGCAGCGAAAGAACAGCGAGGAATTACAGAGGGGGATAAAAACTCACCATCCACGATGACAGCTGTCAGGAGGCTTTTCTTCTTGTTGGTGTACCTGTCGTGGGCCTGGCACTGCTGGTCCCTGAAGCTGGGCACCCCTTTGGGGCAGGGCAGGTTCTCACACACCGTGTGCTCCACGCTGGCCCCCCGGCAGTTCTTCCCACCTGGCCCCGGGCTGCAGTGGGGAACAAAACCAGGGTCAGCACCAAACACCCAGAATGTTCCATCCTCCCCCTCCCACCCTTGCTTTGCCCCCTGCCTCAAACACTCCTGAGGATGGAGACACAGCAAACATCTCTTCAGCACGTGTCCTCCTTGCAATTAAAATACCACAGAAGCAGCTATAACCTGCACTGTAGGCAGGGTATCCAGAAACAAACCTGTGCTGCAGATAACCTCCATCCATGAAATCCATGCCATTCCACACATTTGTTTTTTAAACATACAGGAAAGGCCACTAATGCAGCATCAGAATTAAGCACCTGCAAAACTTATCTGTTTTTATTTATGAATCCCCAGAGAAGAAGGAAAACTCAAACTCTCAGCAATAGCCAGTCTTTTCTTTGCAAAATAAAACAAAATGCAAACAAAAAACCACAAGTAAGCATGGAATCTGAAATTCCAGGTCCCAAGCCTTGTACTTATGAGCTCAAGCCTGGGATTTCCAACAGACAGTGCAATCCAAGCCCACCCTGGCCCGTGTCTGTGTGAGATCTGGTAGGCAGCTCCACAGCCACCTTTCACTGCATTTATGCCAAGAGAATCCACCCACTAATGGAACTGAAGAAATCAAAGCCCATTGATGCTGCTGTGACCCTTTTACATGACAAGAGGGGACTGGAGAATGGATGCTCTGTTTAAGCCAATGGTTTTCTCCTCAGTCCAACAACGGCCCAAAGCCTAGACAAGAACACAAGGCAGTACAACTCAAAAGTCTGCACGTGCAAACTGGCTTATGACACACTCCTTACAACCATGGGGAAGCAGTGCATGTAAATGCTCAAAGAAATTACAGAGAGGAAAAACCAAATCAAACAGTGAAGCAACTGGTTTAAAAATACTGATAGTCCCACAGGCTCAAGAGTCAGCTGGCAGCAGCAGAAATTCCTGTAAAAAAAAATCCCAAGACCAAATATATACAAAATAAAATATAAATCCCTTAGCCAGTATTTTTGGACAGTGAATAAACCAGCTGCAGAAGTGGGCTGAGGCCAGGAACTTGAAGAAAAAGAAGATCACGTGTGTATCTCCAGCCAAGAATGTATATGAGCAAGAGAATTTTAAAATCAGTGTGCAGTGTTGGAAGGAGCATTTCCTGTAATTTAAGGAACAATGATGAATGGATTTAGGTTTGGTCAGCACTGTAGCTGACAGCAAACAAACCAGCTCAGTCCCCTTTTCAGGAAAATGAGCTGGTAAAAATCAAACCTGGATATTACAGACATGCAACTGCAGCTCAGATAAGGAGAGAAATAAAAAAAATCCTTTTCACATGATTACAGGTCAACAGCAGCAATTGTGAGTCTATCCATCATCTAGGCATGTCTTTGAAGTGACTGTGTTGCTATGCAGAATTTCAGCCCCAATTTAAAAAGAAAAGCTTTGGGTATTTTGTGTGTAGAAGAAAACATAAAATCTGAATAAAATCAGAGATACCCCACTTAGGGGGCTGCTCCCAAAGCTGTGAAGTTATAATAAACACAACTGGGTGGCCAGTTAAATGGCACCATTGTAACCTCTTCAGGATTCCAAAATGATGAAGAGACTTCCAGATGGGCCTCTACTGACCTGAGGGATGAAGGACAACACCTACATTTCATCCTGAATCAGAAAAAATCCAAGCCCACGCAGAGAGCATCGGCTTGTTTGTAGTCACTGTGCAGGAGCCAAACAGCACCCGCGGTCTCTGCATGCAAGAAAACCTTCCTGTTCTTATGGAGCTCATCCTGACCTACAGAGCATCTCAAGGGGCTTTGCCAACACAGCTCTGGGACACTCTGATCATTGTCAGCCACTGCACTGCTCCCCAAGCCCAGAGCAAGCCTTCCCTGCAAAACTGATCTCTAAGGCACATTGGCTTACTTTGGTCTGTAGATCCAGATCAGCCCCTCCTCATTCACTGTAGTGCTGGAGGGGAAAAACGGCATCAGTTTTTCTGCCAAACTAAATGTATCTAATTCAACTATATCTACCTTTCAGTCACTGCAATGGGAAACTTCCAGAGGTGACCCTTCAAGCCACTTCCACAGAACCTACTTAAGTCACTCCAGGATTTCGACCTGGTCATCGCAGCTTGTGAATGAGAAACTTCTCAGGGCTTCTGCACAGCTCTGCTGCCCATTTCTCCCCTGTACTCTTGCAGCAAGGGTTGTCCAAGAGGGAAAAGGCTGCCAGCACGGCAAAAGGAGCCAGGATGGTGTGAGGACTTACGGGGGGTTGTCGCATTTCCGCTGCCTGAAGCGCACTCCTGTTCCGCACGTCCGGCTGCACATGCTCCACGGGCTCCACACGCTCCAGTCCCCGTCCACGTGCTCAGGGATGGGGGTTTTACTGACACACTCCCCAGCTCGGCACCACTGCAAGGTAATCAGGTTAGCACAGCCTGGGAAGAAGCCCTGACCTTGCATGGGTGGACTTCAAAGGATGTCTGAGAGATTGCAACAAGTCCACGTGTAAGTTTCTAGGGATTCGAGGCTTTGGTGAGATGGCAGTAGAAGGATGAAGGAGGAGGTGAAGCGTAGAAATTTAAGTGTCACTCTCAACAAGCCCCTGAAGGGAGTTCTGTCATTAAAAAAACAATCACAGAACTGAGCCCCTTACTTTATAAAGCAGATAATTATCTAAGTATTAAGACTTGAAGCCCCACGATTCACAGAAACTGAGTCCAAGAAATTATAACCCAAAGCAATGCCTTCATCAGAACTGTTCCCAGTATGTACAAAATGATTGAAGTATTTTGGACCTAACTTGGCTAAAGCCCCAAATCCCTCTGATTCTAATAGATTGTGCTGGCTCCTGACCAAGCAGCAAACTTGGCCTGTCCAGGATGTGACACAGTGAGCACTGCTAAGAAACCTCATGAAAGAGTCACCAGGACTCTTCCAGTTAGAAAAACATGGGCCTAAAACCAGTTTTTTTTCCTGTTCCTTGTCATGGTTTCCACGACCCAGTTTTTCTTGTCATTGCTTATCTTTATTTGCAAGCAAAGAAAAGGTTCCAATCCTTGATTTCAGTAAACAGCTTTTTAATTTTACCCTTTCTTACCTCCCCAACTATACCACAGAAAAAAAAAACTATAGTCCAAAACCACTAAGTAGGGGGCATACCAAACTAGTCAAGCTCCAAAAAATACATTTATAAATAAATAAAGAAAATTATAGCTCAAAAAGAACAGAATATAACTGAATTTGAGCTCAACTATTTTGAGCTATTTGTAGAAACTATGAAGTTTTTAAGTAGCCTCTTTTTCTTTCCCCATCTTCTGCCACTCCCCAAATGTCAGGCTCAATGCACTGCACACTTTCTACCTCAAATACAACCCAGAACATGACCAGCTATGGATTTATGGTAAATACTGAACATGTTGGAAACATTATTCCCAAGGCTGGGAAACAAAAAGTGACTGCTGCTGAGCATTCTGATTACCTTGTCTGCGCCACATTCGGTGCCATCCAGAGGGGGGTCCAACTTTGTTTTACAGGATGTGTCTCCTTCCACCAGGCACCAGAGCCCAGCACACATCAAATGCTGTAATCACAAAGCAAGGAGGTGCAGTTATTACTTTTGGAGATGCCAGCCATCATTATGGGATACACTTCAAAGCTCAGGCAGTCTTTCTCAAGTGAATCCAGAGGCATCCAGTTGGTTTGAGAGCAATTATTTTTTAAGGGTTGATTGGCATTAAGTGGTGAGGCTGGAAACATGAAAGAGATTGATGGATGCCACTGACAGGAACAAAACCTACCCCAAACAAAAAGTGTGCTATTTAAACAAGAATATTCTTTTCACAAGAATAAATCTAGTCCATTAAAAAGGAATCCTATATGGGAGGCCACACTGGGTGCTTTGGAATGATGTCAAATGCTTAGATGTCCAAGATACTTAATTACTCCTATTTTTAAAAAATTATACTCAAGTAACTGCAGCTGGTGGTAGCAATAATCAGCCAGCAATGCCCCTGGGGAGAAGGTGGAATGAGAAAGAGGAAAGGATGTCATGGTGTGCTGTGCAGCAAAGGAGGAGCTTGGTGACAGGCAGGGTCAAAGACTGGGAATACTCTGGGGATCATTCCCCAGTGCTGCTGCTCTGCTCAGCCAGTGTGTGCTGCAGGGATGTCACTGCTGACCACACCTGTGACCTGCCAGATCAAAACGCTTTCAGAATTTAAGAAAAAGCACCAGGAAAAGGGACCTTTGCATCAGTGGCATTTTCCACAGCATCCACCATGCTTTGCATTCCATGGAAGTGGATGATTTCAATACAGTGCTACATAGCTGAGTACCAAAAGAACAACAAAGAAGAATTAAATTTCTTTCCACTATTGTTCACATTTCAATGTAATGGTAAAAAGATGAGAAACCTGACTCTAGTGCCAGCTGGTCTTGTCAAGATTTATTGCACCTCATTAAATAGTTGAGTCAACACGCTTCAGCCTCATGGTTCTTCCCCAATGTAATGTAAGAGACTGTGGGTGCATGTGTGTTTTGTGTACAGGCATGTTGGTATGTCTCTACAAAACAGATCATGTCTCTATAAAATAGATCTGTACAAGAGAGGGTGCAGACGAGATAAATCCCAGTCCCAGCGATGATGCAGAACATACTGAAACAAAATAGTTATTACAGCAGTATCTGCATCCTGCTCCATTTCCACATTTCTTTCTGGAAAGAGGATTTTGCACTATTTAAACCCAAAGAACATTCACAAAAACTGGAAGCAGACAGCACAATTCAGCATCTGTATTAACCACAATGCAAAAAGTCATCATCAAACAAACAAACAACAACAAACACTCCAGGGAAATCTAAATCAATGAATTTTCAAGACATTTTCTCTGAACAAATAGAGCATATGGGAAAATATCAGTCTTCAGTAATTTTGACTAAATGACTGTGACTAATTAGTGGTTTACCCACAGCTCTGAAAGCACTTAAGCACCAATTAGCCATGAGGACATCACACACTGTTTTATTGATAGGTATAGTGAGGCAGAAGCATTAACAAGGCAGAGATTTCAGAGCTTACTGGGAAATTCATTGTTCCGCTCCATAACTCCCAGATTCTCCACCCCCTGCCTTCTGAAGAGGACTAAAATCAAAAAGTACATCACTTTGAGATCAAATATGTGTGTTTGTACCTGCAAAAGGGCCCAGAGTAGGGATACAGAGGGTGTAAATATTCACATACCTGTGGGTGTGGTGTGTGTATGTATGTGTGTGTGTGTTTATGCCCATATATACATGTAAACACACACATAATTGTAGGGAGATAAACAAAGGAAATACCTCTCTCAGCAACACCAACCTTTCTGAAATCTCCCATCTTCAAGGTATGGAAAACATTGGATTTTTATAGCATCCCTGTGTTTGATTCAGAATCCTGAATGCAAAGCATATTTCAGGACACAGTTACAGAAAAATCTGGTAACAGAGCTGAGCTCTGTGTTCTGGTGCCACACCACTACAAAGCCCCGGCCCTCGTTAGCCCAGTCCCCTGCATTTAATAGTGTTCAGATACCCCAGCAAAGATGAAACCATCAGCTTTGGGATTGTATGTTCCCAAGATGTTTTATCACGTTAATGGCTCTTTTCAAAAGAGATCATGTATCCTCCCCAGCTACAATAGGAACCCAAACAAAACTCCCCATTAAACAGCAAAGCAGTCGCAGTGACTTTTTAATGGTTAAACAGCCAGCTTTGTGGGGAAATATCCAAGTGAGAAATGGCAGGACTTGAAAGGAAGTTGTTGTATGTGAGTGGCAGCTCAGAGCTTATACTGATACAGAAGAAGCCATCAAAAGAACTGTATTAGTGCTAATTCTGCATTCAGCAACCAGCTTTCAAATGGCAGGTCCCTGCCTGCAAAGCATTCCCTACAGCATTCAAGAAGTGCCAGTGAGGATTTTCCAATGACAGATATTTCACACTGGAAAAATATTGATTTGTTGAAACTGTCTGTGGGGAAAGGTCATCTTTGGATCAGCTCCCAGTTTGAAATATTTCCAAGAGAAAAATAAGATTTTAAAAAGCGAGATGGCTGTTGAGAAGTAGTGTTTCAATAAAAATTTAAAATTACTTTAAAAAAAGAAAAAAGAAATGCTTTTTCAACTGAACCCTTAAGGAATTAATACAGCAAAAAAGAAAACATTTAGAAACTGAAATAAAATGAAATTGTTATAAAGGTGCAAATTTTAGACTCTCAGAAACTGCTGGGAGATAGGAAAGCTTGTCTGCACAGCTGTTAGGAACCAGTCCTGGGAGAGGTCACGATCTGGAAACTCCCAAGCTGGGAGAGATGTGCTGGGCAGGTGAGCGGCGCTTCCGATTACAGGGATTCTAATGGCACCTATCTGACAAAGGGGCCTCACTGTGCCAGGTGTTTTCTCTCCCTCAAAGATCTCACCATCTAAGCAGACTCCTGGGAGCCTGGGGATAAAGGAAGTTTTATCGCTCCGTTCTAGGTGGAAAGATGAGGAACAGAAAGGGATTAAATGTCTTGCTGAAAGTCTGCTGGGAGATGAGCTGAACCAGAGCTGCTCAGAGCTCTCTGCTCAGTGTCACAGCCACAGGCTCCTGTGTCACTGCCTGCTCCAGCTGAAGCCAGGCTCTGGCCCTGGCCCTTCCCACCTTTCCCAGCTTTTCACACTTCTCCAGGACGGTGTTTCCCTTCCCTGGGACTCCATCCCCACGCGGAGTCGCAGTGTGTGGAGCTCAGGCTCAGTGAAGGGATCTGCTTTAGGTTCCTCAGCTCAGTGCTGCAGCTGGAAATGAGGAGAAGGCAGAGTTAATGCTGCCAGCTCCTTGTCCACAGGCAGCAAGTCTGGAGCTCCTTCTGGGGTAGCTACTGCATCACCACTGCTGCTAAAATCTGCGTGATCCTGCCCCATGACCTCACGTGGGCTCACAAGAAAGGGCTCACAACATTCTCCCAACTCAAACTCTCAGATTATTACCTGCAAGGGGAGCTTCCAAACCTCCAAAGCATAAAGAGAATCCAATGAATAAAGATGTCATTCCAAACATGGAGCAACTCTACAGAAGCTTGTTCATTCCCTACACATTCACTCCTTCACCTTGTCTGCATTCAAGGAAAGGAACACTTATTTCTCCTGGAGGTGAATTTGTTTCTGCTGCCCGCTGGAAAGAGGAACCTCTTCTTTCTCGCAGCAGAATTAAACCACCACGAAACCAATTTTTCTGTCAAAATGAGGGGACTATGAATACGAATTTAGGAAGAGTAAATATCCTTAAGGGAGAGGAGCAAGAGACCTCATAACACACAGGCTTGCTTCTAAATAGGTTGACTTTTCAATGAAGTATCAGAACTCTCTTAGTTTGCCAAGGTTTTGGCTCAGCATATTGCTATCCAGGAGAGAAAATGTGTTTATGAATGGGACCCTAATTAACACCTATTAGGTACAATAAACACACAATTTACTCTTGCTTTCCTGTTCAAAGCACAATACAAATGTTCTCAAAGCCTCACAGGAGGCTTCTGAGCCGCAATTCTTTACACAAGGTGACAAAAACAATGCCCCCAGTTTTTACACCATCACTGTCTTTAGTTTTGGGTGCATAAACAACCCACAGCAATCACAAGGAAGGTGAGCAGCATTGTTTGATGGAGCTTCTTGCTGCTCAAAATGAGATGAGAAGTGTTTCAAACTCAAATCCTGTAGTACTGGAAGGCACTTTTGGAAAGGAGCCACATGTAGACCCAGACAAGATAATTGTGAAACTCGGATCCATGTCTCAGTGGCCAAACTGCTGACCTGTGTCTAGAGCTGATACTCCAAGACAGTGCCAGACAAGCAGTGGAAGACTCCCAGACTGCAAGGAAGGCACAAAGGAATAGAAATACTTTTTGGGTTTTTTTTAAACTGTACATTGGGAAGCAAACAATGAAACAGGAAAACACTGTCTCTAGTTTCAGCTCTCTCTGGTGCTCTCGAGGAAAACTAAAAACCTCCACGGTCTAAAATATTTCTTTGCAAAGCACCAGCTTTATTTAATTTTTTCATGTACCTGGAATTAAATTAATAGTCAAAAGAAAGAGATTGGAAAGAGAGCATTCATAAGACCACAAGCTGATTTTATGGCAAAACATTATGCTGAATACAAATCTATCCAGTGCCTTTAGGGCACTCATGTCACCAGCTCCAGGGATCCACAGACATGGAAAAATCCAAGGAGAAAAGGACAAGTTTTATGCACTTTCCTACCAACACACAACTCTCACTGTGTGAGCTCTTCAGCTTTGCTGAGCCCAGGTTTTAGCATCTTAAATGAGAGAACACAACACAAATGTGTCACATCAGCTGGAAAAATCATAGAAGTGTCTTTATACGGTCACACCTGGAAGTAGAGGCAAAAGGAATAAAGCACTGGAACAGAGTCTTTGAATTAAATGATTGGAATTTTGTCCTGTGACTTATTACCAATGTTTAAAAGAGCTGTTCTTAAGAGCAATGTTCACTCAACAGCTCCCAGTGAACTCCTCAGGCTTTAACACCTGATTGTCGGCTATGAAAAATATTGATTCTTTTTTGAACAACAGGCAGAGCTGTCCATTAAAAAAGAAAAATAGGAAAATGAAAAGAATGAAATCATGGATTGTTGTTTCTTGGCCATGGGAAAAGAGAAGCAAGGGACAACTAAATAAATATAGATATGTACACACACCATTCAGATGTGGTTGTGAAAATTACGGAGTTTCTCTTGAAGTGTTTTGCAGATGGGAAGTTCCCAGCAGGCCAGTGGGAGCAGTCTGAATGCCCTTCAAGCTTGTTATGCACTATTTTCAGGCTGATACTCAATGGTATTCTGGCTAATTTTGTAACGTTTAGACTTTAGCTGTAGATGCCACATCACAAGGCTACACTAATTCTTTCTCCCTCCCCTTGTCTTAATAAGAAATGAAGAATTGCCAAGCTCAAGTGTTTAATTCTTAATAAGCTCTCCCTACTATTGTTAAGAGTTTATTATGTTTATACTCCGAAATTTCCACATTGTATTTTTATAATTTTATTTTGGTTCCCTTCTCTCTTTTTATTTTTCTTTAAACCACTGCACCAGAATGTGTTTTGACCATCTTCCAAACTGAAACACGTACAAAAATTTCTGAAGCATTCCAATAATTGTAAACTGGGCTGTGCTGCCCAGGCAGGAACTCTGCTTCTCTCTCGTTCTTTCTCTCTCTTAAACAAAAAGTATTTCCACTGAAAATAAAGAGAAAAAGGTATTTTTGCAACATACAGAAGCAGTGAAATAGGACACTTCAGCTTCACAGAAAGAGGCAATGTGAAAATAGTCTGAATTCTAGCAACCTACATGAGGAAAACTATAAACTATAGCATAGCAATTAAGTTAATTGTAACCTTTACTTCTCAAATAAAATCTGCTCATTTTATTTTAGAATTGCCAGGCTTCTATCCTGCAAGCCTCAAGAAAAACCCAACCCATCCTCTTCCAGATTTATTAGTATTACTATGTAGACAAAGTCCCTGGTTGTACAGAAAATGACAATGCAACCTATTATTTTCAGGATAAACCAGTTTTCAATCTAATTACCACGTTCTTGTAAATATTCTACACATTACTAAATAATAGGGCTCACTATCATGGTCTGCATCTCACAAATGGCCCTGCAGAGAAAAGGCAAACAGAGGCCCATTGATTCCCATGCATAGAGCCCAAAAGGCCACTCCAGCAGTCTCTTTGCAAGATCAAGACCACAGAGAGAACTACAGTTGCTGAATTATACTCACCACCACACTATCAAATATGCAAACTGAAGGGTACATAAAACCCACTTGATCATTACAACTGCTGGTTTTTCTTTACTTTGTTTTTGGTTTCTCTCCTTTTCTATATTAGCCAAGAAATCTACTTTGTCTCCTTTGGCTTGCAATCAACTTTGCCCTCCTGTTCTGTAGCTTGTAGATATTGGAAAACACCTACATTTGTTAAAAAACAACCCGAACCTAAGAAAAACAGTGGAGCCAATTCTAGCTGCTTTAGTATTTCTAAAAACAGTGCTGTGTCAAAATTCACATTCCCAGCTACATCTGAGTTGACAGTGTCCCTTGTCAGAAAAAAAAAATCTCTTCATAGCAATGCTAAACTCCTTCCAAGTGCCACTGCAGCCTCAGCCCAGTTTTGACTCAAAACAATGCTGGACAGTAACGGTTACGTAAAAACCCGCAAAAATGTGTTAATAATAAATAAGTCATAATGCTTATAAAACAAAAAGTCAAATGGATACTTGAGATAGAAATCACATTTTTTCCCCATAAATATGATTTCAGTGCAAAAGCCTCTGTTGGTAGGCGTGCCAGCCTGAAAAATAAAGATTAAACACGCAGAATGTTTCCATGCAAGGTTTCAAATGTGTTTTGATGAATTTCTGGAGGAGAAACACCATCTCTGCTCCCTGAGAGATGCAGCAGAAACTACCCGTGCTATTCCTCTTGGAATAAACACAGGGAGAGCAAAGGGTTAACTCCTGCTCTCGAGGCATCATCGCCTGGCTGGGGTTGGAGCTCTCTGCTTCCCCTCTTGGAGGGGACAAATGAATTCACAACAGTTGATTCATGGCCCAGTGTGGAGCTGAAGGACAGAGGTCAGACAGGTTGAATTGCCTGTAATTTGCACAACTGCTCCCATGCTAGCCCTGGACTCACATCAGCATTGAGCAGGCAGAGCCCCCCAGGATCTGTGTTTGGGGTGCACTGATAATGCCCTGAGCACTGTCAGAGGGCGTTTCTGCCCAGCTTTTCTTGCAATTATCATGATGCTGCTCAGAGCTTGAGAATGACAGTCATCTATTTAACTTCTGCTAAAAGCAACTTGTTTGCCTCAAAATAAAGGCCACTGTGGAACCTCTTAGGTGGGCCAAGGCTCTCCCAACACTGTGCAGCTTCCCAGCTGGAGACAGGCAGCATGCCTGGCATGGCAGAGCACACTTGTACATCCTGCTAGATAAGCATTTGCATGGATCAGACAATGCCTGACATTTGCCATGGGAAAGATGAACAGAAAGCACCATGGGAAAGCACTTTGATCCCTTTGCATATTCCAGGAGAAAACTCTGTAACTTGGATATGAAGGGGATCTACTGAAGGGTCTTGAGAGATTCATTACCACATGTGAAATGACAGAACTGTAGAATGGTTTGGGTTGGAAGGGACCTTAAAGTTCATCCAGTTCCCAGCCCCTGCCATGGGCAGGGACACCTTCCACTATCTCAGGGTGCTCCAAGCCCTGTCCAGCCTGCCTTGGACACTTCTTCCCTGCCCTAACAGGAACCCAGCCTAAAAGCCTGATTCACAGCTCCTTAAAGAGGTGACATGCACTAGAAAATCTTACCCAACACTGAGGTTACAGAACCAGATCCTGAATCATACATCTTGGAGGTCATAGATTACAACAGACTATGGATCATCTGACTACCATAAACTCCTTTTTCAGTATATTGAAATGTGGAAGGAAAGGAGAAAGGAATGTCGAGGTTTGGTGTATGTAAAGCTGAGCCTTCCTCAAATGTTTTAATTTCTGTTCTGTAGATTTGGAGCAGAATAGCTGCAGGATAGCTGGTTTGGCAAACTGAGAGCTACAGTTTTATTCTAAGGCATCTGAGTTATCCTTAAAAACAAAATGGAAGAATAATTTTGGGGATGCAATCTCAAATATTCAGATAAGGGTGACTATTCATGGATTAACTATCTTGCTGGACTGGTGTCAGAGCCCCAGCCACTGCCAAACACTGAGGGACCTGACTCTCTGTGAAAGCAAAGATTACATTCCTTCAAAAAGTTGGGCTTTGATGCTGTTAAAGGAGAGAGCTTACTGCACAGAAATTTTCTGCAGTTTCTCAAAAATGCTGAAATTTTGGAATCATCTAACCTCTGAAGTTTGCTCTAAACCAAATTGCATGGCATTTTTGAATATAGGGCCTCTAGTTTGCCTGATATAATTATGCAACTCAACTATCTCCAAATAAATATTGTAATGTAACTCTTTTATTATATAAGAAAATAGGCAGCAGACACATGTAATCATAAAAAGATTGAGCAGGCTCATTTCCTGAAGTTTATTTCCTTTTCGTAACAAATATTTACTGTCAAATGTTTATTGCTTTTACATTTGGATTTTTTTAATACTTTATTGAATTAAAAATACCACATTACCATTGGCTAAAAGAGGAGACGGCTGTATTTGCCAATAATTTCTACAGCTAATGCCAGTGACCAGTGCCAATTTTTTTTTTTGGTTCATATTTTTGTAGACAGCTTTGAGACTTATGATACAAGTATTCTGCAGATGAGGCCTAAGGAACACAAAGGTGAAAAGAACACAAACTTCAGAGGTTTAAAAATCAAAAGTGATCATTTCCTCTAAAGAATTTCCTTTCCTTGCCATCAAACACCAATTCACAGTAGCATAACAGGATGTAAACATTTGCTTAAATTAATGGCATGTGACATAACTGATCCAGAGCTTCACAAGGTGAATGCTAATTCTTAATGCACATCTGCAACAGAAATCATTCTAAATAAGGGACTGCAAATTAGTTTTAATCTGCTGAAGTTCTACATGGCTTTTCATTAGGAAGCACTAATGTCTTCACAAAATATGGTTCTCTTTTGGGAGAAAGGAGAGATGGAGAAAAAGAGCACAATTTCCATTGTGTTCTAAAGTGTCAAATAATTAGACTGGTGAAAAATCTTGGGAGACACAAACACCTGCTGTCTGTATCTCACAGAGAATGGTGTCTCTTGGCACATTATTCTGGCAAACACCAAGTCCCTGAAGCAATTCCAGACTGGACATGCAACTCCTGTGTGAGAAATGCTGACCACCTACCAGCGGGCTGACATTCTCACCAGGCACTGGAGTATCCAGAAACAAAATGGTTTTTTTATCACAACAAGGGAAATAGCAAAAATCTCTTCCAAGAGCAGTCCAGCTGGGTGACACCCACACAAGTGGAAGAACTTGAGTCATGCTGGGTAGATCTGAGGTTTTCTTTACAGACCTATATTCTAACACTTTGCTTCCAGTACAGTAGTCCTGGTGGTCTGCATTTTCTTGATGGAGCTGGGAAATACAACCTATCCAGATTATTTTCCTATTGTTTTATATTAGCTAGTTTCCAAGTCCAAAATAAATAAAACAGCTAATGTGAAACTAAGAGCATTTTCCCAGGACTTGCATGTGTTCCACAGTTTTAGTAATTTGGCACCTAGAAACCTCAGTTATCTCTGATTACTATTTTCTTTCTTAACACTGATTTAAGATCCCAAGCTTGTTCAGAATGGGAATGAGGGACAACTAAAAAATACAAATGGCCAGTTATTAAAAGCAAGAAACATTTCTGTTTCTTGCCTGTCTGTACAGGAGGGGATGCTGCCAGCTGGTGCTGGTGACCCAACACAGCTTCATGACTTTTTTTTTGATATCTCCAAGGCCATACTGGAAACAGGCACTACCCCACTCCCTGTCTAAAGCAGAGAATAAGATCTGCTCAGAATTAAAAGATCTGATTATGTGTAAGACCTTATGAAAAGTTTGGCTGTCTAAATTCCAGAGGATGAGTCCAACAGCCTCATCTCAAATACAACCTACTTCTAGAGACAGCAACCATCAATATTTCCATTTTGCCAACCAACCCCATGATACAAGCCACGCTGCACCCAAATCCTGATTAAACCTCGTGTTGCTTAGAAAACACACAGGATTCTGCACAGAATTCTGTAAGGCCTCCTGAAATAAGCAGACATCAATATTTCCTCAGCACAGAGTTAAGAGTCAGCTCCTAAGAACACTGCAGTGGTCTGAAGGTGAAGTCTGTGGAACACCCAGCCAGCCATCTAAGCTGACTCTGTGGAAGTAGCCAAACACTCTTGTGAGGAGAGACTTTCACCTCAGCTGAACTCCCAGGAAAAAAAATCTCTACAGAGCATTTCAGCAAAACAATGTCAAAAGGGAACAAAGTGCAAACAGCAGTTTTTCTGAGTCTGCTCTGGGAGATTACCAAGGGCAGTGTGGGGAAAGAGGGACGAGGCCTAAGCAGGAGCCGCTGATGCGGAGCTCAAGGCCGTTTGATTTTCCACCAGCAGCACTGAAACTGAGGGAAGTGCAGACTCCTTTTCTCTTCCCCAGGGCTTGGCAGCTTTATTTCCACTTCCCACCTTGTTTCCAGCTACAACCCACGAGCTCTTACCTCCATATTCTTACAGAAGGTGGCGTTGGTGCCAAAAAGGATCTGGCACTGCTCGTCGGCGCTGTAGTGCATCCCCGGCAGCTTGTGAGGGAGCCGCACGGAGTATTGGCTCCGGGGGTCTGTCACCAGCAGACAGGTGCTCACCTTGGACCTGGGCAGGGCAGGAAGGAAAAATGCCCTTTAGGGAAAGCCCCTCTGAACTGCAGTGCTAAATCACTGCTACAGAGGAGCCGCTGTGCTCTCTTTAACAGGGAGTCTCGTGTGAAACAGTGGATTTTCCCTGGAACTCTTCTAAATCATTGAGAACTGTGGATATAAAGGGCCTCGGGAACTCGCCCGTGGCCCCAGGCCTCAAGGCAGGACAGACGACATTCACAATGTTCTGGGTTAAACATTTGTCTAAACTGTTCCTAGAAATCTGACAGAGACTCAGTCTGGCCCTCAGGCAACCCAGCCCAAAGCTTCTCTAGCTTTGAAATGACAGCTAGAAAGTCTTCCATCATGTCTCACCTCAATCCCTCCAGCTGAATTCTGAGCCCTTGACAGTTTCTCTTATCCACCACAGGCATAAAGGGAAGATTTTCCTCTTTGCCTTCACAACAGTCTTTTACAAATTGGAGTATCACTGTCGTATCAGGGGCCAGATGCAACCAGATGAGTTCAGATGCAACTTCTTTTCCTAATTCATGCCTTTAACATGGCAGTAAATATCCCATTTTATTTCATTGTTTTCCTTTCTTTCCCACCTCTAACTCCCAGAGTGGGAAATTTTCCATGCTGAACCCACTCCTAACACAAAGCACTGTGCCAGGCACTGTTTGTCAGAGAGCTGCACCGTAGATTTAAGATTAGAACTGCAGAGTTCAGACAATTCCAGTGCTTCCTGTAGTTCATGAGATTTAACAAGCAGCAGGACAGAAATCCTTCCTGAACAACTAAATATGATGAGCTGAAACATGGATGCAGTGGGAAAGAAGTTTATAGTGAACCATTCTGGACCAACACTCATTTAGGAGTGAGAAAACACATCAGAATTACCTCCAGGCAAAGTCAAGTTTCAATAAAATAAAAGCTTTTTAATAACAAGACAGTAAAAGCCACAGCATAAAGCTGCAGCATCTTTAAGCAGAGATTTCTGCAGGCCACCTACACACAGATTTCTGTCATTGCAAAATTGAAAGGCATTTTCTGTAAAAAAAAGGTGATACGGGATTTTTTAAAACATGTTATCAGCACATTGACAACTGCACATAATTCTTCTGCCTCTCTTCAATCCTCAGTTTCAAGGTGCTATTGCAGTGGAGACAGATTCAAATTTGCACGCTAATGACACATGTACACTTCTTTAAAAGGAAAATTGTTAATACTTTCAACTTTAAAGCAACAGAGTGGATTCTTGCCTGGTAGGATTTTTGACACTCAGCACAATCCTTACTTTAGGAAGTTTTCGAGGTCGTCTCGGCTGCACGAAGACCAGGAAAGGTCACTTGGGTTCCTGCCCTTCACCCATTCTCCAGACATAATGTGAGACCTCCCAGCACAGGGCTGATGATCATCATCGTGGCTCATTCCCATGCTGTTGGATTAGAACAATACAAGAGAAAAAACCTATCAAGTTATGATGTGGGTTTCTCACTTCCCACTGCCCCTAGCAATGACACTCTCAGCAATTAACAACTGGACAACAGGCTGCACATAAAACACACAATCAGTCATGGACTGCCCTGGGCACCTGTTAAATAAATTAACTAGAGGTTCCTTTAATTTATCCACTGCCTTAATTTCACAAAGTGTTTGGTATTTGTGTGTTTGAAACTTTTAAATGTGTTTCTTATGGACTTTCCTCCCAGGGTTTATGAGAAGTGAACCTGAAGAAGTGCTGGAGCTCAGAGAAGAGTATCTGCTGGAATATTTACTGAAAATTTTGGATTGCTTTGCCAAATCTAGTGGATAGTATCCCTACAATTACACTGAGAGAATGATCTAGAAATGGGCCTACTTTGTTCTTGCATCAGTGTGAATTTGGATTATACTGCTAGGAAAAACATTTTTCTAACTTAGTGGTATTGTACAATCATCTAACTTTCAGGCTGATCCTTTTTTTGAGTGGTGGATTGGATCAGATGATCTCCAGCAGCTCTTCCAACCTAAATTAGCCTCTGACTCTGTAACAGCAGTGTTCAGACTGGAGCCTGAGGCAAAGCCAAGCCCCGTTTCTGCAAGCACTGTCCAAACAAGCACCAAGACTGCCCCATGCCCATCACAGCAAGGACAGAATGTGACCTACTCAGCAAAACAAACCATCTAAACAAACAGCAGATTGTGTTGTATAAACACACAGAAGAATTCAAACACATTCAGTGAGGATTTCCAAAAGTACTCAGGAACTCCAACTTCCCCCTCAGGACCCTTCTGTCATTAGAGGAGTCTTCACCATTGGGCTGCTGCAGCAGGTCCAGGTTCAGAACAAATCCCTGCTGCCACTACAGGAAGGTGAGACTCCTCTGCTGCAGTAAAACTTTGTGCACAGGGAAAAATGGTGTGACCAAGGCCACCTGCTACACTCAGCCCATCACACCAACCTGCCTGGCAGTGAAAGTGAGTTCAGGATTTTCCATCCTACTTCAAAATGAACATTAAAACCCTCTACCAGAATCATACAGAGTAAAAACTCTTTGAAACAGTAACATTCCTCCTTCAATTCCAAAGTGAAATGGAAAATGACTTTCAGAAGAAAGATGCCTTCTGTGGCCAGTGTCACTTTCTAGCAAAACATCACCAGTTTGGGGCTGAAAATACAGAACTCACTGGGCCTCCAGCTGGCTGGCTGGAGCAAGCCAGGAGCAGTCCCTTTAAATATGCACTGTTTAATCCATGCTATTTCCCTACAAATCTGAGGCTCCTGTTTGCTTTCTGACTGTGCTCTTGGCTTTGCTTCTCCCCAGTCGTGGGACTCGACTGTTCAGAGCCCAAACACGACATCCATTTCTAGTAGCAATGAACCAAAACCCACTTCAGCACTCTGATAATTATGGCTTAGATTAAACCACCATCTCTGCTATTTTTAGCTTACAGTGAAGATTATATGGTTGAGTCTATTATTTTAGGTTTATCTCCAGGGACATTATTATTATTTCTAGCAAAACTACATTTAATATAATTTTTAGACTCAGAAGTTCATAGTTATTCTTGTTTTTAAACCTTTGTGGTTTTTGAACACTGCAGAAACATTAACATCAAGCACATTCTGTTTGATGCACGCAGGAATAATCTAACAGTCTATTAGTAACTCTAACTTCAAAACAGTAAAGAGTGAAATTCCTGCTCCACTGAAGTGAATGGGAGTTTTGCCATTGACTTCAATGGAGCCTGGGTCTCACTCCAAGTATTTTACCCATGTTGCTTCTACACACAGAGAAAACTCCTCACGTGCTAGGATGAAAGTGCCAGCAGTATTTCTCCAGTGCAAATAAGATTATCTAAAGACTGTGTTCATCAAAGTCAGGAAAGGAAGGGCTCAGTACCATGAAGCAAAGGATGTGAGCTTGTCAGGAATCTTCCAGACCAAAGTTTGCCCCAAAATGCCAGTTTGAAGGCTCGTGGGCATGCAGCAATCCTGTTAACTTTTCCAAGGGAGACCAGGCAGGTTTCCAAGGTTTCTTGCAGCTTGTCTGTCTTGTGACTGCCACAGTGCTGAGACTCAAAGCTGGGTCCATTTTGGGTTTCTACTCTGTTTCTGTGGGATGGGATCTGGCAGCCCTCCTGTTCTGGCAGCATCCTAAATGGCCTCCTGGTCAGCACATCAGGTGTTCCATCTCAAATAATCTTCCTGACTTTCCAAGTTCTTTAGGATCCCTAATTTTATCCCTTCCAGAAAAGATTAGTGTTTGGTCTACAGCTGTTGATTAAGAAATGCTTTAGCTTTCTGATTAGCTTCAATTATTTTTTGTCAAATATGTTGAAAGTGAGGTTTTGTTGGCAAAAACAAGGGTAGCACTTACTAATTAGTACATTCCTGTCCTTAAATTTATTTTAAACTTGATCTCGTGGAAGATGTCTTGCCTAGGACAAATGCTGAAGCTGCCAGTCTTTACTCAGCTTTATTTTGCAGGGGGTTTGAGGAAGATAAAATGTATTCTCTACAAAGAGTGAATCAGAACTCACACCTCAAGTTTTTTACAGGCTTCTTCTGAAATTCATTCAATTCTTACATGTGTGGAAATCTACCCATTTCTGAATAATACCTGTTTTCTTTACAGAAATTATTTTAAAAGTCATAAGCATAAAGAAATTGAGCCTGAAAGGAATACCTTTATCGGTATAAAGCAAAAGAGCTTTGCCAGTTTATATTAGCTTGGGATCTGGCCTCAAGGTACACAGGCAACCCCTCCTGGCCTCTCAATGATGAGTTTCTGGTAGAATGAAACCAGCAACACCTTTGCAGCCTGTTTTAATTGGCAATGCAGAACTTTTCTCAGCATCTACTTTACCTTACAATGACTCACTTGAGAAAGTGATTAAATGACCTGCAGGACCAAGGCTTACCCGAGCATGCTAACACATTCTTTTCTGAAGTTCAAGGGTCTCCAGCTACATCAAAGGGACCAGGTTTTCCAAAACATGCAGTAAATGCCATGCTGATTCTTTTCACTAATGAATAGTCCCCCTCCTTTTAACAGAAATAAATGGGACAGAGCAGTGTGTGTTTGTACTAAACACCAGTGCAAACTGAATCAATAGTTTACATTTCATTGGTGACCATCTGATCTTACCTGCTATTCAGAATTCACGTGGAATTAGAAGCAGGTAATCAGTCTCTTGAAATATTCTGCCTTGGGAAGTTCTATTCTTACATGAACTGATCTTGAACAAAGAGTTGATAAGAAAAGCTCTTAGATTAGAAGTAGCAATGTCAAAATGGCACTGCACTGCCCTGCAAATCTCTGCTCCCTGAGACATAAATGTCCATTTTATCAGAAGCCACAAACAGATGCTGCCTGTTACCCTTTACAAAGCCAGCAGAGCCATTGTGGATGAGCAGGACTCAGTTTCCCTTTGTGCTGTTACTACCACAGTCCATCCTAACCCCACAGGAAATTTCAGCCTTTCAGTTCATCACATTCTCCTCCTGAAGACAATGAGATTCCACAAAGGCAGGCAAGGACAGCTCAGACTGTCAGCTCTTCAACTCCTTTCATTCAATGTTTACTCAGAGTAAGCACCCTGGGACTCTGGTTTCACACTCCAGCTTCTTTCCAAATATAAATAATGCATTGCTTACCAGCCAGAGACACCACGGCCTCACTGGGGGAGTCCTGCAGCACATTTACTGTTGCTCATCATGTGTGAGGCCAGAAAGAAGCTGACTGACCAGTTTGAGTCCTGACTGTTAACATAATCACAGCAAGGCAAATCTGATCAGGAGTCACAGGGAGGCAGCAACAACAGATCTCTTTGATGCAGTTTTTTTGGAGAGCAAGGCTTTAAAGTAGCACTGCTATGAATAAAAAATAGCATGCAGTCTCTGGGAGCTCTGGCCTCCCTGAAGCCTGTGCAGCAATCAGAACTGGGTCAGCATGCCAGAATTACACTCTGGGCCTGAGCTGGCCAAATTCTTGTGTAACTCTTTTAAGCTAAACTCAATTATCAGCCCTCTGTTTTCCCACAGCAGTGCTGAACGAATGCACTTGCTTTGTTTGTTTGGGTGATCAGTGGAGTTTCTCCTCTAGACAGTTAATGTGACTAAACTGCTCTGTTTACCCTTGGTGTGTTTTCCAGTGTTTCCTGTTATTCTTTACAAGCCTGAGCCAAAGTGCACCAAAGCCTGTGGAAAGCCCCCTACTGCATCCAATGCACTGCTGCACCTCAAGGTTCTTGAGGTCATGCACACAAATCTTCACCAGAACCAGTAAGACCCTCCATAAAAAACCCAAGTCTGAGTTAGAGGATAATGCCAAGGACTGGGAGAAACTGATTTAGGAGATGCTTAAAATCTTTTTAACAGCTGCAACTCTGGCTGGCAAGAGACCACTAGAGAAATCCTCAGGACTGTTACCATTCACTCTCCCTTAGCAGGGAGAGATAGGAAGCTGGGACAAGAGGTAAGTTTGATAGAAAATACCACCAGCAGCAGTGCTTCTCTTCAGAAAAAGCAACTGAAAGAAAGAAATATGAAGGAGAGAAGCCCAAAAAAAAGACACCCAGAAGTGGAAATGCCATGAAGTAAGACTACCTCCATCACCTCCCTCTGAAAGTCAAACCATTCCATTTGCCTGCAAATAGCTCAGCGTGAGTCAAACGCTGGATCACTTTAGAAACTCATGGCTATCAAGGCTACCCAAGGTGTCCTGGCTGTCACCCCAGCTGCTTATTAAACATGCATGACAAACAATTGACTGCTCTCCACACAACTGCACTTACCTCAGCCACCACTCCTCCAAAGGGCAGGGAGGATGTCCAGCTGCCAAGAAGGAAATGAGGACAGCAGGCTGTCTCTCACTCCCACAGACAGAAACACAAAGGAGTCTCTCCAAAGAACCAACTCACAAAGAGCTGTAACTGTACAAGCTGTACAAGCAACACATTAAATAGGAAGAGCTCCTTGGGGCCAGCCCTGCAGACCAACATGGCCTCAGAGAATTGAGCAAGGAGCCCATTACAGCTGTATCCCAAATACAGGGGGGACAGGAGAAGGCAGACACATCTCATGCTCCAAATGAAAAATTCAGTGGGACCACTAAGGTTTTTACATTTTTGGCTGATACTTGATTGCTGGACAGCATGTTTTCTCTACCTGTAACATGCCTTACCCTGCAGATGTTCTCCTAAAGGCTTTGTTTCTGCAAGGGAACATTGCTACAAGCTAGGCAGTACCAGCCTTGCACATCACCACTGACCACTGAAGAGAATATCAGAGAAGTCATTCCCTGTGACCCAGCTCGCCATGACTCACCCCACAAGTAATCCAGCATCAAATGCAGAGCCAGGACTAAGCACAAGATTTCTTTGTAAAGGCCACTGGAGAAAAATAAATGCAAAAGGAAGGCAGACTGAACAACATCCTCACAGAGTGGGAGAGGTAAGGGAGAAGGGGAGCTGTAATTTATCTGCTCTGGCATGTCAGCGTGGGCAGGATGTCAGTGGCCCACAGGAGGACAGCTATTTAGACATGCACAAATGCCATCTGTTTTTCCATATAAAGGACAAAATTCCTCCCCTTCCCACCTCCTATCAGGTCTCAGTGAAGGTTTGAGAAGGGAATCCCACCTCTGCAGTGCATCCAATGTCAACCACAAAGGAAGATGCTGGTGTGGAAGGAGGTTACACAGGGTGTGTGGCTGGCAGCTGAGAACGTTAAACATGCATTAGACTCAAATCCAACAGGTAACTAAGCAGAGGATGTACATCAACAGTCCTTAGCAGCTCCTGCCTTGGGCTGGGTTTGAACCAGGAGTGGGAGACAGCACCCCACATCATCCAGCCTGCGAGCTGTCCACTCCCAAATTGAGTTCAATGTTAGGAATTCTTATTAACATTTGATATCGAAGCTGCGTCACTGGGAAGATGCCTACTTCCGAACTGGTTCAACATGTTTAACATTTCAATATAAAATGCTGATCATCTTGCAAGTTATGAGGTTTCCATCCAGTTGAGAATAAAGGTGTAAGAGAGGAAGGAGTGAAGTGGGGGTGCTCATTTGAGCTGGAATTGTAATAGGAGTTGCAGTGCAAAGTGAGGACAGTAACTTTGAGAGGGAGACCCAGGAAGGTGACGCCTCTAAGAGAGGCAGAGACAGCCACAGATGTCAGAGGGAGCCAAGGGAGGCTTGGACAAACTAACAAATCCTGTGAAAAGGCTGAGGTGAGCTGAGCCCTCACTGAGGGAGGAGGCAAGGAAACATCTTGTGCAACCTTCCTACAAAACCAGCAGCCACTGAGGCCGTTGGCTTAATGGAAAGCAGGCTTTTTCACCCTCTGCTTTTCAAACACATAAACACTGTTTGTTAAATATGCTTTGACTATTCCAGAAACTGTCAGGAACACTTTGGGGAGCAGTGATGAAGAGAGGGAGATGATCCTGCTTAAAGCATTTGAAGTAACCAAGGCTGGTCATTGTGTACACAGTATTATCTAGAACAGGGGTGTTCAGGATGGGTGCTGTACTTTTGGGGTTTTTTAAATCAGGCAAGTCAACATTTAAAGGGAGCCATGACTACTGGACTCTTGTTTTCATAACCAAGTTTATGTCACTCTCCAATAATGAAGTAACCAGATATTTTATATGGTTATCTACTCATCAAGCAGCCAAGAAGTCAACAACAGCGAGTGAGAACACACGAACGCCGATGGTGAATAACAGTGTGGAAAGCTGTGGTTTATTCAGCTGCATGACAGATCCAGCCCTTTATGATATGGTTTTCATTTAAAAAGAATTAGCTCTTTCGCCTTGGAATCTGGAAGGCAGCAAAGTATGAGCCTGTGCCACAAGGGACAGAGAGCACATGAGAGTGACACGGCAGGGACAGAGAGCACATGAGAGTGACATGGCAGGGACAGAGAGCACATGAGTGACATGGCAGGGACACCCACTGTGGTCTGGCATTCAAAAGCTCACTGGTATAAAACCAGACCTTTACATGGTTTGATCAAAGCCTGACCTAGGCCATGAAGAACAGGGTGAATCACCTTAGGATTCTCTCCCCAGCAACATCATATGCTTACATTATTGACTCCTTTCTCCAGAAGACATTTGCTCATGGACTCTCTCTGAGCAGCCCTTGCTGTTTCACAGAGTGGGTGATTCACAGCAGGACAGGCATTGCCTGATGTGTTCCAGCACCTTTGGTGAAATGAAGGAATCCAGCTGCAAAGCAACTGAACATCTCCCATTCTAAGGGTCTCCCTCCACTGGTTCTGATTTCCAGGATATGGCCCCTGAATATCAACCTTTTCCTGAAAAAGGCTGCACAGTTTCTTCTAAGACCCTGCAGGTTCTGAGGCTACAGGGGCAGAAAAACAAGTGCTCCACCAAATACAAAGTCCTACAAAATGCTAAAGTTGATCAATATATATACAAATAAATTTGGCAGAAACTCAGCATTGAAGAGGTAGCATTATCTCAGGAAAATACCCTTCTGCCTTCTGATGTCAATACTCCCTCCTTTCCAAGATCCATTTAGCATCTTACATGAATCTTTCCTGTCTCCTTCCTTAAAGCACTATCCCATCTCCACGCAGGCATCCAACCACATGCTGAGCATTTCTACACCCTCACACATTCTTTCATACCTGCCAACAACACACAGCAGATTTCTGACACAACAGCATCAGTAGGAGTCAAGGATTGCTTTAATTCCTTCTATCAACCTCTGATGAAGAGCTGAATATAAATATATCCAAGAACACTCACTGTACACACGGATCAGTGACTCTCTACAGGAATCACTTGTCTCACACTGGCTGTTTGGCATGATCACAGCTGAGCTGTGACCCTAAAGTAAGAATAAATTTATCTGAGGATGTCTCCATGAAAATGTTTGCACTAAGCTGTTTCCTCGCCCTCCAAGAGATTAAATCCACTTCTTGGACATACAAAGTTCTTTCTTTCTCACTTGCTTCAATCTGGTTTCAGAACACAGAGAACTGCTGCAGAAGGAGCACAATGACTATGAATGAACCAGTGGTGGGCAGAGAAGGACTGCTCATTGCACAGAGGCTGCTGTGCTCCATCTGTAGCTCCTTGTTTTTGGAAAGCACCCCGGGGCACAGCAGAAGGAACAAGCTGAAGGGTAACAAGCTGTTTGCTTTCAGCACTGCCTGAAGTGGGTGAGAACGAGTCCTCCGAAAATGTGACATGCATTTCCTCAGAAGATGAAAAGGGAATATAAATTGTAGGGTGGAAAAAAGACCTAACCCCGGGATAGCTGGGTGGGATTTCCCACCCAGGAGGGAAGAGAGACAAAAGCTCAGTGAGCACTGACAGCCCTGTCACTCACAGTGTCAGAAACCCCAGGGGAAGCTCTGTGTGCAATCACTTTTCCAAAACTCCTGTGAAACCACTGAAAGCCTCCAGTCAACTGCATTAAATGACCGAGTGCCAGACCTGAATGCAGAGCTGGGACACAAGACACCCTTCAAAGAAAAGCAAGGAGAGGGGAAAGATGGTGTGGAATATTTGCCAAATACATGCAACACCAGTAACCCAGATGTCCCACACTCGGCCCCACCAGGAAGCCACCCACAGCCGAGCGCTGGGGAAGTGGGGCAGCCTGGGGAATGCACTGTAGGAGTCAGGAATGCTGGCTGCCTTCCCCACACTGGGAGATGAATTCTCCATTCCTGGAGGTGGGAAGGAGGAGATGGTCAGCATCAAAAGACAAGAAGGTGTGAAGTAAATGCAATATATAAATTCTACCAGCATCACGTGTTTTGCAGTCCCCAGACAAGGCAGTGGGTATGTGTTTTATGGCTCTCAGAGCAGCAGAAGTCCTTTCCACAGAAATATTTTTCATCCTCTTTCTTGGTCTGCACTGTCAATCACTGTGGGCTCACAGATTCAGTGCAAGAAGAAATCCATCTTTATGTGACCCTCTTGCACTGATCCACCAACACAACAGGGGACTGCAGTGGACAGTAACAAACCTCTGGGCTCGCTTTTGCTTCCAAAAATGAGAAAAACCTTCCAGAACTGACTAGGAAAAAAACTGCACAGGAAATGCATTATCCAATTCTAAAATTTTGTTTTCAGTAGTGGCACTCCCATACACCAGCTCCCTAAACTCCTGGGATTTTTCATAATGGTTCAGCTGGTAAAATAATTTATAATACCAGAAACACCTGGCCTTGGCTGTTCGTAAATGACTGTAGAAGTTCAGCAAGTTATCTCAGTTTCACTCATTTTATCAGCAGGGAGAGACTCAATATCAAACAGGAATGTTGCAAATTATGGCTTGGTATCAAAGCAATTTGGAAATGATATGTTCAGACCAATACTGAAGTGAAATTCTTTGGGAAGTGGGTGTGCCTGGTTGCCTACAAACCTCAGTGCTAATAAAGTCAAGTTTGCTTTCATATTGTCCAAGGAAGCCACATGAGGAAAGTAAAAAGCGACTTGAAAAGACACTCTTGCTTTGAATAACTTTGGCTTGAACATGTTCATGTGAAGACAAATTACAGAGAAAGAAAAAAGTCTGTTATTTTCATAAGAAGATACTGTTTTAGAGGGTCTCTAGCTGATAAGAGGTGCAGGGTGTGTGTCATTTAACTGGTGACAGCTTTCTGGAGATGTCTATGAGCTTTTCTCATGTTATCCTGGTCATTGTGCTCAGAGGGGCTCCTGCAATCACACATTTGGCAAACCTGATAAGGTTACTTTAACACACACCATAAACAGCTCATAAGGAGCTGCAGGTATAGAAGATAGTACTTAAAGTATAAAAAGAAAATATGAATATATTCTCCTAAGCAAACAAGTTGGTGTTTTCTTTGACTGGATAAAACCCTCAGGATCATATCTGAATTAGTATTGAAAATGTGTCAATAACAGTGAAATAATGGAGAAAGAGGTAAAATATATACACAGTGGAGGTGATACTTCAAATGAAGAGATGAGAAGTGATGCTTGGTGCACACAGGCAAAAAAGCTGAGGACAAAGTCATTATTATAATGTTCCTGTAGGAAAATACAGCTTGCAGCATTTCTTTAAAGCTACTGAATGCAGGCAATCTGCACTTTTATCAAAATTTGACCACTTCTGACCATGGTGACTCATGATGGATAGTAGGGAAGAGTTCTGCCTTCTTGGACTAAGTCTACCCCACGTTACACAGTGAGAAGCTTTACTTGAGATAAAGGAGGAACCAGACAGGAAAGAATTCACCCATTGGAAAGTGCTGGTGGTTGTGTTTTCAGGAGGAAGAAAGGAAGCTGTGCTTTTCCTTTGAAGGAAAGATACTTTGCCTAAGTACAGAGACTACCTGTACCAAGAAGCAAACTGTTTCTAGGGAGCATTTCTTTATCCTGCAGCCTAGTTTTACTGTGTGCAATTAAAATGAATATTTAGAAGCTAGATTAGAAAGCTGCCACTTCATTAGCTGTCTCCAGAGTGATGCTGGCAAACAGCAGGGTGGGAGGAAAGGAGCCCAGCAGGGAGCAGGTGGAAGAGCAGGCTCTAGCAGGTGAGAAACCTGAAGGTGGACATGAGAACCTTCTGAGAGGTCAAACTGTCCCAAATGTGGATAAGATGTGGTGTGTAAAATGAGTGTCCCAATGGGCTTTGGAGCACAGAAAGAAGGTACAGTGAAAAATATTCATTATTAAGGCCCTGAGCTAATTAGAGTGCAGCAGGAAGGAAACTTTTCAAGCAACTGACAGCAAATCACTATGATCAGATTCCTTTTGCTTTGATTTGTTTTACCTAAGCAAAAACAAAAGCAGAAAAATGTGGGCTATTCTCCTCTTTTTTTATGGAAACTGGGGTTCAAATAAAGACATGGACAACAAACTCCCTGCTGGGCTGGATCCAGCAATGGAAACAGGCCTGGCATCTGATGTAGGGAGGATTTTGCAAATGGAAAGGGATCACTGAGAACAAAGCAGGCCTGTTTATTTCATTTCTCCAGTAAACTCTTTCTTGCTGAATTTTATTTCCCAACACAACTGTTGGCCAAGAAGCAGCCAACCCTGTTCCACCCCAGCACAGCCTTCCACTGACATAACAGCTAAAGGGAGCCACGTTTTCAGAGGCAACAACATTTCCACTGGTGTTGCTGCTGACTTACTACCAAAGGCTTTTCCAAGTGACAGTCTGGGATTTATCACCTTCCCCAGCTCGGGAAGTCATTTTCACCTGGAACCTGTTGAACTCAGCAGGCCAGGCAGACAGCACGGGTTACAGGCCATTGGAACCCAACTGCTAGTGGAAAAGTAAATATTTCATCTAGATCACTGCCCTTGTATAAAAACAAATTATTATTTGGTAAGTGGCACTTACAAACCTAATATTTCCTGTGCTGGTGTGCAGTGGGAGGCTGCACAATGGGGACTTGTACTGTCCCCATGTTTTGGGTCACTGGGTGCACCAGGCTGTTGCCAGCAGAGCCAGTGGAGTATGAAACCAGAACCCTCGTGGCAGGAAGCAGATGCAAGGTTTGCCAAATCAGTACGGCCCAGCTGCTTAACACAGCCCTGGCTTACTCAGCAGAGTAAGCCTTCAAAAAGAAAGGCAGAGCTGGCAAAGCTACAAAGCTATTGATTAAATGAAAATTGTGTTTCTAAATGGCTGTCGTTCGCCTGTTTGGTGCAGTTTTATTATGTTAAGTAAAGCTGTACAAGATGCTCAAAAACAAAGAAATTAGAGGGTCTGCAAGGGAATGTTGCTTCCCTAGGGATTACACAGAGATCCTTCACAAAGCAGCAAGAAACCCTTGCCCAGAACTAATGTTTGCCACAAGAGTGCAGAAAGCAACGGGACGTGGACATTCCCACGCCCAGTTCCAATGGTATTACATTCCAGTACTGTAAATAAACAATCAAATTTGGATGGTCCAAAGGTGAAACAGATAATCATGATACAGAGAAGTTACCTTGCCACTGTGCCAGGATTAGCAGGTTTAGTAAATGCACCTGGAAATATCTTGCAGCTTTACATAAAACTAAAAAAACACACCCAAATTGAGGTCTAGCCAGAGCACAATATACCAAACCTCTCCATTTCTCCTCTCCAATATTCTCTTTCTCTGTGTGATTTTTGTATGTCATTTTCTTTTTTTTTAATTTTTCTCTGTGTGATCCCACTGCCATTGCAAAAACAACCTGCGCAGACAAGGTCAATACCACAGGGATCTTCTATTTCTGGGATTCAAATTAACTTACTCAGGTGTCCTGTACTGTCTTACAGTGGGCCAACACACTTTCTGTTTAGTGCTGCTCCACCATCACCTCCTCCCCAGGTTAAATCATCCATGCTGGCAGACGTCTCCACTGAGTTTTGTTTTTTTTAATACATTTAAACCTGTCTTTGATCTCTGCTTCCTTTTGACTAACTTAAGACATGGTTTTCAGAAAGTTATTATCAAGCTACTAAGGTACATAATAATAATTTATCTAAAACAGACCCCTTAGTGTGTTACCAGAAGTGGAAGAAGCATCTCCTGAGGTTTTAGGATATACCTATTCTTTCTCTGAACCAGAACCTGTTCTTGAATAACTGCTTTGCTTAGATCATACCACTCTGATGTACAAGCACATATGATGAAATAGGCAGTGTTCCATTATGTCCTTTGGATTGTACAGAGAAGGGCAACTTAACTGTGAAAATGTGCTTGCAATTATCTGTGGAAGAAGAATGAAACCTGGGAGGAGGGGAGCACGAAAAGGGAGCCTGGGAACACGGAGAGAGAGACATTCCTCAACAGATTTACAACACAAATGGCAGAAAATAAAATTAGCAACTCCAGGGTGGGTACGGACTGCTGCCAGCATTTTTGGCCAGCCTCAGGGTATGTCTACACAGCAGCCAGTCACTCCCAGTACTCCTGAGACTGCAAAATACTGGAACAGCTACGTCCTCCTGTGAGATTTCAAGTGGGGATTCTGGCACCAGGAGAACAGAGCTGGGGCAGGCACTGCCTGAATCCAACTCTCTGGCTACTCAGGAAGTCCTGGTGCAGCAAAGTCATTAATACCTGAGCTGGCTAGAATAAAGCCTGCACGGGATTGCCTCTGGCTCCAGTGCTCCTTGGGATCCAGCTGACCTTGATTTTCCACCACTCCAAATGCAGAGATGTGAGTTCTGACACACAGCACGGTCAGAAGGGCCACACGGGGTTTATGAAGGCACCGAGGGAACCACAGCTCCCCAACACAAGGCAGGATCCACACCCAGACTGCCAGCAGTGCCACTGCAGGGGTTTATCCAGCCCCTGGACAGATCCTGGCAGCCACAGGCTACATCCCTGAGCCATCCATAACTGGCTGTTACCCTACAGACACCCAGGCTGGGCACCTCTTTGCAAGATCCTCTCTTACAGTAGAATATTACTGCTCAGGAGTGATTAAGATGCCTGTGGGCATGTGTTAAAGTAAAGTCTTTAACTACATGCTGAAATCCTACCCTGTGAATAGAAATTTGGCCTCATTTGCAGTACAGAGGGAGCAGAGCTGCAGTACAGAGGGAGCAGAGCTGTAACTGAAGTTGTCTGGATACCCCTGAAACTGAGACTTTGGTGCTTCTGCATGTTTGATCCTACAACTTAAGTAACACTGGTTTTCATGCCTTTTGGGAGGTATGAAATAACCTGAGGACACATCAGTGTATTTCTGCAGCAGCAACAAAGAAAAATGTTCCACAGAAATTCAGGTCATGCAGAACCTGCCTGATAAATGTGAGACTAACTCAGAGAAACACAGAAAAGAAAAAGAAGCCCAGGTGAGAGATTTCTTTTAAATAACAGGGTTAATGTTTAAAATCAGCCAGGACAGAAACTACACTCAGCTGCCTCCACTGGTAGTGCCCTGAGTTCAAGGGTTAGACTGTGCTGAGCTGCTCTGAAAAAGACAGAGGGTTGTTGGCATTTTTTCTTTCAAAACAGCTTCTCAGCTCCCACATCCTGCACCTACATGTTATAACCCCAGGATAAAAGGAGACAATTGTTAGCAGAGGTCCTTCCATTTCTCCATGGCTTCCAGAACCACTGCCTTTGCCCCACCACCATGGTTTGGCTGTCTGGCTCCAATGCTGCTGGCACTGTTCTCACTGGAATGGCAGCACAGGCTGATCCAGAAAAAGAAACAGGCTTCTATCAGCACAGTGGGCACTCTGCAACATCACCTGTCTGCACAGATCTGTCCCATTTACTGGGGTGGTCCTCAGCTTCCACATGAAACTTTTCATTTTTAGAACGCATTATGACCAATTCTTTACAAATTGTGGAGCAGGGGAGAAGGGGGACAATTTCCTGGTTGGTTCCCAGGAATCCTGACTAGCTGCACCACAGTGACTGGGCTTTGCTGGTGTAAACTGTTCCAGGGCATCACTCTGCACCTCTGGGATCTGCTCAGGGACACTCCTCAGACTGCAATGTTTTCACATTCTGGCACATCTGCATGAATCTCTCTGCTGGGTGCAGAACTACACAGATCAGGGAGGCCAGTGTTATTCACAAGTCCATCAGCACAAATACCAGGCCACAAAGGGAACATCCAGAGTGCTCTTCCCTTACCCTCACCACGATGCTTGAGACACACCACAAAGGCCATACTTCATCATGCAGCAAATAATTATGCACCCTGAAGTAATTTTAACCAGACTACACCTATCTAAACCTAACATCTAAAGCAAATAAGCACACTGGAGAGAAACCTGCTGGTTCCAAACCCTCCTCTTGTCTGATTCCAAGCCCTGAGCTGTTTGGTTTGTGCATTAGGGGCTTTTACCTCTGGACTCGTTTTTGTCCTCATCTGTTTCAGCTTCAAGTTTGAGGCCATGTGGTTTCAGGCTGTTGGCAAGAGCCAGCTCCTTGCTTATTGTCAGTTGATTTTAATCCCCTTTCCTAAGGGCATCTACCCCAGCGTGGCTCCCAGCCACACCACCTCGGGCTATTCTCTCCCCATCCAGGCAGTGCCAGGTTCTGCTGGCTCATGAATGGGAATCTTCCCTCCTCACCCAAGCCTGCCCCCATCCCACAACAGGAAAGCTGAGGCTGTTGAAAGAAACAGGAATGGCAACAAAGCTGGCATTGTTGTCCTGAAAAACCACTGGCTGCAGCCCACCCCGCTGCACTGGGGTAACGGATATAGGGATGAATCCCAGCTTTTGTTTCAAAAAACTTATTTGACTTTTTCTTTGGAGAAGGACTTGAAAATGGTAACAAAGTCACTGCTGTAGGCAAAGAGAGAAGTAGGAGTGGGGGAAGTGGCACTATTTTTCTCCAAGTTGGTTGTTAAGGGTGGTCTTTGGAGTGTGAATCTCAGATCAGCCTCATGCTGCTGCAGTTCATGGAGGTGGAGGAGGAGGGAAGCACCAGTCAGGATGCTGGTGACAAAAGTAGGGCACTTTTAAGCTTTTACTGATGGACTTGCCCTGAAATTCTGAGGAAAGATAAGAGTAAGAAATGCTCAGTGTTCATACTATGTTTATAATATGAAGAACTCAGACTGGTACATTTTAAGACTTCAATGACCACTGTGATCTCTGGGTCTTCCCTTCTGTGTAGGTCAGGGCTCCACCCAGCAAACCCTGGATAAAATCCAACAAACTCTGGTTACACTCAAGTGTGCTGTTTTAAAAGACATCCACTGTTCACCCAGCTGACTGAAGGAACAAGGCTTGCTGAGGGTCCTATCTTGTGTAGGAAGAAGTTTATGATTTGCAGCCTCAATACACATTCCCTGGGCTCCCTGCCTGTTACCTTTTTGTAACATCAAGACTCTTCTCCTGGATCCTTTGTAGAAAAAATCATGTCTAAACACAGATGGATGTTCCCTTTGTGCCCATGGACCAAAACTATCAGTACAGACTTGAAGATTTAAATACAAAAGCCACATCACTCACCCCATCATCAAGCAACAACTCCACAGATTAAACCTGAAGATGAACTTTCATCCTTCAACTTTCACAGAACCTATTTCATCCTAATGGACCTGTTAATGGTGTCTCCATGTTTTCACAGTGCAGCTGTCCGGAATAGTGTTTTTTGCAGTCAGTCCAAATGACATTAGTGGCAGATTAGGAATCTGACACATCAATTAGTAATCCATTCACTTTTTCCAAAGTCCACATCAGAAACTATCTGTGAATGCCAAACTGGGCTTGTGATTTCCACAGACATTTGTTAGTCTTAAGGAAAGAATAATAAATCTCAGCTTTTCTACACTCATAAGGAAATCAGACTTCAATAAAGCTCAAAATTATGGCTCTCCAAAATTTATATTTTTGCCAATATGGATGTAAGTTTTGATTGGATTTTGTTTTAAATTAAGAAACTTGCACCTAGTTTTCCTTGGTTTTCATTTCTAAAGCTCATGTCAGCTTCTTTGTGATCATGTCTGCAATGGGTTTCCTTACATTTCACTCAAAAACTCTAAAGTCTGCCAAGAATTCCTCATTTTTACAAGATCTGCTGAAACAGGACTGCTCAGAGCATCTTCCTGTGGGTCAACCCCAGAAGAATAAGGTCTGACACCTTGTAAGGTCAATGAAAATATTGCTGTTGGCCTCCAGAAAGGCACCAGTCAGCTGGTCAGAGGTTGAAATTAGCAGCCAGGCCACTGGTGGGTGACAGCACAGAGGGATGATTTTGATGCTCAGGTTGGGGGGTGACAGATATGGCATTTCCCACCTCTGTTTTGGTTTGGCAACACTGGGGGTTGATTATGGTGCCAGTGGCAAGGCAGAGGGGGCAGAAGGGTTTGCCCCAATGTGTGACAGAAATTGCAGCTCCTTGTGGAATAAGATAACCTGGAACATGTCCCCGAACACTTGTGGCAGCAAAATCCTCCCAAAAGCTTCAGCTGGAGCCCTCCTGGCTCCTGTGCCCTGCCAGAGCCACATTACCTGGATGTCTTGGGTCCCTAAACTGGCCCTTACAGACCCCCACACCCCTCCAGCACTCCTGAAATAGTTTTCAAGTTGAAAGCAAAGAAAGAAAACCAGCAGAGGAAAGACATTATGGTCTTACCACCAAAACTGCCCTCAGAAAAGCAAATGGAGTTTGCAATTTTCTGCACAGATGGAGAGCTGTATCTGAAAGCATTACATCCCCTATTTATGATGGGGATTTTTTTGCAAGGCATTATTAGAAGGAAGCTTGTCAGCTCTGCTGAGAAACTTGGCAAACACCAGGGCAGACCAGTCTCACTCTCTCACACAGCTGGATTTTCTGTAGCTCAAGTATTTTTCCCTCTTGCTCTTGGCCCATCCAAAGATGAGTGCTGAATTTCCCTTAGCATTACCCACAGGTTAATTTGTTATTAAGTTTAGGCTCAGTTTAACATCTTGGCGTGCAATCTAAATAAAACCAAAACCAAATGTCCTTCATTTCTGCTGAAACCACCCTCGGTTTGGCTCAGCTGCCTTTGGTGTCACTGCAGGGTGAACAGGAGATTCATTTTTGGTAGGTAACCGAAATATCCTCCATGCAACTTTGAAATACATTGCCATAAAGTAATTATTTGTCATGGAATGAGATTGGCCAGAATCTGAACACGCTCCATTGGCTCTGACTTAGCTGTGAAATACTTCTCACTGCAGGAAAGGAAGATACACCAGACACATGAGCTGTAGGAAGGGTGCAGAAAAAACTCAGGCACAACTTCTTACTGCAGGAACAAAGGTGGGATTTCCCACCTTACATCCAGAGAGGCTGAAGGAAGGAGTGCTTGAAAACCCCCAGGCACAGTCCTGCCCTGTTTAACTTTGTTCCTGGCCTAATTCTGTACCTTCCACAGTCTAACTGTGAGACTGCACCCAGAGTGATGTCAATGGAAAGGGGAAAAAGCTCATCAGTATCATGAGTAAGTGCAGTGACACTGGGCCTGGAGAGCAGGGAATGTGAAGCTGACCTATGGTTAACTCATTATCTGCACTAAGAGGATGCAGCTGACTCTTCCAGTCAATTTTGTTTTCTTCTGCCCATGGGATATTTATAGACAGCTTTGAAGAGTCTCCAAAGTCACCTGTAGAAAGTACACAGTAATCTCATTCTGCAAATTTCTGTCTGACTAGGACTTATCAAGTTCTTTCCTGCTTTTTCCAGAGTGTTCAAAGTGTCTTACTTAGGTGTGATTGAGCTGATAAACCAAGTTATAGGATTTCTTTCTGTTGATCAAATAATTCTGCTTAAGGGCATTTCCAAAATACTGATGTTTACCATTTCATTCACAGCAGATTACTTCACATGCAGAGATGAAACCATTACCAAACTATTTAACTATTAAGGTCCTTGACACAGACACCTGAACTTCAGAGAAAACGTAGCAAGTTCAAAGATTTTGAAGCTCATGTTGGTTTTGTGGACCTATTCTACACAGTAAAGAAAAGCAGAATTTGTCTCTATTACTGTCAACTATTTAAGAGATTGAGGTCTCTTTGTGCTACTCAGAATCAGAACAGAGAGCTGAAAATAGGCAAAGATCAACTAGAAAGATTTATGTGTGCTAAAATGGGTATTTACATAAGCCTCCTGAAAATTAGGTTATGTATCAATGTGCTACATTTATGAAATCATAACAAACACACCACTCTAGTAATTGCACTTGTCTGGCTTTAAATGAAAGTATCCTACAGTGGCATAAGAACAGAAGGAAGCAGAAGGACAAGTTCTTACTTGTGCCCAAGTTCATGTGCAATTGTGAAAGCCAGATTGAGACCGTTGTCTTCAGCAAGGACACATTTTCTCTTGGCACTGCAGACACCTCCTAGGTAAGCAATTCCTGCAAGAAAAACACAGAGAATGTTCCCATCAACACCAGTGGAACAGCTCATTCACTCAAAACATACAGCAGTAACAACCAAAGCGATCAAAAACACAACCAGAATGAAAAATATTAGAGCAGTTTCCATACAAAATCATCTGAGTAGTTTCTTCCTCACCCTAGTGAAGAATCAATCCTGAGTTTTGTCAGACAGGAAATAAGTAAAACACACTCACCTTCACTGCTTTCGTTGGAAAATATATTTCACTGTCTCAAAAATATATTACACTGACCCAAAAATTCATTTAAACTTGTCCAGTAATACCCTCTACTACAGCATTAGAAGATGCAGAGAAGGAGCCTGAACAAGCATTTAAAAGGAGTTCTCTCAATTTTCAGAATGAAGTCAGAGAGAAGGAATAAAACAATAAAGCAGAGACTCTGAAAAGATCTTACATTTTCCCCTATTTTCATGCTTAAAAGAGAGTGAGAGTATCAGAGCCAGGAGAGCTGGCAAAGTGCTGATGGTGAGTCACAAAGCCAATGTAGGTGGCACAGGTCTCCTATTACTGAGTGGAATTTAGGATTTGATCCATGCTCAGTATTCTCCTGTTTGTGTGGGCACCACGAACGGTTTGAGGCTGAGGCCAAAAAGGAATTCAAAAGTTGTGGCATGAAACCTCTGCTATGGAAAAACAAGAGTCCTCATCTGCCCTTCCTGCAGGCAGACTGTCCCTGCTGAAGGTGCCACTGCACTTGGCAATGCTGCGATGGCATCACAGGGTGTCACAGTGGATATATCTGCTTTTATTTGTATTTAACAGCACAAGGAATCCACTCCCTCACTGCAGTGCTGGTTCCATGGAGGGGTGGCTGGATGGAGCTGCCTTTAAGGAGCAAACCATGACCATGCAATGGAGTCATGACCTCCCTGTTTTCCATTTTTTTTTTCCTCTCAGAGTTGACAAAGCTGTGTTTATCAGGGTGCAAATGTAAAACTTTAGACCTGGAAGAAGCCCAGCTCTGTTTTTATGAGCTTTGACAACAATGAGGATGTGGATATTTGTTGCCAGGGGTGTTCTGGATGGAATGAAGGGATGGGCAACAGCCTTTTACTTCAGCACTTGCAGCAAAGAGTGAAGGCAGAAATCAGGCACTAACACTTGCTTACTTTACAACTGCTTACTCTGAAAGGGCAGATTCATACCACATGCAAAAAAAATGAGATCAAGATTTAACCTTTTAAATCAATGCCCATAAAAGGCTGGATTTCAGCACTTTTCTTGGACTGACTTGCTTCTTACATGCAGAATAGTCCAAAGGAAGTAACAGCCTTCTTTGAGAAAGGTTTTTGAGATTTCAAGCTCAGTCCACACACCTGATGGCCCAATGAATGGGCCCCTTTTTGGTTAAAGGGAAGCCAAAACCAAGTATTTGAGTCAGCTGAAAGACACTTTTACTGAACAGGGAGAATAATAATACTGAATTACTGAATAGGGAGAGATATTTTGGTTCCCTTTCAGCAGTTTTAGGCAGAAATGACCAGAGCAGGACTTTTACCAAAAGTTTTATTCCTACTACTAAACCTGATTATTCCACCTTTATCTTCCATTAACCTGTGCCAAGATCTCTCAGCTGGATCTGACACACGAGGTTTTAACTGAGGAGCAACAATTGCATTTCAGGCTCAGGGGTCCATCAGGCAAGTCAGCTTTGCTTGAAATTATTCATGCCAAGTTCCTTCTGAGAGATTTCATAAAATGAGGCTGGGTCTATGTTTGCCCTCATGGAGATGGAAGGGGGCAACATTGCCATTTTTGGGAGGTGTGGTGCAGCAAAACAGTCTAGAATTCTGCCAATATATTAAAATAAGTTAAACACCTATTAAAAAGCCAAATACATTATCCCAAATAGTAATTCTTCTGAAGTCTTTGTTTAGTGGCTCTAATCCCCACTGAACCTGGCAATGCATATCAACAATATTATTTTGGCTTCTGCTCTGTGCTAAAACCATCATTATTCAAAGGTGGAAAAGTAATGATTAAGGACTTGTACATCCACCAGTGGTCAAAGAAGTAGAGACTGTGGCTCAGTTACAGACTCTTAGTCATCTATTTTTATTAGCTATTTTCAGTGCTTAATGTGAATCCTGTGTGGCCATTTTATAATATCTGCAATGATCAATTAAAAATGTAGCCATTTAAAATTAGTTTATTATTACAGAAATGGACTGGGCAGAGAAACTCATAATCCTGGAAGAGCAGAAACCTTTGGAGTACATGGAATGAACTCAGTAAGAAGTCCAGCTCGTGAACTGCTGAGTGCTTATTAATAAGAGTCATTCTGGAGCAGCAAGCCAGTTATAACAAATTGGTATCACATTTTAAGCCTGAAAAATCTTGCCTTAAAAATGTTTTTGAAATCTATTTTTTCTATCAAACTATTTCCTAAGACTACAATTTTCTTTTGGACCAATACATTTTAGCAGTAATTCCTTTCATCAAAATATCAACAGCAAATAAATTATTGATCTGCAAACATACTCCAGTTCTTTAGTAAATCTATCTGAACCATTAACATAAATGCAACTTTTTTGTAACCCAGTACAATGATCCACATAACTGATATGCAGAGAAAAATACACCTTTAACCAACAACAATAGTAGCACAATGCCTTGGTAGCTGCATTAACATGATTTATGTCTTCATTGGGATGAATGGAAACTGTTGTTTGCCTCTTCAGTTTCCAGATTTTTATCTGAGCCTTTCAAGTCTGCAGCACTGGAATAAAAACTTCATGAACTCTGACACGTTTGTGAAAATCCTGGCGTGCCACAGTTCTACCAGGCTGGGAATAATATAAGAGGAAATGCTTTTATTTGGTGATTTTGCTTCTGGCCCTGTCTGTGAGACAGGTGTGTGCGTGTGAAAATGAAAAATAGGGAAGGAAGCTGAACTGGATTTTTTTTTGTTGAGTTTTTAAGAAAACCCCACACTTCTCATGTGCTTCTGCAAATATACAGATAGTGGCTTTCTTTGGGGGAAAAATGTCCTTATCTTTCAGATATGCAGTCAGCAATTACCACAAATCTATTTTTAATACATAAAAAAGGTCAAGCAGGAGCATCAGTGGAAGAGGGAAAGGAAAGCCAATGCCTATTTTTACTATTACCAAGCACGAGGGTTTTTTCCTTTCTCTCCTGAGAAATTACATAATTACAGCCCATAACTTCTGTGCTTGGGCTTGGACACGCAGAGCTATCTGCACTTCCACGGCAAACCCTGGGACACAGGCAACTGTGTAAACTCACATTTATCCAAAAACTTGTCATACATAAACAGTTTGCAGCTGTTGGCCTTCCTGCCAGCTATGAGCCCTCCACCAGCAGTATCTCCAAGGGGAATGATCCCATCTATCCCACCAGCCCAGCAAGGCATGAGGATATCACACACTTGCCACAGGGATGGCCAAAGCTGGGAGAAGACAAGTCCTGGTGCCTGGGTTCCCATCTTGTCCTGCTCCAAACACCTGGGGCTTCCTCCTGACAGCTCTGGAGTATTCACTCAGCAAGTGGTTTGTCCAGGTACTCCAGCTTTCAACTCTCTAATGTCTTGTTTTCATTGCACTCCTAATACTTTAATCTCTTCTTTTGCCAACCACCTCTGGATACAGAACTTTTACTTGATTAAAACTTGGCTGGCTCTCCTCCTGCTCAATATATTTGCTGTTGGGAAGGGAGCCAAACTCCCAGTCCTGAAGTCTGCTTGGCACAGACGGAGACTCCCTGCATATCCACATGCTCAGAGCAAACCTCCCATGCCCCATCAGTACTAGTTTGGTGTTGAGCTGATGTTTTTCTCATCCTCCCATGATTTTCAATTTGTGCAGCTCGCACACTGCCATCAATTACATTCCTGTAGCCTCTCTTAACATCCTACACGAGTAAAATCAGGAAACCCTGAAGTGATTCATGCTCTGCCTTTCCATTCAATGGCAATGATACGTTTGACAGAGATGCCCTGCCTGTATTTACACATCAAGTCAGTCACCAAGGGAATCTTTCAGTGCTTGTGATACTTAAAATGAAAAATACTTCTCCCTTTCTATAAAGCCTACACAGAAAAGGTTCCAAAATTTAAGAAACATTAAAGAAGAAACCCACTAAACTGCCTCCAAGATAGGTACTAACACTGTTCTACAGCTGAATAAACAGAGGTCTCAAGAGTCAGTGGTATCCAGGTGAAAAAGAGCTGTATCCATGGAAGGGCCCTCTCCAGCATATACAACACAGACAGGCTAAGGCTGTCACCACTGAGCCTCCAGGCCAAGTTTGCTTTATGGGGATCATCCAGAAAAGTGAACAGGGTGAGCTGTTCCTTCATTTTATGAGAATGTCCTAATTCAAAGCTGGACATGCAATCTTAGTGGCACAGATTAATTTGGCTTAATGCTGGATGGTCCTCCAAGACGCCAATTTCTGTTAATCTTGCAGTAACAACATGGTTTCCATTAGAGTTTAATATTCATGTATGGAAACTGTTTCCCCTTAGCAATGATTTTCATTGTTAGTACATTTAACAAAAACCACACTGGAAACAACACACTCATCAAGAACCACAACTACAGAAATTACAGTGCAACCAACCAGTGCACCAGACACACCTACAGTCAGGTAGGGAAACAAGTTAATCATCACACCAGTGCAAGTCACAATATTTTGAACTCAAGTCTTTACAGAGGAAGAGCTTCTGACGCCATGGACCAGCAGATGGAAGCCACCACGACTCCTGAGAATACCCACCAGCTCCTGACTCTCTGTACCTGGGCAACTGGTTGCCAATGTGCCCATCAGCACAGAGTCCTCTTCTCCCTTTGGAGAATATGGCCTGTCCTGAATTTCAACATGACCCCTGTAAAAACTCTGCTCACCACGACCTGCAGGAATGCCTCACAACTTTCCCAGAACTCAGACAGCTGTCCTGTAGTGCCCAATAAAATAACTTCTTCCTCTGAAAACACTGTCATTTCCAGTGTACACAACTGCTGTCAGAATCCCAAAAGCCCAGCAAGAAAAATAAACAGCTGAAACACAAAGTGTAGGTCCTTTCTGAATGTCCTGATTTTCATTACACTCACCCCGAAGGACTAACAGATCAAATCTCTCCCTGATATTCACAGTACCAGCTGATGGTTCTGGAGCTCACAAGGATGAACTCCTCAGAACACAAGGCCCTCATTCACAAACGAGTGAAATGCTCAGTACCTTTGGCAGGAGATAGTTTTCTGATTATTAGGAATAACTAGAGACACTTGGCATTGAATATTGATATGACACCCAAGGATCTAATGAGTGGCCCTGGATAACATTTCACAAGACCAGGGCTCTAGTTGAACAAGCCAGATTCAACCACATGCCTTAATCTTTGTGAAAGGACTGTGATTCAGGCAGAAACACCCAAATTTTAGCTATGGCACCACTGCAGCTCAACAGAACTCCTCAGTCAATTCTTTCATCCCACACTGGAGCCCAGGCAGGAGTGCACTGCCCCATGTCCAAACGAATTACCTGACACCTAAACCAGCTGCCCTCCTCAGTACCTTCCTGATAAAAATGCCTTTGAGAGGCCAGACCTCTTCATGTCTTTAAACCTGCAGAGGCAGCAAGATTTAATCATCAGAGCTTAAAGGAGTGCTTTTGCTATCTTGCTTGTCTCTGTTTAATTACCCTGCAGGACAGCAATTAATGGAACATGTGGAATCCCCTCCCCAGCACGGCCAACCCTCAGCTTTACCTTCCAGTCTTTCTGTAGGGCTGTTCAGTTTCTTGGGAACTCTCCTGAGGTTTTATAATTTTAATGGATGAATCATTTATCTGCTCCTTTACCACACACAGACATTCCCCAAGATGGCAAGAGCTTTATTCCAATGTTACTTGCATTGGATTTATACTCTGCTAACTCACTGATTTAGGCAGAGGGGGCTGCCCAGACAGTAGAAAAGTTCTGGAGACTGAGACCTCTCCTGGCTTCAGGGGTATCTGTCCTCACCCACACCAGCAAGAGCTGTTTCAGACACCAAATGCAGTGAGATAAGACAGCTGAGAGATGTTCTAACACTATTTTTGGCCGAGAAGATCCCTTTAACCAAGGCCTACAAAAACATTATTCATGCTGCATTATAGGAGCAGACAACCTTAGGAAACCCTCAGAGGTTTGGCATCTCTGAAACCACATTCCTTTCCAGTGCCATCCACCAGGATTTGTGATCACAAACACAAATATTCACCACACTGACCACACCTGAGGAGAGGTGTGGTGTTCACTGGATTTCAGAGAAAGCTGGAAACAATCACCCTGCTCAGCCCCATGGAGCAGATATCCATCAGTGACACAGGTACCACTGGTCTTGCCTTGCAGCAAGGGAATGCACTAAAAGCCCACCTGAAGCTCTTTCCAGCCCTGCTTTTCTAAGCTTTTATGATGAAACACCGGGATCTAAGACCTCAGCAAAGCAGGAGATAAAAGAAATCCCCTGTCTCTTTGACATCTGCTCTTTGTTCAGCATGACATCCTCCGTGCCATTAATGGCTCCTCCCTTTCAGCAAACCATCCCTTCCCTGGATGACAGCACATTAATAAATCCTCTCCATCCAAGGAGACATGAGGAGTGCCTTAATTAACTGGGGCAGAGGAAGCAGGGTATCATCTCCATGTTTACTCAACTTTGATATGCTAACAGCCACATTCCAGAGAGCTTCTCCCCAACACTCCCCAGAGCCTGGGCTGCTGCTGAATGCAGATCTCAAACACAGCTCCTTCCTGCAATCCTGTTTCTCTAGTTAAATACGGAGTTTGAGATATTTAGTCCAAATCAGACCACCAAATGGTGATTCCTGAATGCTGATTCCCAAATCCAGGCAGCTACTTCACCATCTGCTTACAGACATCACTGCCTGGTGCTGAAAGTCTCCATGCTCACACACAGACATGGAATTACATGGGCTTGATTACTCAAAGTAAGATTTATTAGGACAGCTGTTGAGAGGACAGGCAGGGGAAGAGCTGGCCAGGTGGATTTGAGAGAGGGATTCCAGTTGGGGATTGGACTGAATGAGTTAACACACCGTGGTGGGAAGAATACAGAAGCCTGGCATAATTCAAATTTAGTGAACAAGGCAGGAAGAGAAATGGGAAGAGATTAGGGAATGAGAAGAGACAGGGACAGAAAAGTAGCAAATGGAGATAATACAGGTTTTGCAGAAGGCTTCAGGAAACATGACTTTGATCTCGGAGGCAGCAGGGAGTCACTTCTGAGGGAGGCAGGGGTCAAGGAGGGCAGGAGATAAGATCAGAAAGGAAGATGAGCTCCCTGAGAATGTCTGTGTGTACTTACTGCTGGAGAAAAATGGATCTACAGCCCTGGGTCAGAAGTCTCTGGCATCATGGGTTCACTTGAGGAATTACTGAACAAGTCTGAGAGCATGGAATTATTCAGGCAAGGACGTGTGGGCAAAAGCTGGCACTGAGGATAAAGGAGGGACAGCTGGAACTGGTATAGGAACAAGGGATGGAAATCAGAGAGAGACAAGACAGTGAGACAAAGAGAGAGGCACAGGGGACAAGGTTGTTCAGGGATATCTCACACCAGAAAAGAATCAGATCTGGCAGGAGGCAGCAGAGATTTGATGCCTTTGAAAGGCTACAGGAACAGAGACTGAGAACTCAAAGAAAACATCACCAACAACTGTGAAACCAAGCTGCAAATCAGGATTTGGATCCTGGCCCTCAAAAATCACCTCTGCCTGGGGCTCAAAGGCATTTGGATTTGAATATCTTGTGTTGGACTCCTGGTGTTCAGTGGATGAACCTGCCAGTCCTTTCTACAAACTGCTGTGGAGTTAAGCTGGACCTTCCCTTCCCACATGCACGGAAACATCAGCGTGACAAAATGCAGAAGGCAGGCAACCCATCAAGGCAGCAGCAGGACTCAGCCCTGGATTCAGGGGGTGTGGAGCTGTGGGAGTAACTGTCTTTCACTGCAGTGGCTGCAGCACAGGATAAAAATGACTCCACATCTCTCACCTGCTGGATGGCTTGACAAAAGGAGAGAGCTCCACCTGCTCCTGCTCTAAGCAGCCTTTATGAATCTCACCCTCCCCTTTCCCAGATGCTATTAAACATCAGTATTTCAGTATTTCCATTTTGACCTGTGCTGTCTGGTGGAAGAGGCCTGAACTCAAGAATTGCATCAGTTGTCCCCTAAGCTGCATCTTTTAGGCAATAAATAACTCAGCAAAAAAAGAGAAAAATATAACAACTCTGCCATCAGAAAGGAAAGTGCTCGAGGTCTCCCATGCCCCATTCCCACCACTCTGCCACATGCCTGTGTCAGTCTGCCAACACCTGTCCTCTGGGTGGATTCCCACCTGCACGTTACCATCTCCCAAGGAATGGAAAAGCAACCCTGGCACTGCCTGCCATAGCTGCAGCTCTGTGAACTCTGTAAGGTTCCAAAAGCAGCCTTGGGGCTATTTTCATCTTCCTTTTTTCAGATGAGTTCTGTGAATTCCACTTTTGGACTTGTCAGTTTGTCCCTGCAACTCATCTGAGCCACCTGCTTCAAGAGAGGGCCTGAATTCAAAGAGAAGGAAGAAAAATGTCAAATCAGAGCTTTAATGAGACTGCTAAACAAAGAAGAACATGGAATTCAGCAGCAGGGATTCTGGAGCCTTTAAATTCCTCACTATCTCCCTTCCAGAATGAAGAGACAAGGTCAGACTTGGCAATAAATCAGAAAAAATATTTGGAGTCTCTGTACCAAACAGCATCTGCTTTAAGAGCAAACAGTCAGGGTCCAGCATTCAGTTCCAGTTTTTCCCTTCCTGTAGTTGCAAACACTAAAGAAACTCATGAAGCTTTGCAAATAAATTGAAAGATTCTTTTAACAGTTCCAAGAGCTTTCCCGAGCCGTGCCTATCTCACCCTGCTGTGGTGTTGGTCAGGGGTGGGTTCATGAGCAAGGATCAGTCCTGCAGTGGTTAAACAACGTTCAGTAAGGTGCAGTGAACAATGTTTCAGTGTCTGGAGAGTGTCAGCCCAGTCTGCTGAACATTTTGGAGATGGCTGAACACCTGTGCTGCTGCTGAATGGCATTCTTCCACAGCTCCCCATTCCATTTTTTCCATGTTCTTACAGAATGACTCAGCAATCGTTACTCTCAAAACCTGAATGAATCTATACTTTTGAAACATGTTAATATTTAAAGTGTGTTTTATTTTTAGGTGCTGTATGCATGTCAAAGCTGTTCTGCTGGCAACATCAGGGCAGCTCAGGTGAGCTGCAGGGAAGGCAGGCCAGCAAATGGGATGATGCACAGTGACCAAACTCCAAAAAGAAGCTTTTCCAAATTGCTCCTGTGATGCTTCTCATCTGCAGCTCCCACATCCTGACTTCCAGGGCTGCTGAAGCTCCTGGCTTCACACTGGCAAGCTGCCAGCCAGCACTGATAAACTTATTTAGAAATTCTTGATTCAGCCCTTCTGTTTTAATTCTTTGCTGAGTGCTGATTTAACCTCACGGATTTGACAAGGCTGACAAACCTGAGGGCTGTGCCTGATAAGGGTAATAGGGGTGAGTTACTCTGTTAAGTCAGAGCTTGGGTTGAAAAGCTGGTCCCCAGCACCTCCACCCTGGCTGATACCTCTGCTGCCAGGGGTGGGGAGTGAAAACAATCCCTCCACGGCAGCAGGCAGTGCCATGGCTCTGCTGCTCTCCTCACACACTACCAACAGGCATCACACTTGTTCTGCAGAGCATGATAGCATGGTGGGAAGGGAGGTGAGAATCCCAGAGATTACCACTTCCACAGGGGGCTCCTGATGTAAATGTGGATGATGCAATCTTTCCCTCACTGGCACCATCAGAGGGAGATGGCTCCTTCCTCTACTTAGTTTCCTAACTTTCAGAAAACTTCTGAAAGCCTAATATTTCCATATCCTCAACTTTGATTCCAATTGGCAACGGGTTATACAAATATTGGGGAACAACCATCACTGGGGGAGACAGACACGAGCACAAAGCACACACAGGGCATGGACACACCAAACCAGGTTAAAATATTTGGGTTACTGCTAACCCAGAGGGCCTCTCCTTTGGGTTCCCAAACAGAGCTGTCCATCCTGGCTTCCACTCTCCAGGAAGGAAATGACCCACAGGGTAGTTCATGCAGACATAAACACATCACAGCATCAGCATGACTGAAGAGAAGTAATGGCTAATTTCAGAGGTAATATGGGGGAAGATATTTTTAGTATGTCCTGAATCTAGTTTTCCTTTCTCTAGATTCCTCAAAAATAAAATGTCACCTTTAAAGCCACACCAGCTACAGAGAAATTCTCACTCTGAAAAAGACCAGCCTGAGCTTTCCTCACACTTAACAAACAGAAATCTCTCATGTTCAAACTTGAGCTCCAGTGAAAGAAAGCACAAATTTGGATGAATACCACTGAGCTCCTTGCAATGTTTGAGAGCAGCCAGAGAGTCCCTGGTGCCTCACAGACACAAGTCAAGGCACAGTCCCAGTCCTGGGGCCTTTATGGACTGAATTCAGAAGTGACAGCCCGGGAGGTAGACAGGGACTGCACTAAAGAAAATTGTCACAGGATCCTGCAGGAGCCAGGGGACATTTTCATGCACGTTGTGTTCGTGCTACTGCTCCAGGGCTTTGTGCTGAAGTTCTCCCAACAGGGAGAGAACTGCTTCTTCTAGTCCCAAGTGTTTCTAAATAAAACACCCCCAGGAAATGCAGGAGCTCCTCAATACCTGCCTGGGTGACACTTCCAGTTCTGAGCCAAATCCCTGTGTCCCTGACTGAGGATTCTGTCCCGAGTGTGCAGCACAGTTTGCAGGGGCTCCTCAGCTGTCAGACCCCACTCAGGACTCCTGGAGGGAATTTGCAGCAGGAGCAGCTGCACTTCCCAGCTAAGCAGGTTGGGTATTTTTGAACCAGCCTGCCTGGGAGCCCAGTGGCAGTGGCCTCCTGGCAGCTGCCATGTAATGAGAAGCATTTCCCAACAAAGCCACCTGATTAATGATAACATAATCAGCTCCATGGCATCCCCACAGAACAAGCTGGATGTGTATTACATCTGCTCTAACAGGACCAGCTACCAAAATCAGCACAGGCTTGATCAAAGCCTCACTGGAAGCAACCAATTATAACCCCTGGCTTTGGAAAAGGTGCATTAAATCATTTCCTGGCTCCCTTTACTCAGTTCCCACCCCCAGAAGGTTGACCTTTGTCTTTTTTCTTACGTGCAAAGCCAGGAAGCTTTATGTACCTCCGTGTTCAGATCATGCTGTGGCTCACAGACACTGGTGCATGGGTGGGTGTCCTGCACCTCTGTACACCCATCAGTGCATTGAACAAAACCCTGGCTACAGCAGTCAAGAGCTGGGGTTCTTCATCATGGAAAGGGCCAAATGCTCTCAGAATCCAGACCTTTGCTCTGAGCTAGGAGCATCACACCCTTCCCAGTTCCTCAGATGCAGAGAGACATCCCAGAGAATGCCAGCACAAGAGGGCTGTGCCAGGAACCTCTGCCTCTCACCTGGCTCCCCACAGGGAGAAGGGAAATAGGAAGATCCAAGTGAGACAGACAACCCATAGAAAAGTCTGGGGCAAATCAGGGAACATCATGGAAGAAGGAATAAGATACCCGGAGGAAGAACATGAAACTGAAATATAATTATTGCACTTTGGTGGGGTAGCAGACATTGCTGAAAGGAAACCACAAAGTTTAGAACTTCAGTAGCCCTTAAGCAACACTTTTGTGTTGCAGGATCCCAGGACTCCCACAGGAAAGCATCTCTATTCAGATGCTGCTGAAGTATGTCAGGCAGGAATCACAGAGAAAACCATCTGGAAGGCCAGAGCAGCTCCAGGGAACAATGCTGCCCCTCTGAAGTGAACAGACACTTGGAAGAGTCATCAAAGGGATTAGAAGGAGCACCAGTACTTCCCCAGGAGCCAGGACACAGGTCGAGAGAGTCATAGCAGGAATTTCATTCACTCTTGGACCCAGACAAGACCAAGCTGGAGACAACATTTGCTCTCTGACTGACAGAGCCAGAAAAGCAAACAAACTGGAGCACACAAGATGAGAAACAAGAGCATCCAGGTTTCTTAAACAGAAATAAAAATATACATTCCAAATAGAAATCTAACTTCAGTGTTCTGTTATCCTGTCATTTCAAGAACAACAAAGTCTGATTAGACTGATGGACTCGTCTTCAATAAATAAAAACATCCACACAGTTTCCTAACTCACTGGCCAGTTTTCTTATAAATAACTGCAGTGTTTACACTGTTTGTCTGCTACAGCACAAATATTGCTGTACATGCTGAAGCTTGATGGATGATATTACTAAAACCAACAAGCAGATCCTCAGCAGAACATTCATGTGTACCCAGCAGCCCAGTTATGGCCAGGCAGAGCCTTAGTGCAAACAGCCCAGGCAAAGCAGCCACACAAAAATGTATGACACAAGCACACAAAACCAACAAATGCCTTCAACCTGCTGACTGCTCATGACCACCAACCAAAGTAGGAATACAAGGCTAATTCTGAGCTAAGCAAACACAGAAATCCTTCACATTCTACAAATCATGCTGAAAGAGTACAGGAGGAGAAAGATATTTGATGGGTTGAGTCTATGGGTTTTACTATTATTATTCTGGTAAGTTCAAGGTATTTCTATCAGCTGATCTAAAAGGTAAAAAGACTTGTCAAAGTAATCCAGGCAAAACCCTTGCAGATTATAGGACTCTGAACCTGAAATTTAAAAACCTACGTAGTGTCCAAATAAAATTCCAAGGAAATCCACTTCTGTTCAAGGGACACAAATATACACACACACACATATGTATATACACCTGTCAGTGATAATTTGGCTAAAATTTCACTATCTGTAGTAACCTTCCTATCTAAACTGGCAAGGACTTGATAAAGAAACCCCACTATTTTCTACAAGGAATAGCTGGTCAAATCCATATGTGTCAAATTCAAAGTATTCTGCCATGCATTTAGAGACAGTAATTTATTTCCAGAATGTGTCTGTGCATTCTTGAGTCAGCTCAAAATTTCATCACCTTCCCCACCTGCCATTAGTATTTCCAGCCATGGAATGAGCTTGTAGTGGATCACAGCTGGCTGGAGCACACTCCCTGCTGCATTTTCAGCACACTGGTAAACACAGGGAACATTTTCAGTGCTGCAAGTACTGTTAGATACCCAATTCCTATTTGCATTACGTGGAGCACAATCCCAGCTGAAAAGCTTGGAGCTTGTGCTGAGGCAGTAGGAGAATTGTTAAATACAACCCAACAACATTCCAAGGATTTAAAGTGACTTTCATTCTACTGAGTTTACTGCACTTGGTGTAGCAAAATCCTGCCAGGAACAGACACCCTGCAAAATGGGTTAGGTATAATACCAGGTCGTGTTACCAGATGATTAACCAACGGGAAAAAAACAACTCAAATGAAAAAAAAATCAGCACAGATCAAACTCCCTTCTTGGGGAAGGGGAGGGAAAGTTTTCTGCACACTTCCCAGTGTGGTTTTCTTGGTTATCACCAGTAAAATCTCATCTCTACATTATTTAAAACTCGCTCTCAAAATTGCATTTCGCCTTGGCAGCTGCAAAACAAAAGAAATGTAAAAGTACAGTAGGCAACTGTCCTTCATTTCCTTCCTTTACTCTTACATATCCTGTGTGCAACTGGAATGCTTCTATTTGATTATCCAGTGGAGCAAATGCTACAATGAATGCAATCATGCCTTATTACCCTACATGTCTGCAGCCTATTGCACAGCTATGTACAGATGTTTTTACACAAGCTTGGTTTTCTAGCTACAGGGTCTATAAAACAATAGGAACTATCTGAAATGTTTTCAAGCCAGCAAAGGATAAAGGCACTGTAAAGCAGTCAACTGGATAAAAGCCATCTATGTCTGACAGGAGAAGAAAAACCTCCGAGGTTTCTCGATTATAAACGCGTCAGCTTTCTGAAAGTGCTGCAGTCTGCAGCAAACTGCCCAGGAATGTGTAAACAGAGGGGAAAATCAGGACCCAGGCAGTGGAAAGAGGGAACACAAACCTCTGGCCTCTGTTGAAGGGCTTAACCACTATCTTACTGACCTGAGGAAGTGGCTGGTGCCCAAGGAAGTGGAGCTGCCTCTGGTAGCCTTGCCTGCAGCTGGGGGTGGGACTGAGACTCAGCCCCAGCCAGCTCTGTCCTTGGGCTTGTCCCTTCCCATCTCCAGCCTTCACCAGCACCACGGGGATCACAGTTCTGCTCTCTTTGGTACAGAGCTTTGGATTTTACTGAGGAAAGGCCCTGTTTACAAATTCATTTCCTTCTCCTCTCAATACATTCCTTTTTTACCAATAAAATACAGTACAAAAACCCCTTAGTGTGTTGGTCTGTCAGGGAGGCACTGGGAGCACCGGGCTGGAAATCGGGATGTGCAAAATCATTCTATGTTCTTGGATGTGACCCAGTGAGAAATGGTTTTTGTGAGTCTCATTTTCCCCTGTCCACCTGGCCTGAAGCGTGTCATAGCAGAAAATTCTGCTTTCTGCTGCAGAGAGCCTGGGATTGGCATTCCCAGCCCAGAGGGGTTATTTATAGAGCACTGACAGCAGGTCTGACACCGTGGAAAACAAACACCATTTATCCTTCCACAACCTTTTAGAACAAAAGGGGAAGCAAGAAGCAGGGTGAGCTATGAAAGCGAATTGATGATTTTATTTGTTTTATGATCATTCTGGTGAGAATCCCCCAGAGAAACAAACCCTCAGCAAGGGGAAGTGATGGAGCTGCGGAGTGAAGCAGTGCAGCAAGCATGGAAAATCTCCATTTACATGGATGAGGCAAGAGACAAGAGCAGAAATACTACAAACCCCAAAAGACACTAATGGTCTGTCCACAGACCAAATATAATGAGCTTGTTCTGCTCGTGTCTGCCTCAAAGGCTTCTCAGCCTCACACACACAGTAGCCAGGAGCAGTTCCAGAGCTTTTCCTGACAGTTGTTTGGCAGTGTGGGCTTAGCTGGACATCAATTAGGCTCCTGCTTCTCTGTTTGCAAACACAATGACCCCTTTCTGAGATAAACAGCAGAGATTTCTTTAAATCATCATTAAATGCTGCTTAGCCATAGGCAAAGCCTTGGTTCTCAAGCAGTGTCCCACAAATCATCTCTAATTTAGAAAACAATTGAGGCACAATTGGATTGTGAAAATAGGAAATAAAACTATAATTCAGAAGTTCTAGCATAGTATATTCAGGAGAACCAAAACCCTAAGACCCGCCTGTCACACAAAATGAAATATTAAAATATTGTACTTCTGATAGTTTTTTCTCCATGCCAGCATGAAAATGTACTGAATTGCTTCTGAAGGCCACTGTCCTGTAAATTCACTGGGAATTGTTAGTTCAAACAGTCATAACAAGTCTTTTCCCCCAGAGTGATTGCATGTCAAAGCCCCAGATGCAGCAAGAGGGTGAGGGGTAAAAAGATGGGGAAAGGAACATCCTATGCAGGTATCTGCCCTTTAAGCTATGAGACCAAAATTCCCAGGTGCTTTGTGTACATGTCTGTATAATTTCACACAGACAGAAATGGCCCTGGAGCAGAATGCAGGACATGTTTGCACCTGCACCAGTCAAGCTGCACAATGATTTAGCACATAAAGTGATTTATGAGATGGAGTTGAAATCAAAGAATAAAGTCAGAGTATCAGAAAAAATATCAACAAAGTAATGGCAAATATTTTCCCTTGTGACTTACTCCTTTCAATAAAGGCAGCAGAAAGAAGCTTAGTTACCCACCAGTTAGACACTAGGCTAGGATTTGGGCTGGAGTCCTGGATTCCTGAGGGGAAAGGACCATAGTTCTGGAAGCCACTGAATTTTTTGAAGAAAGCCAGGCTAGATGGGACTGGAGCAACCTGGTCTAGTGGAAAATCTCCCATGGCAGAGGGTTGGAATGAGCTGGGCTTTAATGGTCCCAAATCATTCTAGAATTCTATGATAATTCTATCAAGATGCATTTCATTCAAACAGCAATCAGCACCACCCTGTATAATGCTGAGATGTGATAGCCTGGAGAATATTTACTCAATAATACATTGCCTGGTAAAGTACTACGGGTCCTTCCCTCAGCATTTTAGACAGCTGCTCACTTGCATTCATCAAAATACATCCCCATGAACCATTAATAAAACCATGGGAGAAGGCAAAGCTTTCAAGCTAAAATCAGCTTAAACATCCAGCACCAGCTCTGGGGTGAGCCACAACGAAGACAAAAGCTCTGTCAAAGTCTGAAGGTCAGGAAGGAGCAATCAACAAGAAATGCAAGATTTAGGATGAGCTAACAAACTAAAGCAGGGTGGGAAGCTGATGGGAAGATTCTGGACACGCTGCCCTACATCTGACAACGACTATGAACACATTTCAGAAACCAGCTTAAATATCTCCAAGCATTAATTACCAATAGCAGTTTGATGGAGGACATGAAAGGCCAGGTACAGAGCAGGAAGTGTGTTATTCCTCCCTGCTGACAGTGTTTAGTTCCAGCTCCCTGAGAACAACCTTCAAACACACACCACACTGCGAGGCCACTGTTTTATCTGCTGGGATGGGTGAGCATGACAGACAGATAAATAATGGGAAAATAAAAGGGCCTGAAACACATTTTGGGGCTGCAAAGGGAGAATGATGTATTGAGGAGAACTAATGAGGAACTGCTGGAGGTTTATGAAGACTAAAGTGGAGTAAACGTAGGGAAATTCCGTGACCTCGGTGGGCACGTCCCGGGGTCTGAGTGATGGAAAACAGACCCTCCAGGGCCTCTGGGAACAGCAGCCCCTGGCTGACCAGGCCCAGCTGAACAAAGACAACACGAAGGAACAAAACTGAGCTCTGTACTAACCCCAAAGAGAAGTAGAGAAAAGGGAAAGGGAAGGGAGTTAATCATGAGAGCAGCTGAGGGTCTGCGAGACCTCCAAGCTGGGAATGGGAAATACATGGAAGAGGGAAAAATGACAAATGTACAGAAAACCTGTAACTAATCCTCTTCCCACTAAAAACTTGCATTTGTTTTAATTACCCAAGTTATTTCCTTCACTCAAGACACGAAACAAGAGAGAAAATTTTAAAAGTTGAGATAACTGAGTCGATAGCACTCACAGATTAACAAATTCCCAAAGAGAAGAGTGATCAACCACCTATTTTCTACAAAGCTCCTTGCAGCAGGACAATATGAGCTCCCAACTAAGGACAGGATCTTTCTCAGGCAAGGAGATCAAGAATCCACCAGTGCCCTCAGCACATGGAATGAATAAAGACAAACCTAAACAAGACTACTGAGCTGCAAAACAAACCCAAAGGCAAACAAAATTCAAATGCTCTACTTTCCTTAACAATAAAACCAGAATGTAAGATGGTATCAGGAGGGCTGCATGTCTCAGGCAACACCTAAGAACAGGACCAGGATCCTGACCCCAGTGAAGCCACCACCAAGGTTCTGAGTCTGGTGTGAGAAGGGTTTTCCTCTGTGAGGCAGCCTGGCTGAAGCCACGTCCCCAAAACAAGAAAAGGAAAAGCACAGACAGGACATGGAATGAGGCAGAGCAAGGGTTACAGCAGCAGGAATTCCCAGTTACCTGAGTAGCTGTGCTTATCCCAGGGCTCTATTGAGATTTATGCAATCTCATATTACACTTGCTTGGCACATGAATTTTTAGTGGGAATTTGGAAGAGGAGGGATTGCTAGCTGGTGAAAAGAAACTGCAAGGCTGTGGTGGGTAGGGTGGGGCCTGGGAGATGTAGTGATGAATATGCCCAATAGCACAGTTCAGCACTGTCTGGGTTGTGCAGCCCAGCATTTATTCCCTAGCAACCAAAAGGCAAGGGAAAAACTCCCCCACTGCACTGGACCACAGCTCCCTATGGTTTCCTAAAGCCAACAGCCTGACTCCACTGCCCTGCAGAGCCACAAGGGACAGAAATTTGCAGTGCTGTGAGGTCCCTTTCTTTCCCAAACACCACATCAACTCGACAGTGTTTCTTTAAGAGACATTTTAACCTCCAGTATGTTCATTTTAATGCATTAAGCTGTGTTTGGTCCGAAGGACAGTCCCAGCAAGGCTTTTGCTGAAGCCAGGCACTGCTGCTCTAATGAATTGTTCTAAGCAGCAGGTATTTCTATTTATTCTGGCATCAAATAAAAACCCGCCCTGGAATATACAGAAACATTCAACATGAACCACTATGGAAAATGTTTTTAATGTGAGAATTCCTTTTCCACTCAGAGCAAACCAGCTAGTCTTTTCCCTTTCCTTGGGGATGAATTCTCTGTTGTGACACTGGCAGGGCACTGCAATCAATGTGACACAGGGAGGAAGATTTAAATGAACAGTACAGGCAGGATGACCAGAATTGTCTCCTGCTGTGGACAGGCCAGCCAGAGATGGCAAATGGCCAAGGAAAAGGTAAAAAATGTGCAAGTCCCTTATTCAGGTGTTTTACATGGAATAAAAACTTGGAGACACAGACCACAGATCCTCTTTTGCCAAACCTGGGCATATTTGGAAACACTTCACTGTGATAAACAGCCAGGAGATGGGAATGTTTTTCTCCAAACACTGATTCACTTGTGGAAAGAGTCTGGAAAACTATGTTTCTCAATCACCTCCACTCTGTGCTTGGTTTTCTCCAGGCAGCTATTCCCTCAGCTCAGCCTGCCCCTCTGCAGTACACACACTTACTCTGCTTTCTTTTCCCCAACATCAAGCCACAGAGGAGCACATGTGACTGCAGCAGAGGTAAAGTCATTTTTAACCAGGGCAATTTAAGGATATTTAAGACACATTCTCATTTTCCATTTCCCAATTCCACACTGCCCCCAATTTTATTATTAGCTGAATACAGGGAAGCTTCAGCTTGGATCTGGGGCAACATGTACACTGAGGAATGAAGGCCAAGCTTTGCCTTGAAATATGCAGGATCATTCCTAACTAACCGTAAAGCTGCTTATTTGGCACTGGCAGTGGAAATACTGAACGAAAGGGGCATTCTCAATCTGCTTATGTCACAGGAAGGTTGGATTCTGACAGTGTGCAAGGCTCCAAGCTGCAGCCTGATATTAATAGCAAGACATTAAACTCGCAATTTGGCTGGCTGGGAGGCAGCTCTGCTGGAACACGGATTTTTCTGCAGGAAGCAGCAGCTCTGGTTGGAGCCACAGCACGAGGGATGAGCCCGAAGCAGACTCGGGAGCTCTGGCTGGAGTGTGACCAGGCTGTGTCACACGAAGAGAACCTCCTGCTCAAACTGAGGAGTGTGTCCCACAGCAGAGGCTGCTGGAACATGGCTCTTCCACACAGGAATATTGTTTTCCTTCTGTCCTCCATCCGTTCCCAGGCCTAACTTACCCAAGCAAGTGGGGCAATGAGCACTAACAAACTTTCTTACACAAATGTGCTTCTGTTCCGTGGTGCACACAGTGGGCTATCACCCCACCAAGACACACCTACACATTTTCCCCATTTTTGAGCTTGTTTCTGCCATTATGTAACCCTCCACACTACCCTGGCAACTAGGCCAAGAAAATTTGAACCAAGTCCCCAGAGCAACTGGTTTCAGTGAGGGGCTCCTGCCAGAATACAAATACAAACCTCCTGCTGCTGTTTTCTCGCTGTGTCTGCATGGCAGGCAAAGATTCTAGACAGGTTTTTCAATATGGATCTTTCAGAGCACAAATGAACACCTCTTATGGGCCATTTAAACTTTGTAATCCCACTTCCCAACAACAGCTGGGCCTCAAGGCTTCCGCCAGGGAAAGTTTTGCTTCCATATTTCTCACAGTGTAAAAAAAAAATCAAGGCACTGTCACTGAAAATAACATTACCTACAGCACTCCGAGTCCTCTTATTTCAGGACATATAATCCAGCAGATTCCTCAGTCTCCTGAACACAACTAAGCAACATTAGATTCTGGACTCATACTGCATCACACCCCCAAGAACCCCACAGCCTTTACAGGAGACCTCCTCAAGCCATGCAATCTCCTGTAGCTTTACACTCAAAATCCTCATTTCACAGAGGTAGACAGAAGCATTCAGAATGGAAATGACTTGCCAAATGTCACAAAATGAGTCAGTGCCAGAGCTGGGAATAGAAATCAGGAGTCTGAGAGTCCAGATTCTCTGCCTTATATAGAGCAGCAGCCTCAGTCTCCTGGTTTAGGAGGGCGGCTGCTCATGCACTTACAGGATGGCAGCATTGGCATTGCAAGGGCCAACCTCAGCCATAAGCAGGTGGAAAAACACACATGCACCTGCTGAGACCATGTTCTTCATCTGTTCAGTGTAAAGCAAGAAATGAAAGCAAGTTGCTGTTGCAGAGAACTTTGGGGAGTGCAACACCCTCAGCACAACCACTGTGCCCAAACGCGATGTCACTCGCTGGACTCACTTCTTGCTTCCACAGGCAGTGCTGCTGATTTGGAGAGGAATACCTGGGAGCTGGAGAGAGAAACAGGAATCTGGCAACAGCACAGATAGCTGAAACACCAAGATAAACCTTCTTAACCCAGTATGGAGGACCAATGGGCATCCACCTGTGTCAGTTGTTGCACTCATATTAAGCCCAAGTCAAAGCCACGCTCCACTACTGCTCACATCACCCACGTATGTGCACATGGCATGGGAACCTGGCTACAAAAAACCCATTTACCTACAACTGACACCTGCCTTTCCCAGTCCTGACAAAGGAGGAAAACCAGAGAATCTTTTGCATGGTTGAAATTTAGTACTACCAAGCATGTCACGAAAGAACATTCATTAATTTTATTCTTCCTCTGCCATGAAAAAATGCAAATGGCACAACAAGGCCAAATGGGGTGCAGAAAATGCATAAGTGAAGATATAAGTGCTTTGCTGCCACATAGTCAAACTGTCAGGGGAGAAGGAAGGGAAAAGAAGGATTGAAGAGAGCAAAGAGGCCAGACTGGTTTTGTCCCAGGAATATTCACCTTCTAAGTATCTTGGAAAACTGTGCTGCACAGAGTAACAAGTGAGTTTAATCTTCATTGCTGTGATCTTCTACTTTCTCCATTGCAGCCACAGCCTGCAGCAAGTTGCAGCACAAGAAATAACTTGGGTATTGTAAGAACAGAAAAGAAGCCATAAAAATATTTCCTTAGTCATGCTGTCTCTGGTAATATAATTCCCTGAATAGAGATCTTCAACAATACTCTCTTTAACTATGGAAAGAGCTCTGACTTTAGTCAGCATGTGTCTTCCATCAGTTTTTCTCTCTTTTTTTTTTTTTAACTTCTTTATTGTATCTTACCACAGCCACCTCCAGGTGCAGGCACACGGTGTAAAAACCTTCCTCAGTGGAAGTGTGTTTTCCATTGGACACAGAATAAACACATGTGAAGGATTCCAAATGGAAAAAACTTGGACACAGAGGCCAGTCCTTGCTCATGTGCATGTATCCTCCAGCTCTGTATTTCCCCCTTTCACCTGATCCCCACACCAGGGAGGGAAGGAGCTGCATTCCAAGGTAAGCCTTCCTCAGGGCTCCTGCTGAAGGCACTTCCCTCCCTGCTCTGCATCACCCACTGTCCATAACCCCTGAACACTGGAGTGTAAGAATAGCTGAAAATTAGGATCCATCCCAAGTTTACACAGAATAGAGGATGAGGAGCCACTTGACTTCAAGGCAAGTCTAAAAAAATTCATGCCATCATCACAGAGGGGATGTTGAGCCGTGCCTCCAAACACTGCTGCCACTGTGGGGTTTAAAAAAACCACCAGGAGAACACTGTGAAGGTTACTGCTACCTGAGTGAAATAAATAAACAAAGTATTTAATGTGTGGGATGTAAGGACCCTGTGTATGCAGGCTTTGGACACGAGTAAAGGCAGTTAGGAAGTAGGAGGAGCAGGAGGCTGAAAAGAAGATTTAACTTGGCTTTCCTACAATGAGGTATTCTTCTCCAGTGTCTGAGTGCCAGCTTGATCTGGGAATGTCACACAGGTTCTTACAATGGGAAATACACTCCTTAGTTAGCAAATGCTTGTTTGAGGTGAGAGACAACTGAAAGGAACATTATACAGACACACTAAGAGGCAGTTTCTTCTGCATCCACTCCAAAGAAGCAGAAATATGTAAGAATAACTCCTGAACCCAGAGACCTCCAGGGCTTAGCAGGAGTTAAAATTTAATGGCTTATTTATAGCTTATACCCTGCTCAGCTAATCCATATTTGCATCACAGAGGTACACAGAACAGCAAAACCAACATTACAGCAAACCAAAGAGTGAAAGATTGCCCAGAACACTCCTCTCAGCACAGAGGTGGCTATCAAAATACCCTCCCTGCTTCTTGGACTTACCCACAGTGTCACAAGGCTCGTCTTTGTGCACGCAGAAATCTGTCCTAGAAAGAAAAACAGAACAGCAGTGAAATGTACCCTGTGCCTCCAGACTAGGAAAAAGCAGTGGTGCATGACTCACGTATCATGGGTGTTGAGGTCTGGGGATTTTGTGAGGCTGCTGTGCAGTCTACACGATGACAACACAGACAGCAGCCCTGATTGCTACTGAGATTACAGGCAATTATGTCAATCAGCCCCATATACCACACTCCAATTACCAGACTTAAGATTCAGCACCTAAAAGAGCCCCACCTCAGTCTGTGATGTCACACTTACTCCACAGCTGGATTAAAACTGAAGCTCTTTCCGCAAGAGAATTGTAACAATAAGGAGCAGACACCCTGTGGTGCACCCTAAAAGATAGTGGGAGTAGGAGATGTGTGGGCCACAGCCTGAAGGCACAGAACTAATAATATGTACCCAGAAATTCTCAATTCTTCACTAGAACAGAAAAGAACATGAAAAAAGCAGGACTAAACAGAGAGAGACAGATGTTGACATGGAAGAAGAAAAAGAATTTCAGGATTTTCCTGGTAATGGGTAAATTGGCTTCAGCTAAACTTATTACAGTCAGATTTCAAACCATGTTATGGTTTGAATCCAACACAGAGAGGTTCAAGAGACTCCTTTGGGTTCCCCACATCTCATCAAGGCAGAAGACACTACAGGTGCCAGTGGCACCCACAAATTAATGAGGGATCCATGGTGCTGTATTAAACAGAATAAAAGCCTTGAAGCTCACCATCAAAGCACTGACACTTCCTGTGAGAAGATTTTGTACATGAGATTCCTCATGACAGAAAAACAAGTGTGTGAGGGGAAAAGTATTTTATGACTAAATTAATAGCTTGAATACATCTCAAGAAGCACTGGGACCTAAACTTTTAGGAGCTCTCTTCACCAGGGCTGCTTTGCAGTGCAATCCACAATGAAGAGGAGCTGCAGAGAAACATCACATGTGCTAAAACATTTCAGAAGTTCCTTAACCCAAGGGAAGCTGAGGAACTGTAGTCTCTATCACTGTGGCTTTCCTCACCCTGGGAGGAGGCAAGAGAATCTTACTAGCACATTTGGAGTGTGCCATTTGAAATGCCTGAGTCCCCATGGGATTTGGAGTTTAAGCGTTTGGCAGGAGGAAGATCAAAAAGACTTTGAGAAAGATAAATACTTAGAAAAAGAAAATACTTAAGAGAAATATAAAAATAGATAAATATTAAAAGTGCTCTTTCCTTGAAGAAAGTTACGAAACTAGGGTTTATAGGAAAAGGGATTTAAGGCCCAGGACTGTGGCTGATGAATCCAGACCCTCCACACCAAACTCCTTTGAAAGCCACAAATCAAGCTGTCAAGGGCTTGGAAGGAGAGCACAAACAGCCATTACCAGCCCTTGTTCAGCAGACATTGAAAGCCAACCACGCTTCAGTGCAGAAAAACCATAACAACCATCAAAGTGTTAAAAAATCAGACAGGAACCAAACAACAATCGGAAGCTACGACCACACACGGGCCCCAGCTTTCATTTTTCACTGCAGCCTGTGTCTCAGCACCTTGGCACTCCAGCCTTCCCAAGGAAGACTAATGACAGTCTCCTGTCGGAGCTGGCACCAGCGCGCCTGCTCGGCTTCCCAGAGCCAGCTTGACAGAGGTTTATTTAAGGACTTATTATGTTATATAAACTGCTAAATCAAACAGATGCTTTTCTTGTGACAACAGATAGCTGAACTATTAGTGGATGGCAGGAGGCCACAGCTCGAAAAGTCTCTCTCTCTCTCTCTCCAGAGCCTGTCCAGCCCTGCAAATAATGCACAGAATTTCTGCTCCTCGCGCTGTCCCACTCCAAAAGGTGTCTGGCACTTTCTGGCAGCTCCACAGAGGAATTACCACCATGCTATTAAATAAGGGGTCTGTAAATGAGCCAGCACAACTTGCAGACTCTCCTACAGAGGTAGAACAACCCTTGTGTGAGGAGAGAGTGCTGTGAGGCTGTTTGGTCAGGGAAGGGCTTGAAGTGCATCAGCAGCAGAACTGAACATCGCTGGCAATTGAAGTATAAAACCTGCTCAGCCCATCCTTAAAACTGTCATAAACACAAGACCAAGAGACTCCATCTTCTATTCACATATATGTACAAAAATGCCAGGATTTAAACCATCTGGACCATTGCAAATATTTTATCCCAAAACTCTGTGGCCAAACAGAAAAGCACATCCAGACTTTTAGTCACAAACCAGCTTGGTGGGTCTCAGTCTTCTTCCAAAGGCAAGGAGACACCTCATCACAAAGCCCATTGCTGAAACTCCTGCAGTCCTTCCCTGGCAGCCAGAGGGAAAAGCCAGCATGGGAAGGTGTTCAGAATGATCTGTCTCACCTGTGGCTCAGTCACACCAGTGATTTAAATGGCCCATCCTGACACCTGAAACTGCTCTGATTTTAAAAAGGTTTCAATCACAGGTGTCTCTCTGGCACATTTTTGAGCTCAACTGCATGGCTAAGTCTGAAGTGAGAGCTTGACATGACTGATACTATAATGATACTCAACAATGCAGGAAAGATATTTCAATATCTATTGCATGTGCAAAGGTCTCTTATCACAGACCCACAGTTCTGTTAGCAGAATTTTTTACAGAGCTGTGTTGAAATAAAAGGAGCTGCAGTTCAAATCCAACATCTGACCTTATCACACGAGGTCTTGGATAATATATTGAAATCACAGCTCTAGCTGTGAACCAGTTTTCACTTTTAGCCATTGACTGAATCAAGCAGGACACGAGTTCTCATCCTGTGACCTGTGAAATTCTCAGTCATTATCATGTGTGGTACCTAGCAGAGGTTTCCATTAGCAGAGTACAGCAATTCTCAAAAAAATGACAACAAGTCAGTTGTTTTGTTCAATAAAAATAGCCAGAAGAGCTCAGAACTCCTCCTACAGCCACTCTTCCATCTGGCTCCCACCAACTGGAAAAAAATACCTAACTGTGCTAAGCTAAACTCTGCAATTCAAGTCCTTCCTGTGAGAAAGAAGGACAGAAGTTGAACTGTGCAACAGGAATAAGAAGCATTCTGTTAAGTGGCCATTCCCAGCATCCTTCAAATGACATCTTTCGACCAGTCTAACCCTGCAGGGTCATAAAGCTAAAGGACAGAGGAAACTGGTACAGTCCAAAACCTGCCAAAATAAACTTTCCACATCCATAGGTACATTGAGCAGCACTATGTGCCTAGTTTCCTCCATGCACAGTGAATTCCTCCACTTGCCCATTTAATGGGAAGGCAAAGAGCTGGAGAAATGTGGAAGGGAGGATCAGGCTGCAAATGGAACAACTACACCACTGTGTCAGGAAAAAAACAAGTCTTTGCTTAAAGACAGCTCTGAATGCTGTTCCTGTCAGTGTTGGACATTCTTTGGTCTGCTATCACATCACCTACAGTCTAACAGGTGACCCAAACACCTCCAGCCAGGAGCTGGGATAACAACAGTGTGCCTGAAGATTTCCCAGGGAATGCAAAAGACAGAGGGATCAAGAGAGGGAATGTGTTTCAAATGAGACATGCTGCTAAAATCACTAAGATACAGATTCTGCAGACAGAAGTTATTCTGGTCAGCTGCCTGTTAAAATACTAATTACACTATCCAAAGATGCCAGAGACCTGAATTTCTGCAAGTTCAAAACCAGAATCTGAATGAGAAAAGTCTGATGATTATAGAGACCACAACACTATATTCAGACCTTCAGGGCTGTGGAAGATTATTCCCACTGTCCCACTTATTTACTGAGCTGGACAATGCACCTTATTTCACAGGCACAGTGTGTCTCTTACCTGGAACTCAGGTAGATACCATTAAAATCCCACAAGAGGGGTATTTGCCACCTAAGTAATCTACTTTTGCATACAAATGAGGGTATGGAAAACACCACTTAGGTGAAGTTTCAAAAGGCAAGCGTGCCTTGGTGTTTCAAATTAACCCAGCCAGACTGGAACCAGAGGGATTTCTTCAGAGCTTGACCCAAAAGAATCTGTTTCTAGTCCTTAAAGCAGCTGCAGCTGCTGAAAATTCAGCTTCTGCTTTTTCTGGCGCACTTGCTTGTGCTGGACATGCTGCTGCTCCCACATCCTCTACCACTGGTCCATCTGTACACTCTGGGGAGGGTCCAGGGACACACACACACACACATTACCAAAGCCAAGAGGAGAAAAAAATAATTTCCCTGACACAGGAATGGGGCTGCTGGCCCAGAAGTCTTCTAAACAATGCAGCATCTTCTGCACGGCAGAAGCAGGATGGGTTGAGGATGACAGGACACAGCAAGAAGGAAGGGAAGGCTCCAAGTACACCCTGCTGGCCTCTCCAGCAGCAAAAATGCTGCTCCTGTGCACTGCCACGTGCTCCTTGAACCTTCTCACCAAAGCTGAGGTGGTTTCTAACCCAACCAAACCTGTACTTTCCCAGCTATTCCCAGTGCAAACCCCTGCAAATCCATTGAACAATTCCTCCTACCAGTTCTTCCTCAGAAGCCTGAGTGTCATTTAGCCTGACATTATGCATTCAGTTTTGAGAGCTGCAGAGATGAAATGCTCTGCTCATTCCCCCCACCCCGTGCTCAGAGCCCATCAGAAGAGATTCCCTCTGCCTCACTTGTCATGCAGGACAACTGGATACCCAGATGAGTTTAACAAAAATGTTATTTATTTATTTAGGCCCTGATCCAGTGGAGCACATGCTTAACTATAACCAGGATGTGCAGCCCATTGACTTCAAAGGAACTATTCCCCCTGTCTAAACTGTTAAGAATCTGCACAAGTGCCTGGTGGACTGCAGTGAATACAGAGGAGGGAGCAGGGTTTGGGGGAGCTGCACACACATCTGTGGAGGAGATCTCTCAGGAACCTGGCTGGCCTCATGCCCTGCTCACCAGCTCTTTCACTGAACACTCACCAGAATCCCATGGACAGTTTGCAGTGGGAATGTTAACACAAATCTAACACAAGAGATTATTACAATCAGGATGGCAGTTTATGCAAAAATATGTATTTCTACTTATATTGTTGGCAGAGAAAATAAGTGAAAGAGGTGAGTAATATTGAACTGCAATACAGACATTTTCTGTCTCAAACTGGGGGAGAAGGGGGTAGGAAGTAGTGTTTTTCTAGCACAATGAGCATCCACATTACACCATAATTTTGTGTTCACTTTAATTATTCAGAGATCACTTCTGTACAAATGAATACTTCTTCTCCATCTTAAAGGATGAAAAAAACTTAAAACACCATGAATTTGCTACTCAGAATTTGTGGTAACTGTGGGGAACATGGGACTTGCATTGTATTGTGAGGTTGAGCTCAGAAGGAGGAAAAAAACTGCTGTCCTTAGAACACCCTTTTTCTTGCTTTATCTGATGTGTTTGACACATCAGTAAGTTCAGAACTCCAGGGTGCAAAGAATTTTGATCAAATATTTCTACAAAGATCATTTCACATCTGAAATAAAAGCAGGAGTTTTCAAATACACAAACCAGTCAGGAATGACACCCCTCCTCTATCTCAGTTGTGATAGAGGAGAGCTGTTAAAGTGGTTATTTCCTCGGGCAAAGAGAGAGAAAATTAATTTAGTTTATGGTATTTCTCTCTCTCTTCCTTTAGGAGGTAACTCCCTCCCCACCTCCCCACTGCTGACACACTGCCTGCTCCTCTCAGCCTGCTCAGCTGATTCATCCCTAACTGCACACAGAGCACCTGAGCTCAGCTGTGTTCTCAGTTCCACACCTTCTTTCTCCTAGGAAGGAGGGCTCCAAAACCTCCCCTATTTTTTCCACTCCTACCAGCTGGTGTGAGAAAAAAGCACCCCCTGTGCTGCAGCCACATGCTGATCCTGAGTGTGACACAGAACTGTGACCACGACTGTGACACTTTGGCTCAAGAGGAGAGATGCTTTTGTACAACCTTGCTAAGAATGCACAAAAACAAGACAGAGCACTTTCCTCTGAGGCATCTGAGCAGCAAATGTATCATCTTTTTCTTGGATTTCTGCTTGACCAGACAGCCCCATCACTGACTGTGGGCATTACTGGCTGAAGTAAATTGACAAACCAGACCTTCCCATACCTGGTCACAAAAACAGCAGCATCCACAGGAGGGGTGTCATCCCTGGCACCAGGAACCTGGTTGTTGCCAAGGTATTTTGCCCCACCATATTCTTCATTTTGCCACTGACAGAAGCTCTCCAAAGATCTCTCTCCATGATGCCCAATGTTCAACTTTGCCTTTGGGGGATAGAAAAAAAGAAAGATATGTAAAAGGAGAAATATCAGCCCCAGCCTTTAGATAAAGCATCAGACCTCTGTGACAGTTAACTCTGGACTGGTTTGCAGCTACAAGCAGACAGCTTTACCAGGAAGGATAAATAAATGGATTTGGGTTCCTTTCACTCCCACAGCCCCTGTACTTCCCACCTTTAATGCTGCCTGGTGAAGTGGAACAGGCAACTCCTCACAATTTGTGATGCTGAGGCCAGACATGCCCCACATCCCCCTCCCACCCCATGGGACACCACAGAGCAGTTCCAGGAGCAGGGGAGAAAGGGGCTGGAACTCACAGGGCGACTGTGAAGCAGAACTAGTTTGGTCACTCGAATGCTGACTTTAATTCCCAGGCTTTGATGCTGGAACATGTTGTACACCTGTCAAAAAGCAAAGAAAACATCCAGAGCTTATTAGTAGAAATATCAAGACCTAGTAGTAGTTGAAGAAACTAACTGTGACTGAAGTTAGACATTTCTCCTTTTAAAAATTGTCACAAAAAACTCCCCCAAATGGATTGTGCTACTACACTCAATAAAATAATTTTTAAGAGTTACTGTGGAAAGGAGAAAAATATTCCAAAGGAACTCTAAAGATGAAGTCTCAGGAACATGGACATACGTTATGAAGCATTCAACTAACATGGATCTTCAGCATTTAAATATCAGAGATATCTGAATGCAAGATGAAATAATGGTGTGTTTTAGACTTCAGGAAATAGAATGGAAAAGCAATTTCCCTCTGTTATTTTCATATCTTATATAAGAGAATAGTAATAAGGCAGCACATAATGACACAAGCCTCAGGAAATACAAAAATAGCACCGGAAACTACCTTACTACTTTCTCCAGATTTTGCATTCCAGCTCTGATACTTCACCTCATTTTTATAGGTTAGAATATAAGATCTTAATTGATCCCAGAATTTTATTCCACCCGTTTCTCTATGTACAAAGGTTTTAACTAGACAGCATCAAAAAAGGTGAGGGAAGGGTTTATTTTAAAAAGGTGTAAAATGCTGCATAAAAGGCCTTGGGTGAATATTGTATCCCCTACTTAGTCAAAAAAACCAAAATCAAGACCAGTGAAGAGAGACTCCTGACAAATGGGAGGCAGGTTTGGCCCCAGGTAAGCAATATTCCTTCCTCACAGCTCATCTGGCTACAAGCATCACCCAGGCTCAGTAACTTCCTACAGCAAACCCGAGACACGAGCACATCTCGCACATCAGGTTTTCAGTGCTTGGTATTTTTCCTGTTTGTGCAAATACTCAGGAATGTGCTCAGTGGAAGAAGCTCTCCAGTGTTTGGGGGTGGATTTAAGCACACACGTAAATGTTTCCTACAATTTAGGCACAGATTGCAAGATGGAGCTACCCAGTGTTTGACCCAGTGACCTTCAGCTGAGCACAATGAGCCATTTATCTCCCCTGGGGCTGGTGTACAAGCGCACACAAGGGCTGGCACTATCTGCTTAGCCTGGGGGTGTGTTGGTAGAGCAGCTCAGGCCTCTCACTACAGACCTGGGGGGGATAAACTTGACATTTGCAGAGAAGGGCTCTGACAGATGACCCCTGTGTAAGTGGAGACCTGGACATTCGGCTGGGAGGGTCAATGGGGCACCAGGCTGAGGGGGTCAACCCCTGCTGCACCACTGCAGAGGCTGACAAACACCTCCCAGGGAGGGAGGGAGGGAGGGATGGGAGGGATGGGAGGGATGGGAGGGATGTCTTTGGTTTCCCAGCTCTCCAGTAGCTCTGGCCATCCCATGAAGTTCCCACTCATGAATGAGAATAAATCCAGCAAACAGGTCCTTATCACTGAGCCTGGTGGGTGCTGGTGCTTGGCTTCCCATCAGAGCAGTCAAGCTGCCTCCAGACCTGGCACAGACATATCCAAACACAATCTTCCTCCAAAGGCTGTTTTCCCTGACAAAACTTGCCCACCAAGCACCAGCTGCTGGACAGTTCAGGATGTCATCTTCAAAGCTGCCAGCCCTTCCTCCTTTTCTCTTGTGCTCTCTGTCCCAAGGATAACTCTGACTTGCACTTTTATTCTCATCCACCAGTGATCTCAGAAGAGCTCAAACAGCAGCAATCGGATACTAAACCAAAAAAAAAAAGTCACTGGGAGTGCAAGAGGCTCCACTTTGCTTGTTTATTCAAGCTTTGTTTGCTTATTTTCTTAAATGAAGCCCAAAGGAGCCCCAGACTGATGGCAGTTTGTGTTGCCTAGAAGGAACATTAACCTCTCCCTCTGAGAAGGAGATCACTTAACAGTTACAGGCAACACACACTTGGAGAAAACTTAATTTGCCAATTAAAATAATTGGTATACAGAGGAAAAAAAGATAAATTAAAACAACACCTTCCCCTCACCTCATCTTTACTCCTGCATTCCTGACTCTTTCCCTCTCACCCAGAGCCATGCAGGTGGATGGGGAATGGGGACTGTCCTCAGCCTGGAACAGCTCTCTCTGCTGCTCCCTCCTCACACTTTCTCCCTGTTGAAGAATGGATCCTCTCCATGGGCTGCATCAGGAGAACCTGCTCCAGCACAGGCTCCTTTCCTCAGGTCACAATGTTGGGAACAGCCACCTGCCCCACCATAATCTCTCCACAGGCTGGAGGGCAACCTCTGCTCCAGCACCTGGAGCTCCTCATCCTCTTGCTCTGAGTGCTCACATGGATTTTTTCCCCACTTTTTTCCACTATTCACCTTTTTTCCCCTCTTTTGAAGTTGTTTTCACAGAGGCATCCCCAGCTCTCCTGGCAGGCTCTGCTGTGCCCTGTGGTGAGGGCTGGGACCATCCGTGTCCGGCACGGGACAGCTCTGGGTCTCAGCCCCACTGCCAGCTGCACCCACACATTGCCCTTGCAGAGGGAAACTTCTCTCAGATCATGGGCTTTAAGGCTAGAAGGAATCCCATGGAGAAGGCAAACAGACTTCTAAATAACTTCAAAAAAAAAAAAAAAAGAGCCTGATACAGCTCAGGTTGTTCCCAGCTGGAGTTAAACCAGGCCATGCCAGGTAGGCTGTGCCCAAAGGAAGCATCATCACAGAATCCAGCTGAATTGAAAATAAAAGAACTCAAATACATAGGTCTTTCCTGCTGAGAATGGAATTCCATCGTGGCAGCAACAACTTTCTGCCTTTCTCAGCCAGCCAACAAGAAAACCAAACCCCAGGGACTCGGCGTGTCCAGGCTGCTCAACACCACATCCAAGTGTCCACCAGCAGCACGGGCCAAGTGAGGTGGCTGGGATAACTGGCACCAGGGGATGAGGAATGGGATTTCCCACTGCAGATGTTCTCAAGATTTCCTGCTGCACGGACAGAGAGACTGACTCACAGACACCTCCCTGCCCACTCCCAACACCGTGGGCCACCCTTCCTCAAGCCTGCAATTGCATCACAGCCTTCAGGCTGCTGTGACTACTTCCAAGAGGGGAAAAGTAAAAATATTTGGGTGGTTTAGGACCTTTTAATAAAATAATGCAGCTGGGAACAGAAGTGTCAGCTGGAACCTCTGCTATGGAACCAAATGCAAAGGGTACTTGTTTAGGATATCACAAGTGGCAGAAGGCAGCTTGGATGGAAAAGAAATGGAGGTTCTGGATCACTGGGCTGAAGGAAGGGATGGGAAAAGTGGTCAGTGTGACTGAAGTGTTGTGGGTGCACTGCTGCAGGTGAACTTCTACGTTTCTGTATTGACTTCTCTGTGAGGAGTCATCAAAAGTAGAGTGAGCTCTGGAAACAGAAGATATGGTAAAAAACCCACACAACACAGAGAGAAAAAATGGAAGAAGTGCAGTAGAACAACAACAAGAAGAAAGCCTGTCTCTGGCATCTCCCCCTTCACCTGCATTTCTCTGACAGAGCTTTACTGTACAGAATGCCCTAAAGAAAACAGGAAGGCTTGAAGGCTGCACCATCCTCCTCTGTTTGCATTCCTCCTGCCTTTCTTTCCCCTCACAGCTCTGACATGGAAGGGGCAGAACAAATGCAGTTTTGGCATAAGCTGTGCAGGCCTGCCCCAGCACGCACAAAGCAAACACAGACATAAGGAATTGGGCTGAGAGAGGAACTAAACTACATCATTTCAATTTTTTTTTTTAATTCTCAAGAGCTTCCTCTGCAGGTGGACGGTGGGAGGGAGACGTGTGTGTTTCAGATGTTTTGGAGCTCAGAACAGCAACCCTGAGGGTAAATTGACTTTTTTCCCCCTTTTTTCTTCCCTAAGCACTCCACTGAAGCAGGAGCCTTCCCATTGCCTTGGCTGCTGGATGAGGTTTGGACAGCAGAACCCTTAGTCAGGTTACTGAGGTTGTCTTTCTCTTGTTTTGAAAAGTGCTATAGGATTTCTAACACCCACCTAAAGCCAAGCTTTCAAATTACTCCTTTAAACATTATGAAAAAGAACATATTCATAGCTCTTTATAAGATACAGTTGACATAACTCCTTCTCCTGGGGCTGCTGGAGCAAAAAGAGAAATCTGTAGACAGTGATGAAACACTCAGATCCTTTTCCCTTATGTCCCTGCTCCCATCATGAAAATTCCAGACCAGGGTAAGGGAGCTGATTATCAGTGGCAGCTCTGGAGCCTTTATGTGCCAGCCCCCAAGAGCACAGACATATAAATCCATCAATGCAAGCACGATAAAAATGATTTTATCTGCTTTTTTAACATTAAAAAACCCCTCGCAGGGGAAATCCAAAATGAAAAACAATCTGCGGAGCGTAAAATCAGGCTTCAGAGAGTAAAACAGTATCATTCCTAAAGAACAACATAAGAATTTTCCCTCTTAATGACATCCAAAAGATCACTAACTTCAAGTTCCTGCTTGCTGCTGCAAAGAGCTTCCACAGTAATCGCATGGCTTAGCAACAGCTGCAGGAGAACTGACACACACTGCAGGAACTCTCCCTCCACGCTGCACTCTCAGAGAAAAAGGCAAGCTCCAAACCAAGCCACAGTTGTAATTTATTGCAAACCCCAAAAAAATATACTTAGGGGACAAAAAAAACCCCAAACCAACCCAACTCTTTTTTTTTTTTTAGGTTTTCAAACCCATAGAAAGCAGCTGTTCAATGACTATGTTGTGGTCTTGGAAATTCAGACGTCTCTGTCTCTAAATGCTCAGAGGGTCAGTCTGGGTGGGACTTGCTTTGCAAAGTCAGCTCTGCACTCTGCAAGGAGCCAACATCCACAACTCACTCTTCAGGGCCTGGCTGGAAGCAGTCACTCCTCATCCTCAGCAACACAACAGCCATGGACAGGACTTTCCAAAGGGTCTCATCCTCATTTATCACCATTTGAACCAGTTATCTCCAGAACCATTTGAATCAATTCTCTCCAGAAAGCTTAAAACCTAAACCATGAAAACCAGATGTAGCAGAGACCAATGCAGTGCCCAGAATCTCCTTTTTCCTTTACTGGTCACTTCTTTCAGATGAAAAGAAACCACAAGAGCAAACAAAAGCATAAAACTCCTGCAAGAACAGAACATCCATCCTAACTGCTCCATGTGGATGAAATGCACTGAGAAATTAGTTGCCAGATGCAGACTAACAGAAGGGGTGAGCAAAATAAGCATGTTTTGAAGCTTGATTCACCACAAAGGCACTTGGGTTTGGAATTCAGAGAAGTTCTAAGCACTGGTGACTGCAGAAGAAGGACATGAACAGGAGATGCTCTCAAGCCAAAAGTGAGACAAGAACTGGAATGCAAACACTGCAACAAAGCTCAGTAACAAGGGAGTTTAACTTAGAAAAAGAGATCAGCACCTATATTTAAGTAGGTGGTTTTGCATTTCCACAGCTCTGCTGGTATTTCTCCCTGCCCCTGTTCTTCCATTCCTCATGCCCACAGTCTCACAGCCTTGCTGAGGCTGCAGCTGTGCGTGGTGGCATTTGACAACAACTTTATCACCTGTTTGGAAAATCATGCTGAATCAAATGCCTTGCCAGAAAACAAGAAAAGATTTCTTTTCAGCAGTGGTGACTTTAAAAAGCCAACTCAAATCCCTGGAGCTGTGCTTGTTCCTACTCATACATTACAGAGCACCTTAGAGGAAAATTCTTCCGTGATCTTGGAAAAATCTGTCTTATAATTTCAAGCATTAGTTTAGTAAATGGAAGAGCCTGCACCTCTACAGACATTCATAAAAAACAAGTACTTTTAATGTGAATCTATTTTCTGTTCAGGGGGATGGAACTACAGAATAACATTAAAAACACAGCATTTGCTACATGAAGTGCTACCTGTTATTTCTGGGTTCCAAAATGGGTTTGCTGTGCTTTTTAGCTGTTATTCTAGAAGAGGGTGGTGGGGTTTTTTTCCCTAAGATTCTCATTTACCAAGGGAGCAATAAACCCATATTTTGTAAGGCTGACTTTTTTCCCCTTCAGAAATTCTTGTAACATAAATAGATATTAAATACTTTAAGGCAGATCACTTTATTTAAAATGTCTATAAATATAAAATGCACTAATAAGACCTCTTAATGCTTGTTTTGTGGTTTGACAGTAAACGTAATGGCTTACAGAGAGGAGTTAAGTTAATTTACCCCTGACCAGTAATGTTCTATTTGCTTAAATGCAAGCATCCCAGCCAAAATTAACATTCTGGTTTCTTTTAGAGGCAGCCTGCCATCCTGCAGTATAGCTGAATAAGCACTGCCTAATATCATGGGGCAAATCCTGTCCCCCAGCTAACAGTCACCCAAGGCTGACAGGGAGGCAAGAAACAAAGATCCCAAGCAGTCAAAAGCTTGGCTTAAGGCCTCCCCAAACCACATGATTACCTCTCTGAAATACATTTTTCTGAATTATCCTTCAGCTTCTTTTCCTGGGATGAAGGTCAGCCTTCATTACGCAAATGTAACATGGAAATCCCCTTTGATTTCCCTGAATTTCACCTGCTTTTAGCAGCACAGAATAAAGGATTTATGCAATGATGCCATCTATGTGTTTGCCTATTATTATTCCTCACTATCTTTTGGTCTTGCCAGTCACTTTCAAGCAGTTTCCTTCAGAGGCCTGAAGAATGTTCCCAAGAGCGTGGGAACGTAGGTGGCCAAGGGAGAGGCTCTCCCATTGCCCCTCTGAAGGCTGGAAAGCTGAAACATGAATTCAAATCCTATCAGACATCAGAGAAAACTCACACCAGTGAGCCCCCAGGAGCAATGACTTAACAGTGGGAAGCATTTCAGCTGGACCTTGCACCTGAGGAGATGTCCCATGGATGTGTTCCTCATCCAAGAGCCCTCTTCCATGTGCACTCTCCGGTGTCTAATAAAGGGGTGAGCTCACACTGTGGCATCAGAACCGAGCTTAAAAGCCCATCAGCCTAATCCATTGGAAACTAACCTTCAATATTTGTTTAATAAATGGGTTTAGAGAACCCAGCCCATCTATGAGCACCTCCCCACACAGATTTATTCACACCTGGCACGCTGATGTTGCTGAGATGTTCTGCAGTACCTCAGCCTGGACAGACAACAGGATTCAAAGATTCACAGCCAAGACTTTTGTTTTAAGACTTGGTCCATGAGTGTTTTTCATCCCTAACAATCTTCACAGGCTGAAAAAGCTGCACAACACAGAGACCCCCAAGGTCCACCATGAAATCCTCGACCTGTTGGCACGAGGATCATCAAAAGTAACTGCAGAGCCACAGTGGAGCCCCATCAAGTGTCAACTGTCAGAGCACACTGGGAGGCAAAATAAAAGGTAGAGAAGGGACACTGAAAAGCAGCTCATTAATGGAAAAGACTAATCAAACTCCCTACTCAGTCAGCCTCCAGGAGGGCTCCCTCACACCAGTGCTTGATGAAGGAACACAAGACCTCTTAAAAAGCTGTTGTTCCATAGCTGGTTTATGCTGAGTATCCATCTCTTCACTGGGAAGCATGACCAGGCAATTACTGTTCAGGACTGTTATTTTTTCCCAAGCCAATTTGCTGCTCATAAACACCAGCAGAGGCACAGTGAGGAGCATGAGCTGTTCTTGGATATTACAATAGCATGGGCAAAGGAATATGAGCTTCCTCCAAGACTTTCTTGTGCAAATGCCTCTGCAAGGACCCCTGCAGCCTCTGAGCAGAGTTTTCCATGTCCAGATCCAATTTAGCCATTATCTCCTTACTGGCACTGCCAACAACTGAGCAGGCATTCCCTGTGGGAGGCTTTGTGTTCCCTTACCAGCTGAGACAGAAGGCCCCACTACAGGGACAGCTCACAAATTAACACCCACACTTCCCATGAGCCTGCAATTTCCAAAGGTTCCCCTCACTCCCAAAAGATATCCTTAGGATTTCTAGAATGATTTTCAAGCCCAACTCCATCAACTACTCAAAGGTGTGATCAGCACCACTTCATGCAGCCCTAGAGGTCCTGGGGTGAAAAGAGTGGGATCAGCCAGAGCAGTTTGGTGGTAAGTTTGCCACATTTTCTACATCAAGGGAAGTAGCCATTTTCATTGTGTAAAAATCAGAGATAAAAATCATTCTGGACCTAAATCCAGGTCTTCTGCTGGAAATCAATGTGACTGCTGGCTTTAACTGCCTGTAACAATGACCTATATCTCTTGTGAAACAGGTGTGCCATAGGAATCTTTAGGAACACAAGAAACATGTCAGACAAGACCATCTATCCACTATGGGTTGCCCTCCTCCAAGGTAAGCCACAGCAGCACAAAGAACCTCGTAGAAAACACCACTCCTGAACCACTATTCCCTAAGTGAAAACCTGCATTTTCACTTTCTAAAAATGGGTTTTTATTGTGGCAAATACCAGGAGTAACACAAATGGAGAAGAGGCACCGAACACAAGAAAACCAAAACATTTTCTTGTGCTGAAGGTCAAAACAGTTCTTGGTTTCAGCCGTCAAGCCAGCTTGATCCTACCCTGGGTATGTCCTGCTTACTCTTGTTTCCTCTTTTGAGAGTGAAGTGCCTACTTACCATGTTCATAACTGTGAGGATGAACCTTTGGGCAGCCTCTGCTCCGTGGTACTGCACCATGTCAGCATCTGCCACCACCAGCGTCTCCACCGTGTACTCGCTGGTGAGGCGGATCGCGTTCCTCCTCTCCCGCCAGTCACTCGTGGACTTCACTTTCTTCTGCCTCTTCTTTTCTGAAAAGTCAAAATGCCCTTTAAGGCTGGCAGATCATAATAAAACACTCCCACCCTTCTCGACAAACATTCTCATGCGTATTCAGGTTGTAACAACCTTTAAATTCACGTGCTCTTGGCTGCTTAGAGAAGCCACCAAGAGGTTCCACTGCAGGTACAGCCGTGCCTCTGGGGGCAGAGAGAAGCAGATGATGTGAAAAGAGGGAAGAGGATGGGATAAAATGTAAGTTCAAGAAAAGAAAATAACTAATGCAAATCAAAATGTTACCTCCCTTCCTCCCAACTAAAGGACTGTTGTATCAATAATTTGTCTTCTTCTAAGCTGAAAGGTGAACTGTGTTTCACAGGCAGATGTGCAAAGCAGCTGAGGCATGACCAAAGGAGAAATTAAGTTCAGATATGAATTCAAACCTGCTCACTTCACTGCAGCCACAAAATTGTGTTCATGCTTTCAATTGTAAAAATAAAGAAGCTAATGAAGTAATTAAAACAAATTTATTCTTGCAATAAGAAACAAACTTCTGAGATTCACTGAAATTATCTCTGCCTACTGTTCAGCCTGTGATATACTAGAGATACAATACTGACACTGCTATTAATATTGATTTTTTCCTGTGGAAAAGGGAACAGAACACACAAGTCCTGAAACAGCACAAACACAACATTCAGTGCAAAACTGACATGGGACAGACCCTAATGGAATAACAGACAAATCCCTCTTATGTCACACAACACGTGCTGCTCATTCCCCAGAGCAGAGAATCACTTTTTAATTTTCTTTAGATTTAACCTGAGACCCTCTCTGAGCAAAGCAGCAGCCAGAGCTGAGCTGGTGTTCACTGATCCTGATTTTCCACAGCCTGTTTACCAGCTCCCTGACATAATTCAGCTTGAATTTCCCTTCTTTCCCAGATCATCAGTTTTCCCTGACTGATCCCCCTGCATTCAGGGTGACAAGCTCCATCAGATGCAAGCCCCCACAAAGCCCACCTGAAATGGACTCCCTGCCTTCACCCATTCATGCATTTTCTGCCCTGTCAATGTGCACATTTCCACACGTCCATCCCATCTCCTCATTCCCCATTTTCTCGCAGTCATCCAGTACAACTCTGCACGTGCTTTTCTGCCCAAGGCATCAACTGTCAACACTTGGTACATATTTTAAACTGAGAAAACAACCATGAAATTTGATTTGATTTTTTTTTTTAAGAGAGTTTGGAAATATCCCCCTGGGTTGAAAGAGACAGACAGGAGTCTATGGACAAGAAAAAAAAATGAAAATGTGGGGTGATCATAAATAATGGAAGCTACATGCCAGCAGCAAAGATGAATATAACCAAGTTTCAAGGCCTGTTTTCACATGGGCTGCAGGACAGTGACAGAAAAAGTGCACAATCATGGCAAAGCTGCCCCAGAGCAGAGCATCTCTATAATAAAAATAGAATAAATAAAATTAAAAATATTGACTATACAAGAAAGAAGAAGAGCTGAATGCACCTTTGATTTGCCAATTAGAAGATGGAGATGACTTCAAACTCCTGTGGAACAGCTCATATATTTATGTATTATTTTATTTCTTTCATTCCATTCATTTCCCATCCCTCCCTCTGCACAGCAACACATCTTTAGCTACACATCCTCAACATTATAATTTAAATACCAAGGAGAAATCAAAGGAAAAAGAAAAGAAGGTGAATTATTTCAGTAAAAACACTGACATTTTGGGTCTTATTGCTATCAATCAGAACCTTCCTGAAAACAGCAGCATTTCCTCATCAAATTCTTATTTTGGCAATCCCCTAATAAATGTTTCCAGGTGGTATAAATCTCTTACCTGTACAGAAGTTGCTCTTAGGGGAGGCTAAGCCTAGATTCAACTAAGTCTCAGCCTGGCATTGAATGAGCTGTGTAAAAAAAGTTTAAAGTGGAAGGAAAAAATTGGGAGTTCTCGGGGTTTTCACTTAAAAATCTCTTTTTTTGGTGGAAAAGAAGACATTTGTGTCAGAGGAGGAACCCACCCTGCTGGCCTGGAGCTTGCACTCCGGGGAGGAGAGGTCATGCCATGGTCATTTGCCAGTGTGGTCCCTCCTCCAGAGGCACATGAAGGAATTGGCACCTCCTTGCAGCCGAACAAAACTCTGCAAGGTGTGACTTTTGGAGAGCAGCAGCCTAAAGGGACTCCTGGCAAAGGGCTGGGCAGTCCTGGTTCACACACAGCCTCTGGCCTCCTTTCCTCCTGTGGACTGGCTGCTTTCCACCGAGGGGTTGGGATTAGAGGATGTGTGTGGAAAACCAGCACCCCACAGGCTGCCTGGAAACACAGCCAGAGTGACCTGTCAGGGAGAATCCTGCTCTTGCTCTTACCCTCACCTTCACACTGCCCAAGTGTAAATTTACCTGCACTTAAAACAGGCAGCAGGCCTCGAGGGAGCCCACAAAGAGCTCAGGAGGTCACTGCTGAACCCTCCAGAACAGGCACAGCAACACCAGCTACTTTAAAAAGGAGAGGTATTTCAAGTTTGTAGCTCCTCCATAGGGTCAATTATTTTATCCTTTCTGTCCACTTCCACAGTGGTTTCTCTTTGCATCCTCCTGCCTACCACAAATGCAAATAATTTTCCAGAATAATCAAGCACATGGAGAAAACAAGGCATTTGCATGGATGAACCATAACAAAGAGAAAGGAAATGCACATGTCCTGTATCACAGATGTTTGACGAAGAGAAAGATCCAAAACCAGCAGGAAAAATCCCCATTAAGTGCATTTGCAGCTCATACCTGAAAGTGAGTCAGTTTTATGGGGGTATCCAAAAAATAAAAATACCCCATCTCTAGAGCCTCACTTCAGAAACAAGCCAGCACAGGGAAGTCTCATTCCTGCCCTGCAAGATTTATGGACCATGGGCAGAGAATCCCTCCATGAGTACATGAAACCCCAAACTAAAATAAACATCAACCATTAAAACAAGAATTAAATGCCTGGTGGATTCTTTATTTGAACAAACTGATGTTACAAATTTTGTGGTGCAGATGTCAAGTGTTAGTGTGAAGGCATAAGAGGCCATAAACCTTGGGCAGGAGCTGTCAGAGGAGTTTACACTGCAGGGAGCACACAGCACATGATTCTAGGAGTCAGGTGTTCCCTGCTTAAGAGGCCAGAGAATTCTGTATGAAATATGAGCTGAAACAGTCAATCTACAACACAGCATGTACATGCTGCAGGTGACTGGGCACAGGGGACATCACTCTTTGGCCAGTCACTCTGACAGAGTGTTACACAGTCTACTGGGCCAAAAAATCCACAAAATCCAGGACTGGGAGGTGAAGGGAGAAGGGTGAAACACCCCCAGATCCTCAGCAAAAAATGGCTGTGACACTGCACAAGTTCATTAGGTGACTTTCATTTACCCTTCCCTGGCTCACCACCTTCAAAGCCCCATGATCGTACCACGTCCTGCAGTCTTTGAAGTGTCCCTCAGAACGGGAAGAACCAGAGTCCCCACTGTGAGCAGAAGCACAAGAAGGCTCTTCTGAGGCCTCTGTAGAAAACTCCTGACGTTCAGTGCTTTTTATGGCAGCTCAACAGATGTGCAATTCCAGAGCAACCGCCCCAAATGACCTTTTCCTATTACACACCAAAAGCACTGTCTAGCACTGTCTGGCTTTTGGCAGATTCTTGCTGTAAGTGCAGAGTCCTTTCCTGTTCCTCCTACCTCCCTTCCAACTGTATTTCCCAGACTCATCTAAAAGCAACATCTTCTCCTGCAGCCTTCCACTCTTTTTTCCTGCCTAATCTTTCCCTTTGTAATTTTAGCTACCTCATTCTTGTTAAACCCACTGACAGTTTCTGGACGCCGTTCAACAAAAGCCACAAATAAAAGTTAAACTGCAGAATCCTTTCTGCAAGGCCAGATTTCTCCTTAGAAGCTCTTTTATTTTGCTGCCTTAAAAACCCTCTCCAGCTCTTCCTCAGGAGCCCTTTGCTCCCTTCCCTCCTCCCACGACCCCTTTAACATCTCCACATACCCTCGATGGAGGGCAAGCTCTGTTTTACCATGTCCTGTCATTTCAGCAGCATAAAAAGGAATAGAGGTTATCCAAGTGGGGCAAACAGCTAAAATTAATTCTCCCTAAGCCCCAGGAGTTTCCAGAGAACCTCTGACTGGTACTCACATTAGGCAGGTTTTATTAGTTTCACCTAAAAGTAAAAATCATCACCTCTCCAAAGCAAAACAGAAAGAAAAGGGAGATCCTGCACACAAACCAAGCCAAGAAATTAAAGAAAGGAAGTCCTTGAGGTGTATTCTTACTACTGAACCTAAAACCCTCTGTCACTGCTGAATTATGAGAGGGACAGGATGCCACAAAATGTCCCTGGTACCAGCAGCAGGATAGAAGCACCACTCAAAAGATGATTAATCCCAGACATGGAGCCCCTTTGCCTCTGACAGGATGCAGCACAAGAATGATCTCTGTGCCCTGGCCTGTTATATCTCCACCAAAACCTTGGAATTTCAGATTTACCACAGCCAGCTGATGCCAGTGGGTTGCCTGAAGTTCAGGAATTACAAATGGCTGCTCATTGAAAGAACAGCTGATTACAGAATGAGAGCTGTCCTCTCATTTTTAATGCCCTGTCCTACAAAACTGCATCTCCAATTTCTCTCTGACTGGAAGGGCAGACAAAATCAGGCTATGCAAAATCAACTGCTAGGAAAAATTATTGCAGAGCAGAATGATCCATTATTCCCTAATTCACCTTCCAAAAATGGTTTTGTTTTGCTTTGGGGTTTTTTTGTTTATTTTTTTCTCCCAAACAGCCACTTTCATACCAAATCACAAGTTCATGACTATTTCTCTGGCAAAGCAGCAAACAAGAACTTGAGACAGAAGTCATGAACTCTGAGCTACATCTCAAAACACCACGGAGATTTTAGTGCAAGGATTGTTATCCAAGTTAGTCTGTGGCTTGGACACATCAGTTAAAACCTTATTCATCTGCAAAACAAACTCAGTCATCAACACAACTCATCAGGACTTTGTTTTAAAGGCAGGTCTGTGAGACAGGACAGGATAAGCACTGGGATCTCTGCTCAGTGGTTCCATTTGGCACCAAGATTCAGAGATTCCCACCTCCTGGGTTATGTACACCCATCTCCCATGGAAAGGACACTTTCTTGGTGGCACAGCCAAGGACTCATGGCAGATAAATAAAACAGTTCAGTGGTTCAGGAGCAGGAACAGTGAGCATGGCTTGAGCTATGGACAGTGATAACATGGAAGAAGCAAAGACACCTGAAAGAGCAATCTACCTTGGTCCAGGAATCATCTCTCTGCTTTTCTAGCTAGAATGGACATGGAATATCCATGAAGATCATGAGACAAGGACAGAGGACACTGACAACTGAGCTCATCACCACCTGCCAGGCTGGAGCTTTATCAGGAACCAAGCAAAGGAGCAGCACAGCTGCCCTGGAAGGGGAAGAAATCCATCCACTATGTGTATTTACATCTCCTTTTTGTGCCTCTTTTTCACCTTGACAGCAGAGGAAGAAGAACCTGGAGTCCCTCACACCCCTCATGATCCACACTGAGGGAATTATCCAGAACAGACCTGCAGTAAAGCCTCACTTGCCACATGTGATGGAAAAGGACACTTCTGAATGTCAGACTGCTGCAGGAGGCTGCTGTTTATCAGCCACGAGGAAATAATCACAGGCTTGCAGGGAAAACCCAGACTCCCTGTTTGGAAGAGAAGGGACCTGGAAAAACCAAGGGATTTGTCCACAGAAGTGAGACACACTCCCATGGGCAAAGTGCTGAGTTCCTGATTCAGGGAATCCTTCTGTGCTTGCAAACACTTAATCACATTACATCTTCTGTGGAGCCCATTGCTGAAATCCTGCTTTAATTCTCCAACAGCTGCTTCCTAATATGGACTAATACAGGTTGCATTACATCTCTCTATTTTTAGTGCACATGTTTTTGGCCATAACAACTGCTCTTCCAGGCCAAGTCAAACCTGCAGAGAAAACACAGCTAAGAGACAATGATTAAAGATGGGGAAATGCAACGTAGCAGTAACATGTGTTTAAGATTTATACCTGTTCAGGGAAAGCATTCCCTACATTTGATACCTGCACACCAGCACTTACTTAAATTATTACCAGCTTTGATAAATTGTTAAAACAGGTTGCAAAGTAACCGTGCAGAGGAGCAACACATTGTTATTTTGTGAATTAAAATCTTGATCTTCCTGTTATTTCACTGTATGTGCAGCACATTTGCATTAAAGGAAAACTGGTTCATTTAAACTGACAAAAGGGTTTAAAGCAAACCCACATTTAAGAGTAATTTATGAGGTCTATATCATAAACATGAAATAACAACCTTCCCTCCAAAGACAAGCTGCTCTCTCTCATGCTCCTGGACTGTATTTTATATCAAATCCTTTCTGTGTAAGGAGACTTTAATACATCACTGGAGACTTTTGGAGAAGTTGTAACAGAACTTACTTTTCCCAAAGAAACAGAAAGTTTTATGACATGGTTAGAGGAGATTCCTATGCTTTCACAACATGGTTTGAATCTGTCTTGAACATTGATATGTTCTCAAAATCAAGAAAAACTGAAAAATGTTCCTATCCACACACTCTGATGGCAAAGAAAACATGGAAAATATGTGCCCAAATCTCAGCAAATACTTAAACTACTGTTGTTCCATGACAGCTAAAAAAAATAACCCATTTACTGCAGCTGAGGCTGTGGTGGATATTGTCACATGGAAACAGCTTTATTGTATGTCACAAGGTCACAGAGACAGGGCAATGAAAGAAGGTCTATCTCAGGGGTTGGGCACTGCAAAAATCATCTATGATGCCTTAAAAGAGATCTTTCTCTCCTGCCTGGCTCTTCTGCAGGGAAATTCTTACTTGTATGTGTTAAAACCTGCAAACAAAACTCCCTGTGACTCCACTCTCTCCATAGCAAAACACTTCTCCAGGACCTTTGACAAGAAAGTTGTCAGAGCTGGTCTCTAAAACGAGAGCAGGGGGTGACAGGAGGTTTGTGCAGATGCTGCCCAGTGTCCAGAGATGAGAAGTGTTTCACATCACTGGTGTGAAGCTATTTCCCATGTTCCTCACGACTCCCTGCTCCAGAGCAAGTGAAACCCAACCTTCCCTTCCTTCCCCCTCATTGCATGTGCACCTGGAAACCTTTTAATAGGTTTTGTTTGCCTCACTGGGGCTCATGTTAATGCCTGAGCAGAAATGTGCATTGTGACTTGAACTCTCTCTCTTGCTGGATGACAGGTGATAAAAATAAAACATATTCACATATCATATGACTAACAATAGCACCTGGCCCATGGTGATGGGATCCCTCCTTTGCTGCTGGAGCACTTTGGAATTTAAACAAAGGAATTAAAACATCAGCCCTGGGATTTTTTTTAACCCATTAGTAGACACTTTCAGGTTCAAATCTCAAGGATCCAGTCATGCAAAACCTTAAGTACTTTCCCATTCTTGACTACAGCCAGATTAATCCTCTTATACAGATTACTCCAGGAGAAATTTGGCTCCCACAAAATTCTCCTGCAGACCTAAAAATAATTTTGAGTGCTGCAGGACATGTAACACCACTCAGACTAAAGGAGTTGTTTCAGAGATTTTAACCACCCCTTACCAAACCAGCCTGATGGCATTACCTGGCCCCAAGCCACTTTGCCTCTCCCAAGGTTGGGGTCTGCAGGGACAACAGCACATTTCTGGGTGGAACACAAGGGCCATGCCCTTGGAAAGCTGTGCTCTCTGTCCCCCCAGCAGCACTTCCTAATTAAGTTCATTTTGCTTTCGTAAAGTGCTTTCCTGCTCCTACTCCAAATACTCACACAAGTCATTACATCACCAAGCATCTTTGTTTTACAAGTTATTAAGTTCATATATCACAGGAAATTTGCCATTGAGCAATTTAGCCCTGTTTAAATTTTTATGACATGAACAATAATTAGCATTAAAAATTCAGCTGATGTTTTGTACTTTGATTCCCAAATAACCCCAGATTATGCCAGCTACCTCTGAATTACAGAATTTTAAGAAGAAAATACATATAGAGGGGGTTCTTGTGTACTCAGAAAATACAAGAACAACAGTAAAGGACTGAAAAATGCCCAAGCATGGCAGTTCTGTGCCCTTGAAAAATACTCATTTTATACTCTATTTACACAGACCTGTCTTTTTCTGTCTGTGTCATTCTACAATACAGGGTTTGTGTCTAAGATGTCTGGCATAGAAATATCCCCATGTATTTACAACCTCCAGCCTTTCCTGCCAAGTTTTAGCCTGGGTGAGCCAAATTTTAAGCCACTGGAAAACAGCCTCTAGTACAAATCTGACCAGTCCATGTTGGTGAATATCACTGTAAAGAGATCTTTTCCCAGGAGAAACTCTGGAAGCACACCCCTAGATGGTCACTTCCACACAGTTTTATTAGAAATGGACCTTCTGTGTGTCAGGCAGGATTAATTTTTTCATTTTTAAGTTAATCCAACGCAGACAGGAGGCAATTAGGTCGTTAATGTGCTGAGCCTATTAACAGCCATGAGTTACATTTCTGTCCCTCAACAGGGACAAACACCCAGGGGTCTGCCTTTAAGTGGGAAAGCCCATGAGCAATTGCATTATTTTAGGACAGGGCTACTGCCAAGCAGCACTGCAAGGGGTTGGCTCCCTGCTTAGCACAGCAGAAGGAATCAGCACCCAAGGGATGGGAATTCTGTTCCCAGCTGTAGCAGTGGGTCCCCAGAAGCCTTCAGGAAGCAGGAGGTGCCACTGGAAATACTGTTTTTTCAGAGCCTTCTTTTAGTATCTTCATGGTCACTCAGCTCCTCTTTCCCTTTGTGATCCCATGTAATTATTACCCAGTGTCTCCCCAGTTCCTTTAGTCCCTTCTCTCAGGGAGGGAATTCCAGTTCTGCCAAGGACAGGGAGCATCCTGCCCCTAGAAAAAAGGTCAGAAGGTTCAGTGGCCAAAGGGTGAGGCTGATTTCCTGGACTGATTCTGGTTCAATTCAGATTTTAACTAATGGCTGTCTCATTTTACAGTGTAAGGGTTCTGAAATGCATTTTCTGTGACCACAGGGCTGCAGCACCTACGGAACTTGGCTGGGAAATCCGAGCGGTGCTGAGTTCTGATGTTTTCTCTGAAAAGAGACATAAGGGATCTGTAACTGTAACCAGATCCAAGATTTCATTCTCAGAGAATCAGAAAGAAGATTGGCTTAGTCTGAACCCCTGAGAATGATAAACCTGCTGAACTATTAAGAGCTCAGCTCCACACAGCAGAAAATAAAGGTCCTGGCTGCAGGATTTACCAGCAGCACTGCCAGGGAGGACACAGTGTAGAAGCAGGCACAGGTTGTTTGCTGGTGCACAGGACTGGTTAAACACAAAAACTGAGATACAAAGCCTTACAGGCAAACTTCAGGTTCCTGGCTGCCTGTTCCAGTGAGCTCCTTCAGGCCTCTTCCACTGCTGTTCCCACAAGGCAGCTTTCTGTGCCTCCTGCTGCTCCACATCCTTCCATGTCCAACAGCAGCCCCTGTCCCTGAGCACTCAGCTCTTCCCACACCAGTGATTCTCACTCTGTACCCAGAAAACCCCCCAGCCCTGCTCCCCATTTTGCCCCTTTGGCAGCCCAGCAGCAGAACCCACTGCTCCACTTATGCAACCCATCCTGGAGAAGACAGGAGAGAAAATACAGGGACACTGCAACCTAATGAAGAGATTTCACAAAGTTCATAAAAAATACCCCCTCTGCAACACACCCAGAGAGAATTCCAGAAAGGATAAAATTAAATTTCTCTAAAGAAGCAAAAAAATAGTTGATACCAGCTGGCAATTTGACTGTGTGGCTTTGAAAGTGGGAGAAGACAGGATATGATCAATGAACAGAGTTGGCCATTTTCTCCTGAAAAATGATAGCAAATATATAACAGCTGTTTTATCAGATAGAGCTTAAGTTTGATGAGTCAAACACCAGATAGAAAAAGCAAAATCAAGCTCCTAGTTAAAAAAAAAAATCACCTTGCTGAACTACATCTAGTAGTTCCAAATGCACACAAGCCCTTACAAAAGCAATTATACACCATAAAATAATACAAAGTCTGCTCAGTTAACCCTGATATGGATTGTGTACTCTGCTACACAGAAGTAAGAATGATGGCATGAGAAGCAGAAAAAGAAAGCATATTGCTTTGAAAGACAAACTGTGCATCTCTTAAATCTCCAGATATCCCTTCATCCTATTATGAGCTGGATCCCTGGAGTTGGACTCCACAGATGATACTTCTGATTAAATTATATCAAAGTAGCTGAAGAGATGTTTTCCACACTCTGAAATGTGAGGATCACCATTCTATCTCTGCCTGCTCAGCACAACTCCAGGGGAAATGGAAGTTCTCCAGTGAGATGGAAGAGCCCCCACCAACACTGACTTCAGTTAAAAAAACCTGAACCTTTGCTAAAAACCCAGTGAATGCCTCCCTGAGCAGTGGTCACACTGCCAGATTAGAGCAGAATTTATCACCTCACAAGGCCAGTGTTACAGCACATGCTCTGACAACTTCTGGTCTGTGATGTGACTCCTGCCTGAAGCAGCAACAGGATTCACTCACACTTGCCATCCCTCCCCATCTCCAGCTGCCCAACCACCAGAATTACAAAATACAAAGAGAATTCCCATGGCTGCTCTCTGGAGCCACTCCAAGCTCACCTGCTACAACCTTGCAGGGCTCCTCAGGGCCCTGAGGCCGGGGGGGACGGCCGAGCTTTGTGGATCGTCTCCGCCTGAGGAAATGTTCCTTCCCACTGAACGAGGTCTCAGATGCATTCACGGGCTGGATCAGCAGCTGCTCTGACCCAAGCTGGATGTAGCCAACCTGTCCACAAAACAGAACAAAAAAAAAACCATCAGTTTGGTACCCAAGCCTTGTCTGTCCAGCCCGGTGTGAAACCCAGGTCATTTCAATTATTTGCAGCGTGAGGAAATGATGTGATTATGGTTGTGTTCAGCCTGTGTAATACAGACTAAAGAACTTCATCTGCTTCTCTGATTTATTTTTCATATCACTGAGCACTATTTAGAAACAATGCACTGTACATGAACAAAGGAAAGGTGGGGATTCCTGTCAACACTTTTGCTTTCCCTTCTTCCTCTCCCTCCAGACACAGCCCCACAAATATGTTTGTTTTACAAGATGCTCAGCTCACATGAGGACAAATAAATCCTGTTAACAGAAATCCCTTCAAAATCACCTTCTCCAGCTGCCAGGATTGCCCTGAATGACATCTACTGCCTGCACACAGGAGGCCCCTGTGTGTACCACCCTCACAAGGAACACTGAGTGAACTGATGCAAGTCTGACTTGCAGAGCCACAGGCATTTTTTGGGACCAAATACCCCTTCCTGGCTACATTAAGGGCCACATAGTCCTGCTCTCCCTGCAAGCCATGGGTTGGGTTTCAGAGGTGAAGTCAGGAATGGACTGCTGCACTGTGCCAGTGACAGGATTTTCCACCATCCCTGGAATAAGTGACACTAGGAAGGCAAAGACTCTAAATAACTCCATAGGGTCAGAGCACTAAATCCCTGCCTCCCTTGCACCAAGTCCAGACCTTACACCAGGGCTGGCAAGAACACCTTTGGAAGCCAGCTTCTGCCCCAGGAGAGCCCTCCTCTGCTCACAACCCAGAGCTTTTAAGGTTCTTTTATGCTTTTTCCACTCCTTTTCTGGCATGAAAAGAAGAGAGTGAAGCAAAGTTATCACCTTAAAACTGAACCAAGCCTCCAGGTTTAGTAATCAACACTGAGGTTGTAACACGTTGCACAAAGTGAGTATTTACAACGAGGTGTTCTTACTTTTCATTGTACTAATCCAGTGATTATTTATATTGCAATTAGAAGTCTCAAAACACAGCTCTGCCATGTACCTCCCCCTTGAGAGAAGTCCTGAGGTCTGATTTAGCTTCTGTTAGCAACAGAAGGGCTCATCTGGTCTGCCAGGATTGTGCACCTGAGAGGTAAAGGTGCTTCCAGAGAGCTCCAACACCTCTCTTATACATAAAAAGAGAGGCCAGACTTTTCTGGTCCCCCCCTCCCCACGTTCTGTGCCAGCCAGGCAACTCTCCAAAGAAATGCTCTGCACGTACATCCAAATGCTGTATGTTCAACAGCTGACTGTACTAATATGATTTATAATATACATTACATACGTACTGTATATTGTACATTTCCACACCTCCCTGCCAAATTCGGTCCTCACGTACACCCAGGAAATCCCTTTGGCCCAGTATTTCCAGCAAGAGGAGTTTCTGCTAGCAGAAATGAGAGCTCTCCTCCTTTGACAGCCACACAAACTGAAGAGCATTCAGAGGGAATCAGGGTGTCCCAGAAAGGGTCACTGATTTCCAAAGAGAGCTTGGACAAAAACAGAACTGTAAAAGTTGGTGTCTCCACTGGCCAGGGCTGCAAAGCACAGCAGAGACAATCAGTCCCCTGTCCCTGAGGAGACAAGAGACACCTCTTTGAGGGCCTTCCAAAAGAGATCTTGCTCTTGGGGCAGGGGAATTGCTTAAGGGTAAAATGCCTTGGCACTTCCTATATACAGAGAAAATCCAACATTATTCCTTGGCCCTACAGAATGCTCACCAGTACACAAGACCCACTCTGCCCTGGAGTGCCTTTTCACTTAAATCACTAGCTGGGCTTTGTCAGAATTGCTTCAGAGACAGCAAAAGCTCTGGTGACTTGTACTTCCAGCCTCCTTTATGATGTTCTCCACTACTTCCCCTCCTTGTTCCAGTCTTCCAGCTGGGAGGTAGCCCCAGCCCCCTTTTTTAATATAGGTTTTAATTATTTAGAAGAAGGGTTGTAAATCTGGTGCCATGGTACTAAAAGCCACACCAGAGCTCCTGACAGACTGCCAACCATTTCAGTTGGTGCCAAAAATATGTAAGAAGAAGTCAGTTTCATCACCACCCGATATTATCCCAATTTTCTGGCATCAAGAGTGAAAATAATTTAAACCATTGGAAAAGACTTATGTTTCACATTTGCTGTGGAATTGTGAAACCTGTGGAGAGAAAGAGCCATGAGTCTTCACCATGGAATACACTAGGAAGCATCTCAAGCTCAATCTGACAAGGCAAATAGAGTTTCAAGCAGGAAGGGTTTGCAGGATCAGGCCTGTAAAGTATCCCTAGGGAGTTAAAAATGTTAGAAATTCCCCCAGACTTGCCAGTCTGAAGAGTCCCCAAACCTGTTGGCCCAGAGGGGATCTTTTGGACCCTATAACTTGAATAGTCTGGTCATTATTTTGCTTTTTCCATAAGAAATGCATTCCTCATTTGCATCCCTCAAATCCTCCAGATCCTGCTGGACAAAGGCTCTGTGCTTTTCTTCTCTTGTCTGAGTTGAGGGACTGCAGAAGACTTTGGATTTTGAAGATAAGGAAGTAAAACACAAGACCACGTAACCCTTGGAGCTACTTTTCCCACATCTCAGGAAATCATTCCAATTAAGTGAAATGCTTTGGATCTGCCAATTCCCATTTGCTTGGGGAGATGCATATGAAAAGCTGGGATACTGCCTCCCATCCTCCTCTCCCTGTGGGAATCCAGGACCTGCTGCTGTGCCAGATCCTGGGATAGCTGAATTTTGGGAAAAGCAGCTGCTGCCCAACCCCACCATCCTGGAGGACCTGAGACACAGGAACCCAGAAATTCAGAGGAGTGCAGGAGTTCACCATCATCTGCATTAATTTTACAGTTGGTATGGCCAGACCATGCAGCTGACAGAACCCTGCAGCTCTGCTAACAGGAAAGGCTGGAATGATTTCAGCCTCCAAAGGCAGGCAAACTGACAAGCTGATTAAAACAAACAATAATCCACACTTCCCACTACAGCCCCACTCACCACTGTGCTTAACAGTGGCAAGATCTTTCACATTAAGGATATTTCATATCCTCATTTTAGAAGTCAGCTGAACATTGCTCACCACCAAAACATTCCCATGTGCTCTTATCCAGGGTTTCACACGCACAGGGGTCACTCAAGCAACCTGCTCACTGTGTTCTACTCTTGTCCTAACAGTAGTTCACTCCTCTGCTGGAAATCATCTTCCAGTGGAGCTTTTCTTGGGCTAAAAGACAGCAGGGAAAGGAGGAAGGTCCTCACACGGTGTCAGTGGAATGACAGTGGTATCACAGCCTTTGTATGACCCCATCCTGCCTCCTTGGCTCCACTGCTCTGTGCCTGTGCCCTGGTAGTGCTGCTGGAGCTACTGCAGCTCCAGGGCTTGCTCAGAACAGGGATCCAAATTCTCAGTGTTCTCTGCACATGGTTCTTGACCTTCCCACATGTTAATACTCTCCAACAGTTACGCTGTTTTTCCAGCCCTTTTTATTTTCACAACATCTTTGAAGGAGATCTATGAAATGCTGAATCTTTAACAGATTTTTCTCTTGCTCCTAAGTGTTCATTAGTTACATACATACGAACACGCTGAAAAGAGAACAGATTTAAACATCTGACAAATTCCATCCCCTTCTCAATTTCTCAACTGTTACGCTGTAAATCGTTGTTTAACCATTTCCTCAAAGTTAAAAGGCAGTTAATGTTTAAAGTGAAGAACAAAACAACCCACAAATACAGTTTAATAAACTTCATGTGGGTTTTGGTCCCACCCTTATTAACCATGTTTCAGCTTTGGTTGGTTATTATTTAAAAGTGCAATTCAAGCGAATTGAAGAGAAGAGCTTTAAATTAAGTCTTGTTCCAGAGTCATTTCAGGTTTACACTCAGTTCTGAGAGCAGACCATAGCCAGGAATATCTGCCCTGGCCTCCAACTCTGCTAAACACAGAAACCCCAACATGTTCTCCCTCTTGTTCACTGTGGAAGGGGAAAGAAAATCCCAGCACAAGGAAACCCAGCACAGTAATTTTAAGAGGTTTAACTTTTCAGCTCATGGCCCAGCTATGGATGAATGCCAGACAGCTCCTGTCCCAGACAGGAGAGTTCAGCGGAGCTGAAGGTTTCCTCAGGGGAAATTGTATCATCTCATAATCCCCACACGCCTGCTCTGCCCTGCTTCCCACAGCAGCAGAGGCTCCTGAGTCACCTGAAGGGCAGCACCGCCCTGGTGCACGCAGAAAACGCTCCCCTGGCCAGGGATGGAGCTCACCGAGCTGCAGCACCTGCTCTGAGCCAGGCACCACCTCCCTCTGCAGTGAATGAAGGAAGGCAAACTCCTCCAGGGGGACAATTCACCAACCTGAGGTACCTATGGCACAGGATGAACCACCAGGGAAGGGCTCATCCTCATCACTCACTCACCCCTGACAACCAGGCTGGCCTAAACCTGCCAGACCGTGGCCTCTTCTGCATCCTTGCTGCTCTTTTTCCCAAGGACAGAGCAGATTTACTGTTTCACCAGGAGTCCTTGGAGTTACTGCTCACTCCCTGGAGGCTGAAGTCCAACCTACTCAGTTCTCTTTGCCCTCACTGCCCTTCCAGACAGGATCCAAACCCACACCAGGACATCCAGGTCCTGCAAGGCACTTACAGCCACCTGGAAATCAGTGGGACTTCAAAGACCTTAGAGGAAGAAGTCCAGATAGATGCCCTTATCAACTTGCCTACATCTGCACCCTCACAAAGTTTATGGATGGTCCCAAGTGAACAGGACACACCCGAATGAAGAGCCACCATTCAGAAATATTTTAACAAGCTGCAAGATTTGTCTACCACGAGATGCAGGAAGTTTAACAAAGGCAAATGTACATAAAGCTTGGAAGAAAAGAAGCCCTTTTCTTCTCTGAGTAGATTGTATGAGACATTACTACAAAATATTTAGGTTTTTCCAGCATCCAATGTGCATCTCTTAAGGTGTAGTTTCAATTAGTCTATTCCACCCTACAAAGAGAAAAATCACCATTCTCACTCCTTGAGCCCTTGTAATATGCATCATCCATTTCCACCAATCCAGTCTGCACAAGGAAGTTCAAAGGAGACAACACTGGGGTGTGAAAATGTGACATGAACTAGCCTGAACAGGAGGGAGGCACAAACTCTTCTCTTATTTCAACTGAGAAGGACAAGCCACTTTATTTAGAGACAAGACAAAGAGCAATCCTGAACCCAAGATCAAAGACTCTGGATTTTAAAATGGAAGAGAAGTTATTTAGAATCAGACCTCTGCCTCTAAATGCATCCCAGTGATTTTTACCTTTTGGTTCCTGAACAGTTTCCAACAGTTTCCTTTCATTTCTAAGTATAATGCTTATTCTGACATGGACTCATGACCCTCTTAAAACTGTAACTGTTTCCAAAATGTAGGTACAAGAAATATGAAAAGCCTACACCTGCTGTAAGGGGCTGATGCTGCAGTCCAGCACTTCAGCATGTGACAGTGACTCAACTGTGGCCTTACAAAGCTGGAACTTTCCAAAAAATAAAGCTCCTGTACTGACTGCTGTCTTCCAGTGATGGTGCCAGGGGCTGCAGAACCGCCTGTGAGTGCCCAGCACCAGGGAAGGACAGTGCAGCCCTGAGCTGTGGCCAGAACCCAAGTGTTGGCACAGCTGCTCTCCCCAGAGGACAGTGCTGCCAAGGGGAAGGCAGCAGCACTTTCCAGGAACCCTGTGCCTCCTGCCTAGGCTGAATTCCCAGCTTGTCACGAGAACAGGAGGGCTGGAGCATCCTCACGTGAGGTACTTTAGCTGCACCTCAGTGATGAGACCTTGGGTACAGCAGTCCTTACCTCACTCTGACCTCCCACAGCTCCACGGCCACCCTTCCCAGAGCAGGGAACTACAGCAGCCACACACTGGTTAACAGCAGCACCTGTGAGCAGAGCTTAAAAACCAGACCCCAGCCTTCAGATGCCACACTGGGAATCTGATACCATCACCAGGAAGCAATTGCTCAGTCTGGCTGCAGCTCAGTTTTCATGCCACTGTGTCAGGGATTTTGTTTTTACTAGAACTCCCCTTGCCCTGATCATTTTATATCACTTTTGGTTTGATTTATGGCATGGCTGAGAAGATGATTACAGCAAGGTCTGAGCCAGCTGGAGATCAGGACACAGCATTACTGCCCACTCTATTTCTTAGCAACCAGCTTTTCTGAAGGAGATGTCCTGATCACCCAGTCAGAGTCCAATGAGCATTCCCCTGCTGGAATTTTCAGGAAACCCCCCACTGCAGCACTAGAACTGCTCAGAAGACAAATGCCAGGACAAACAGGCTGCAAGGTTTCCACTACCAAGGTCTTTCCTCTAGCCCAGCAGGTCTGGCCCAAGTCCCACCTGTGAAGCTGCTGCTGAGGGCAAAGCCTTATTCTTTCTGCAGAAAACAGGGCTCAAGGAAGCAATGGAAAAATAAAAATAATTTTTTTTAAAAAGTGATGGTCTTAGTATTTTAAATTGCCAGACTAGAAGGCAAAAAATTTTGGGCTCCAGAGTCACCTGCTCTCAGGTCAACTCTTGGCAGATTAAAGACTTCCTAGAAAATTTGGGGCAAACTTTTGATTCCTCTGATCCCAGAAAACATCTTACCACTACATTGCACAGCTTTCACTACAGGTATGCTGGTTTAGTGTGGCCACTGCAAAAGGCTGTGTGAACACTGAAAACAGCCTAAAATGTGAGATGTTTCGTGTTTAAAGACGGACTTAAGAAACCAAAAAGGTCCACTCAGCTAGAATAAGGAGGTTCATCTACATGGTGGTATGGATTATTTCAATGAAACCATTTTAATAATTAATGAGATTCATCTTAAGTTTAGTTTCATCCATCTCAAGTTCAGGCTAAGCCTCGAGACACTGGAGTTTTCTGTTCTCTAGTTTTGAGCTCACAAGGGTGTTTTAACCTTAACTCACTCAAATGTACCATGCAGCTGCTTTTAGCCCTTTCCCATTCCTGCAGATTAGCTGAATGAAGAGCATGAATGGATTCCTCTAATAGGAAAGGAGTATCCCAACACACAGAAACACCTCTCTCAACACATCTGCCCACACCACTCTCAGCACTCCCAGGACCAGGTGTGCAGGCAAAGGCAAGCAGAGATTTACCAACACTGTCACCAACACACAGGGCTTTGGTCTCCAAGAGGTGGCACAAACCAGCAGCTCTGACACTGATCCCAGGTTGATCCAGCCCAGTTATGTCAATTTAGCCATTGCTTAGAATTCCCATGATCCAAACAGGTACTGCAATACTGCTGTTCACTTTTGCTGAGTAGTGAGCAAAGACTAACTAGTCTTGTCTCTTTTTCAGCTTTTCCACTGGGAATTTTGCCAAGTTTTTTCACCCCCTCCTCCGTTCCCTGATCTCAGGCAGTTAATACTGTGCTTAAAACTACATTCCTCTTTTTTTAAAGGTTCCTCCTCTGCTTGTTTGTGCTTTCCAGTTTTGGAAGCCCAGCAAGATTAACAAAACACGCCTGGTGACAAAAGCGTAGAGCTGTTAGTGATTTAAGTTTTGAACTAGAGATATTAGTTTTAAGCTTCCCTCAGTGGAACTCAGCTCAACTTCCAGTGCCACTCAGACCTCAGCATCTCTGTTCGTTGGGGTTTTTTTAATCCTGAGGCACAGCGCCCTCAAATGGCTCCGGAACGAAGGCTGGAGCCCCGAGGGCAGAGCATGAACTGCTTCTCACTACGGTTTAAGGATAAATCTCCATCATCAGGTCTGTTCTGACAGGCACACTTCCCAGGACCATCTGCTGGGAATCACTGCCTAATGCCCCGCTGACTTCCTGAAGTACTTTAAAAGTTATCAACAATAATTGCAAACTACTCAATGTCTTAAGCACCTCAGTCTCTACCACTGAGAAACTTTCTGTCCCACACAAGATCACCTGCTCCTATCAGGATGCTCAGAGGAGAGCCAGGCCCTACAGAGCCACCTGAAACTACAGCCTCAGGCAGAGAAATCCTGACACTTGAGTTGGAAAAGCACCCCTGAGTGGGATGTTCCTCTGACCACACTGGAGCACTGGCTGCTCCCTGACCACAGCTCCCAGTGAACACCCCAACACCAACGGCAGGAGCCTGGCAAGAGCAGAGCTGCAGAGCTGCACAGCTGCCACAGGATCAAGCCAGGATGGCACCAAATCATCCCCAGCGGGACACAGCCACCTGCCCCATGGCTGGGGGACAGTCACACAAGATGTTCCCTCCACCAGGACGCTTCCCTACAGCACTCTCGGGTTCTGCTGCCCGCCCACCCACAATGGAACCGCAGGGCCTGAAGGCCCCTCAGGGACGGCTGAGGCAGCTCCACAGAGGAGGGTGGGCAGAACACCCAGCATGGACAGCGACGGTGCTCGGCAAGGCCCGGGAGGTGACGGGACAGGAGGTGAGGGGGCAGGAGGGTCACCTCGCTGAGGGCAGGTGGAGCAGAGGCATCCCGCCTCATCGGGCTGACAGTGCCCGCCCTGAGGAGGGGAGCGGGCCGGGACGGCAGTGCCCGCCCTGAGGAGGGCAGCGGGCCGGGACGGCAGTGCCCGCCCTGAGGAGGGGAGCGGGGTGGGATAGAAGTACCAGCCCTGAGGAGGGGAGCGGGCCGGGGTGGCAGAACCAGCCCTGAGGAGGGGAGCGGGGTGGGATGGCAGTACCAGCCCGGCGCAGGTGCTGAGGGAGGCGAAGGCGTCGCTGCGGTTCAGCGCGGGTCCCGAGTAGAAGCAGAGCCGCTCCCGCGGGGGCCGCCGCGCCTCCCCGCGCCGCCGCTCCACCGCGAAGCCCCGGGCCAGGAAGCGCAGGTCGCGGCGGAGGTGCAGGTACAGCTCGGCGCCGGCGGCGGGCAGGCGGAGCAGCACAGCCTCCTCCTCCTCCTCCGCCGCTGCCCGCCGGCGCCGGGGGCCGCCGCGATCCCCTCCGGGCGGCAGCAGGTGGATCTTCTCCAGCGGCACTCGCTCCGGGATCACCACTTCCAGCTCCGCTCCGCCAGCTGCAGGCGAGAAGGAGAGAGGCTCAAGCGCTCGCACCCCGGAGCCGCGGCCCGACGGGGCGGCCGGGGGCTGCGGCACCCCCCGCTCCCCGGGACAGCCCCGCGCTCGGGTTTCAGCGCAGACAGCCCCGCGCTGGAAAGTGTGAATGCGCTGCGCAGACAATGGAGCCAGCGGAGCACGGCGATTTATTTCTCTCTATATACACATATATTAGAGACAGAAGCGTACAGGGAAGAGAGGAATAGAGCAAACGCTAAAGCTACTTGTATCATTAAAAAAAAATATATATAGCTCAGACACAAGCATCGCATTTCACCAACCCCAATAAAAATCTGCAGGAAGAAGGGGAAAAGCAGAGCGAGCCGCAGCAGCAGCCAAGGACAGTCAGCAGCTTTCCACATGGAACGCTACAGCAGCAGCGGGAGGACAGGAAAAGAAAATACAAAAGCCTCGAGCAATTCATCCCGCGGGCTGGGACCGCGGCCACGCAGGGATGCGGTGCGTGCCCTGCGCTCCGCGCCCGCACGCTGCCGCCCGGGGCCGGACCCTGTCAGCGCCGCCGGGGAAGGGGAGCCGGGGCGGCAGGGAGCGCTACCTGTGCCGGCGTCCAGTCCGCAGAGCAGCAGGCAGGGCACGACGAGGGGCAGGAGGCAGCCGTCAAACATGGTAGTGCGGCAGCGGGGCCGAGGGCGCAGCGCAGCGACGGGAGCGCGGCCCGAGTGCGCCCTGCCCGCCCTCGGCACCGGGGATC